>JAZGUH010000799.1:0-347100 GCA_037893225.1 Hippasteria phrygiana | reverse complement strand
GTTATATTGTTCGTTTCTATCATCTAACCTCCTGAAATTTCCTCCAGTGCGTCCGCACGTTTAGGAGAAAATGATAAGAAGCTGCAATGATAATTAGTCCTTCGACACATGCGTAAGTTCGATTGCCTCTTCCTGTCATGGAATCTCGTAACACTGTCGTTTACGACAGATTCAGTGGAGTTGAGTATGGAGGTCCGGTGCATTTGGGTACCGGTAACTTGTTTTGACGACCAAAAGCCCAGCCACCACGGTGTGTTACAGTAAGTTAGTAGTTTGAAAACTGAAAATGTTATCTGTACCATTTCTTCACAATGGGAATAAGACCTGATCATTATGTTCGTTTTCATTTTGAACTACGTTTTTAGCTAATAATCTATTTCCTGTTTTTGGTAAAAAAATCACTAATAACACAATGAGCTCCATTCCCCCCGATTTTTCCCTGAAAGGAAGAAACGCTTAAAATGTTTATCTTGGAGCTCAAATATAGGAAAAGTTGCAAACTTACAGATCTATTAGAACGTGATTTTTAAGTTTAAAATCTGTAGGTAGATTAACGGATTACTGTTGCAGATTTAAGTTGAAGAGGTGGGGTTTCACAAATTCGTCAAGGCAGACATACCGCTGGTCTGCACGAATCATGTGTCAAAGTTGATGCAGTCCGGAATGTTCATTAACTCTCACACCCAGAATGCACCGCGCCCCACCCAGGAATGCGTCACAGGTCACTGGGTTAGTCAAGTCCAAAACTAACCACAGCCCCCCCCCCCCTCCCCCCCCCCCCCCCCCCCCTTCAGCCCGACATGTCGCACACATACACATGCATCCCTGACGATCAATCGGCACCGACTACAGACGTGGGTGATCAGGTTACCGACGAATGACAGACGACTACCATTTTCCGCGGGCCTCAAAGAGAAGACCGACCCGTCTCCTTGATTGCCAGGCAGTCCGCCGAGCTCTAGATCATCCGCGGTCCGAGCGCCAAATCCTTCCCCTGTCTCCCTCTACTTTTCACTTTTCCCGCGGAAAATTTACGGACCGACTTGCGGGTATACCAGTTGCCCTTCATTTTCCCTCCTTTCTTATGGTTTTATGTCCTGCGAGCGCGGGGCGAGCAAATTAAAGGTGTACAAAACTGAACCATGAATGTTTGATACGGATCCAGGCTGTTTTCCCCTCGCTCTCTTCCTTGTGCCCGGCCAGGGTGACCGAAGACAAAATTACGAGCAGGCGAGTTGTTACTCAATTCTAGTTTGCCTTTCTTTTTGGTTGTAAAGCGCTAAGCACATGATCTTCAAGGTTGGAGCATGCGGCAGGTGATGAGGCAGGCGGGGGTGGGGGGGGGGGGGGGGGGGGGGGGGGGGGGTAACCAAAGTTACATTTAGGTACATTCAAAAAGCTCCTCGATGCAGGTTACGGGTGAACTTTGTGGCAGACAAAAACCGGGCTTCGATGGGTGTTTCATCTTTTTTTATGTAAACAACTGTCATATGGTGAAACAATGGAGGGCGCTATTAGAGTTGGAAAACCCTTATCGTAGTGGGTAATACCGTACCAAATTAGTAATGACCTGATTTCCTCCGGGATGATTTTAATATTTGGGTTTTATATTGGTTTACCTGATTTCGCCGTTCTTAACAGATGCTAAAACTTGCCAAAAACATTGCAGTCAAGAAAATAAATTCTTCCACGAGTGAAACCCATTTACGAGAATGAAAACAGCACCTAACTTCATGGAATGGGAAATTATTACTGCGCTTGGGCACACGTGGGCCATTCCAAAAGTACAAATCCGTATTACCTGTTCAAATATTGAGAAGATCGAATTTGCGTCGGGAATGACGTCAAACAGAACAGAGATTTTCTCTTTTGCCCTTTTCCGGCGTAATGTATGAAGCACTGTATACTCAGTGCTTTCCGAGAGCCTGTGGGACACATTCCCAGGCTTACTCGCTGATCACGCGGTACCCACTGCTACATTGGATTCGAATCAGCTAGCCGACCCTGGCAATCTGCACCAGTAAGCAGGAGGTCGTGGGTGGTTCGAGTCCCACCCGAGTTAGCCTCGGAAAGTATTAAGTATACAGTGCTTCATACATTACGTCGGAAAAGGGCACAAGAGAAAATCTCTGTCCAAATATTTCGGGCGAGAACCAGTCTATCCCTATGAATTTACCCAAATGGCGCCCTCCTATTGTGTCCACCATATCTCAAGAAGGCTATTAGGTAAAAGAGGTGTTTTAGAGGGGAAGGGCTCACATCAGCTTGCATAGGTCCCTATAAATATGTTTAATGTCTAAAAGTAACTTCTCGCGTTGTGTGGGAAAAAAACGCGTACTGGTACACTACACATTGCCTGCTGCACTGAGGATCTACAGTAAGAGATGCCCCCTGGGCCCCTCAAAACTCCATGTTCTGCCTTTGAAAACCTTGAAGTATTGTATGCATTTTTAGCTCTTGTTTTTTGCAATTTTTTCTGATCATTTTCGTTATTGGTCATTTAAATTCGCGTGATTTTGACACATCTGATCAAATTAGGGTTTCTTTTTCACCGTTGGGCATTCAATTTCAATGTTTAAGTACCCAAGATTTTGTTCCTAATGTTCGTTTTCGTTCAGGAGCATTCTATTTTGTTTTGGTGCATTAAATACTTCGTTTGTAGCATTCTTACATCACGTTTTGTGACATCCTTTGACGGATGAAGCATTATAATTAGCAAATGTCGGTGTGCATAATGAAGTATATGCCCATGCTTTTCTTTTCTTATTTGTTTATGGGCAATAATTTTCATTAATTGGTCATTCAAATTAATAAGATGTTTAAATGATATATTCTCCTATTGTCTTCTGTGTTTTTGTACACATTTTTTGCATGAGGGATGGATGATAACGAACTAATGAAATGAAAAGGGCTATCAGTGTTTGTATGTTTAAAAGTAAAACAATATAATAAGGGGAATCTGTATGTTGACATGTTTATGTTTGGCAATGGTTGTATCATCGGGAACGTTCTCTTGGGTAATTTGTTCAATGTTTTCATAGGCCAATTCCATCAGACGATCATACCTACCCTCCTGTATAACTATAGGTTCGCCATTTTATGCGTCGGAAAACTTAGTTGAGAAAAAGAGGTGTGATTTGCGGATTGAAGACTCCGTGCGATATGATTTACGTTGAGATAATTCAGACTTTTATAGGAATACGGACATGCAGGGATGTGGACATGCAGGAAAAGATGCTTGAAAAAAAGGTGAAATATGTTTGACTATTAATTAAAATAAATGCCTGATCAACCCATTACTGCACGTCACAGACGAAATTGAATGAACAATACGATACTTTTAATTCGAATGCATCTTTTACAGGGACGAGTGAAGCCAAAAGACGATAGAATGTTCGGAAAGTGAAATTTTGTTCGGAAAGTGATTATTTTTTATTGTCGAATGACGATCTGCGCGATCATTTAATTTCAATATAAATTGAATTAGCCAGGCGTTAAAGTGAACGAAAACATGGTGAAATTGGCCGGGAAAACCTATCGCCGGTAGGGTATTCCGGAGGTCGCAGGTTCAAATCTTGCTCCTGCCAGTTTTTATTGTTCACTTTGAAAAAAATAATAGTGTATTAATAATATTATAAGCATCATAAATGCTGATACATTTCAATGGTTACATCAAATAGAATACATCACACATACACAATTATTGGAAATGAAAATACACTTAAAATAGGATAAAAGATATAAAAGCAACTTACAACACAGATCATCAGAGCCATATACACAAACACAACAAACAGTCAAATATCACAAGACATAATATAGGTTTTCCCGGACGATTTCGCAAGATGTGTATTTGAATTTGTAAAACTTGAATTAAATTTAGCGCTGATTTTTAGAACGACGTATATGTCCCGGTTTCATTTTGGCAAAAACTAGCATTCGATTTCATTTTGTATCATTCAAATAGATGAATGTGCATAATGTTTCATTTAAACGATTACAAATACGTGATTAGGCTTTCGGTTTGACGTATGCGTGGCCGATTATTAAGAATGTGCAATCTATTTCGCAGCAATTCGATTTGTCATTGTGACACGGCCTGAATTAAATATTCTTTTTCATTTCTGATAATTTAAATTCGCAAATTCTGCATTCAATTTAAATACAGTATACAATTCATGATACAACTTTAATTGATTAATTAATTAATTCATTAATCAATGTATTGTAGGCCTAATTGATCATTAATGTTTTGTTTGTGTATTGTTGGTGGTTCTTTGTCTTATCTGCATTTTAGTATATTTCTGTATTTCCTAAAGTTCTCTCTCCCTTTATCAGTTCAATTGTCTACCACTATTGGATATTTTAGGAGGCCCATGTCAACTGTGAAATTTAAATTTGGCTATATGATGCCACCGTGGCAAATGCTGAGCAAAGAAAGAACGATTTTCTTCAGCTTATTTTTGGTATGTTTCAAAAGACTATAAGACCACCTGGTTTAGTTCCCCATATGTTACTTTTGTTAACAAATAAATGAATTACAATGCTTGACCAGGCAGCATTAAAATAAAAACAAAATATAAAAAACACTGCGCGGGAAATCGGCTGCACATTTAGCGAAATAGATTGATGATAAATTAAAAGGAAAACAGGATTCCGGATGTGCATTCGAATTCGCGCTAAAATGATTTATCAATATACTAAATTTAGTGCACATTCGGGTAATCGTACACTGGTTTTTTACGACTGAACGCACGTTTATGGAAATGGAATTATCAATTGTTAAATAGAAAACTGGATTGTGAACGTTCATTCTATTTCGCACGAAAACGAATGCATCTTTTACAAATTATTGTGAACATTTTCCGAAATCGTCTGGGAAAACCTATATTAACACGCAAACACACATGAACGAAGAAGTACGGTAAAACATAAAACGGCAAAAGTAGTCTCGTATATGATTTCTTCTTTTTCGGATTGATTTTTGTACGTCATTATTTTTCATCATCGCACCCACAGGCGTACCCTACCGGGATCCAGCGGTCGGGTGGTGGGGGGGGGGGGGGGGGGGGGGGACGGTTAAGGGTTAGCAAGTTTTCCCTTTAACGAAACTTGTCATCCTTTTCTTTTTAAGAGTAAAAACAAAACAACTCTTCTAGCTCTTGCGTCGGTTGCGCCTGTTAGAACTGTGTGAAAGGTTACAGAGAGATCTCGTCGCGTTCACCCCCCCCCCCCCACACTTTTCTTTTTTCCCGCAAACACAACGCTTTTTTTGCCAAAGGATCTTTTTTAAATACAATTTTACAACTTCCCTCAGCCTACCTGCAAACAATAGACTAGACTAGGCTACATCTCTCCATTCCCCCTCCCAATGTAACTAACAGTGCGAGACTTTTGAGACGCTGGTGGCAGCAGACATATCGGTCCTTTTTGCTAGTTCTGGGTAGAATGTTCGTGTAGTTCTGAGTATGCGCGCCTGAGCATGCGCACGACTGGTGACAACAGTGGAAAAGGACCGGCATGTCTGCTGCCACCAGCGTCTCTAAATCTCCCATTGTATTGTACTTTGGAGTTAAAGGTTCTATACAACATTTACTTTGCTGTAATTTTCACAGAATGGATTTGGCGTTAGTATTCTATAGCAAATACTGTAACACTGACCTGTTTAAAGTTTTGTGTGCATAGATGCTGGGAAAACAGAGAAGACGGAGGGAAAATGCTGTTCTTGTAGTCTGGTTCCCTGACCCTACTTCAGACAAAATGGAGCAAGTTATAGACGTCAGGGAATTATCAGGTCGGTGAACTATTTCCAATGATTGTCGGCCGACAATCGCTGGAAACTGATACAAAAATTCCATTTTTTTTGAAAATCAAGTGCCATGATTTCACAGGATGCTTGATATTATTAGGCTATTTACTTACAGTCAAGTAAGATATTTCATAATAATTCCGTAGTTTGGTTTGTTGATGTTTGCAAATGTCTATACCTTTAAGGTGCAACTACTTCAGTTGACAGACAAAAATGTACAGAACTTAAAAATCAATTTCTATCCAAGGGTTTGAGTTCATTCTTTTTGAATTTGTATTTTGCACTCGAATAATGGATTTGGAATAGGTTCCATAGCGAACCCCTCGTCCTTACGTCACTGAAAGAGTAAGGAAAAAAATCAAGCTGGACATTACATAATTTCATCTGGCCATTTGCCAAGGAAGACATAATAAGTCCTCTTACGGAGTACCGGTACTGTTGCCACATCTGGGCTGGTGCTTCTTCTTCACTTATCAGAAGCGCATTGTTAATTTGGTTGGAGAAGAGTTGGGCTCATCCTTACAATCACTCTCTCACCAGAGATCTGTTTTATTTTCATGGTAAATGTTCCACCGGCTTGTCCAGCTTGGTTCCTCCAGTTAGGGTGTTTGAGCGTGGAACTTGGCTTTCCGCCTACTCTAGCTAGACCTAAAACCCTAACAGTCCTGAATCCTCCAATTTCAATACGATTTTTCACACCACATAGGGAGTTAGGTTTCTTAAGCCATGCCGTTAGCTTCCCCCTCGTTCTGTATATCTATGGACTTATTTGAGTGGTGCATATTTTGTCTTCGTCTTATGATCTTTCCTGCTTCAAGAGGAATATTAATTCCTACCTCTTGTATCTTTGATTCTTTTTCTCTTTGTAGCTCTTTCGAGTGGCTTTTAGCCTTGTTCGGGGCGAACAAATCAACAAACAATCAAGCGAAAAAAAAACTAATACTTTTTATGATAAAGCTTGACTTCTGGATTTTTGTCCACGTTCCACTTTCCCCTCATTTATTTCCCCTAAACCTCTAACTGGAATCCTGCCCATAAACCAAAATTAAATAGAATACACGACGGATGTAAAAGCAATCAGGGTATTTTTTTCTTTGCGTGTGGAAGTTCTTGTATAGATGACTGCGTCTTGGACCAAACTCCAAGGCATCGGCAAACGGAGCGGGCACAAGGCGCAGCGACGCCGGTCGTTAAACTGTTTTATCGGCGGAGCTATGGCAGAAGACAGGTTGAAAAATGGCACGCGCCTTGTACCGGCGCTTGGGCCTTTCATGATTCGGGCTAGGACCGGCTTGGTAATTGGAAGACAATTGTCGAAGACATGACTGGGATCGAGTGGGCGGAGTCTAAAGGACTCCCAAGGGAAGCAGAACATCGGAAACTCGAGCATGAAAAATACATAGATTTGTTAATGACGAGTAACAAGAAATGATACTTCGTAACGCATGATGTCTTAATGCTAGGCTGCAAATGCAGCAAGTTTTCTCGAAATATGCGTGGTGCAAGCCATGCAAGCAACATTCACAAGTTGAGGCCCTTTATAGAATCATAATGTTTGAAAAGAAAACTGTCCTCACCAGAGATATTGCTAAGAAAATGTTAGCTTCTTCAGAGACCTTGACTGTCGAACAAATATGATGAACCGGATCCGTTTGAGTACTGTGGAAAGTGTTTTATGTTTCTTCCACTGTTTTCGTTTAGTATTTTTATTTCAACAAATAAATCATGGTTTGAGCTTAAAAGTATTTCTTAAACATGATCTATAGGCTTACCGGAACTCCCGTGAAACATAACATCAAGAAAAAACTTCAAAATTATAGCCTTTGGGATTAGATTCTGCTGCGATCGAAACCCCAGCCCCTAATTGCTATCATTGGCAAGGGGCCAGCTATAGGCTTGTGACAAAAACTTTCGTTTTATCTATGTACGGTTTATAATAATTGAAATCCCCACTTCTTTACATTTCATACCCTTGGTCATTTGATGTAGAGAAAAGGTGCTTTTCAAACATGATGATGATAAATCAGACTTTTGAAATGGTTGAGTTTTGTCATATATAGGCCTAACCTTTTACCGGTTCAAAATGCGTCCAAAAAGTAGGAAAATTGTAAAAGCTCGCTTTTTTTGTACATCGTTTTCAATATGCTTTCTGGGTCATCTCCAATGATAACCGCTTTTAGACTATAAGTTTTGGCATTTGTTTTTATTCATACAATATCAATGTAAGAGTATACGTCTCCTTCACTGTAAAAAGCTACCCTTAAAACATCGTTGAAAAGCTGACGTAGAAGAAAGAAAAAATGTGACAATTACTAATAAGTTATCCTTCATAATTTCATCAATTTTGCACTGGATGCTTGCGATTACAATAGCGAAGCAGCCCTTATTCAAGTGTTCCCTAACTTAAGAGTCTGTAAATCACCGCAATTGGTGAACTCACCGTGAAATCGTTATTAATAATACAACTCACCCCCGTAAAGTAATGCATGTAATGGCCATAAAATATAACTGCATCTTTATTGATATCGGTGTTAATGGAGCCTCGGCAAGTGGGCACAGACTTCAGTGAGATCCAATCGCTAATATTCCATGACAGCACCTGTCTCTAGATCAACCTAACCCGGGACTTTCTGGTAATACAACCTGACCCAGTTCGGTCCAAAACCATTGCGAGTGACCGGGTTTCCAAGTGATTTAAATCAGACGAACCCTGTCCGTGACATTTACGAAGCAAGTGGTGCGCGGATTATGATTTACGTTGTGCAGGGAACCAGTCTCACGGTTTTGGCGGGAAAACGTGTCACAATATGACACCCAATGGAGGGAAACGGATATCACTGACATAGTTTCAAGGCATTTTTGAATGTTCGACTGATAGCTATACAATTTATATGGTATATTTATCGTATCATTTCAATAATGTAAAGTAAACTTTCTGAAAGTAAGAATAACACATTTAATTAACAATAATTGTTGACTGCTGTGATGTGGGATATGCCGTTTTTAACACCCGAGGGACTCAAAGCACCTGAGGCAAAGCCAGTTGATATCGCCAAACTATTCAGTTCAACCATGGAGAAATAAGACACAACTTGCCTTGCTTGGTGGAAATTGACTCAAACAAGTCACGCGATCAAAACAGCTGATCGTCTGCTAGTTCGCTGCTCCCACTACAGTTTCCTGTCGTTAACAGTGTAGCGTGGGTACGAATGATACAGCTCAACAGCTAGCTGGCTGATGCATGATATTATGGCTGGAGTGTGCCAGTCGTTTTTATAGACCGGGCACGTGATCCTTCTAGGCTAATCAAAATACAGTATCCAAGACGGAGAAATAACATCATATTTATTGAACTGTCGCATTTCAACTATTGGACAATTGATCATGCATTTCCCATGCATGTCTTAGGCCTATTTGGAGGCAAATTGGAGGCCGTAGGCCTATTGCACGTAATCGATTTTTTTCCAAAGAGCACCGACATTCTCCTTGCATATCTTTAAAAAATGCAAATTGACAATTAAAGATGTGTGTCCGTAATTTTGGCTAACATTAGAACGTTAAGAGCTTTCCAATGAGAAATTTCGCAAACATTTCGGCCTCTGATAAATAGGCCTAGCAATTGTAATAAGTTTCAATTTAGAATGAGCGCTCTTATTTCCTATAATCTTCGCGTGTAGTACCGTACTTCATAACCTGGGTAGACCAAATGGCGTGCAGAGTGTAGTATTATTAATAACATAGTGCTATTCCGTTCATAAATACAGTTTTCTTCCATAATTCGTTAGCGGGGAAGTTTTCAGTTACATAACATGAAGACATAACAGTTTTAAATATGGACGTATAATAGTTTGGTGATGTATCAAGAAAAGGAGCAACAAGCAAAATTGACGATTAAAAAATAAACATGTAATTGGTTGTCTCCTTTAAGTCACCAGACTCATAATAATTTTTCGCAGGGGAAGATAATGGGAATGTTAGAAACTTGATGAAACCAAACAGCAAAGGTATAGTCCTGTGGGAACACGCTAAATGTGACATCAACTTGATTCTTTCTGACTGGCGGTTCACTAATGGCGTTAAAACCATTAATGTATCAGACTGAGTGTTGGCCTCTCACCGGGGAATTTTTCACTGGCCGTGTGCATACGAGCCCATTGATATGATGAAAATCTCAGTAGGATCCATGGTATGTCCGTCTCCTTTTATAATTACTGCAGTTATCCGATTAATTTATTATATTCAAATATTTACTTCCGTTTTAGGTTAAAAAAAACACAAAAAGAAAAGAAAAGAAAAGAAAAAAAATCAAACAAACAAAAAAAGACAAAACAACAACTTGAATTTTTCAGGTTTGCTTTTAATGACAAAAGCGGACAATGTGGCATTTTAGTAAAAATGATCTTGCTTGAAAATCGGTTACCTGCAATATATATCCTGCCATCAGGGGCGGATCTAGCCTTTAATTTAGGGAGGGGTTGTACCCGCCTATACCGGTACAATACAGTGTATAGACCAGCGGTACACCCACTGGTATACCCACAAAGATGTGATTTAGCATTGCTTTATATATCACAACTTTGCTCAGCAGCCCGGGGGGGGGGGGGGGGGTTGCAACCCCCACAACCCCCCTCTAGATCCACCCCTGGCCATTTGGCCCCATACTATACAGCGACTTCATTGGCCTAAATCCCGGGTGATAGGGAAAATATTTCCCCTCATCACATGAAATTTTCTTTAAAACGAATTCACCAAAAAAGTAATACTAATAATTACTAATGACAGCTGAACGAATTATTCAGTGTTCGAAACTTATTGTGTATATTATGCTATACCTACGCTGCTTTGAAGACCACACCACCAATTTCCCTATAGCATCCCAATCTGTTTTTTTTCTTCAAAATATTCTTCAGGCGGGGCTTTTTCGGGGTCAACTTTGGGGATGATCCCCGAAAAAATTAAAGTCTGGAAACACACATCCGCGTTGATTGGCGCCAGGTGTCTGATGCCCAAGGATGCCTGCGATTTCATCGCAGGCTTTTACACGATACAGTCCGGTAGCGAACGTCCCTCGTTTTGCAGTGTTTGTGTGCGTGGGTCAGAGGCTACACGTGTATCGCTGGTACTACGATATTCAATGAACGATGACATTTATAGGGTCCAGTGATTTGTCTGCACTGTAAAAAGTATCCGTAAAATAACAGGTTTTTCACCTTTCAAAAATAATCTATCATCGTATTTTAATTTTAACAGATTTTTAACGTAAAATTATGGTACTCTAACCTGCATGTCCCTACCGGTAGTTTTTAAATGCACTTTGTAGAAATAATTATAACACATTTGCTGTAAATATACAGCAACACCAATGAAATGTTGTTTATTAACAGAGAATTACTGTTCTACACAAATCTCATTACGCAACAAGCAACTGACCAATCAAAACTGAATGTGTGTTTACAAAAGCCATGTTAAATTGTAGTGTTTCCTTCCTCCATTGTCGAGCAACAGCAAACTGCGCATGCGTAAAGGCGACTTCAATGCACAGCATCCCTGCGAAAATCACATCGATACATTCACACGACCAATCTCGGTGATCGTCGCACGGATGTCGCATCGATGCGAAATTTTGGAAGAGGTCTCGATCCCTGTCACGAACCGCACGGGACCCATGCGATTAGGTGACATTGATACACTTTCACACGGCACGGAATCCGTGCGTTCGTGACATCGATGCGATTTCATCGCACGGGACCCGTGTTTCCAACGCTCGTGTGAAACGGGCTTTAAACATCCACCCGTTCTTCAACACGCATTCATGCCAGTGCGAGACTTCCCTTTCGGATACCGGTATCATAGGTCCACGTTGCATTTGATGACAAGCTCTTTTGAAATGTTTTTAGGCAAATACGAATAAACTACAAAAACAGTGTTTAGCAATTAAACACTTTTCTAAACACTTTCTTGCTACAGAGGTCGCAGGTTCGAATCCCGCTCCTGCCAGTTATCTTTGTTCACTTTGAACATTTATTCAAATTTACGTAGTCAGTTTCTTTGTGGATTGTTTGACGAATAATAAGTTAAAAAGTCATACCTCATTGAGTGATCCCCACAATGTCGCTTCCCATGTTGTATCGTAAAATTGGGTGTGATCCCTGTCTATACGGCATTCTGGGTTTATGACTTCTGACAAGCGCCCACCCGAACAAAGATACTGACAATTTAATTTTTGGAATTTGACATGTAGCCCTACCGGTAATGTTTAACTTCTAAACATTATGTTTACAAACTGATAGCAAGATTGTGTTTAATTGCTAAATATAATTTTTAGAGTCTAGAATCCGTTCAATAATGCCGGTTTGAGTATAGGAATATGAACCACAAGAATATGATTTCTCATAGGCCTACACGAATTTTAAATAAATCAGTTTAAAACGGCACCTTTATTTAGCTGGCTAACCTAGAAAAGAGATTTTGCGGTCCACACCCGACGCCACTTCAACTTTTTCTGAAACTCCAAAATTTCTGAAACAAATCAGACAAAGAAGAAAAGGAAAGACAGACAGTGGGGTAAGTGGATCTAATTTACCAGGGGATGAACTCTGGGTGCACCGATTTTTCTGGGAGGCAGTGCAAAGAAAGAATATACAATTAACATCTTTATTCTGCACATTTTTCAGATTCCAGTAAGGGTAAGGGGGGGGGGGGGCAGGGGTGCACACACCTCGATTAGGGTATGTGTTCGCATCCCACCCACTGGACCATATACCCTGTAGCTACCCAGCTGTGTCTCATAATGAATTTCCGTCGTGATACGCACATGAAAACTCGAAACAGAATCTTTGGGCTGTATTCTTGTCTTTTTTTCTCATGTTGATAACACAAAATAGCAAGATCACTCAGACATGGGCTTTTAGGCATAGGGCCTACCGGGTACATCTGCAATATTGTTCTACCATCACACGATATCATTACCCATGATGGACGGACTTTTAGAGTTCGCTGGACAAAGTGAGCCTTGACAAGTCCTAAACATCGGTAGGCCTATTGCTAAATTGTGAAGAATAATTGTGGGTTTGATAAGGAGAGAAATATCAACCAACACTGTTCAACTAAAATTGCTACATGTAGGCTATCTGACTGCGTCAAGCGTTGTAAGTTATATAGGCTTATTCGCACTAGCTCCCTTCATTTTACAGTTTCAGCAAAGATACATTAGCAAAGATGCTTCTTCTTTTTATAAAGCACTTTATGTTTTCGTCATAAATGTCAAAGTCTTGACACTTTCGAAATCCCTTCCAATGAATATATGGCCGTGTTTAGTGGCATGCTGTTAATATTAACGCTCTGTAAATAGGGCGAGAACAAATACATGCGCGTCGTTCCTCCAGACTTGTACAAACAGAAACTCGAGTGTATTATCTGCCTCTGCTTGCCACCGTTACCACCAATGTATTCCTGGTTGTGTTTTAGGGGTGCATAATCTAGTCTCCTGGTTTACTCCCTGACCCTCAGCCTTTTGTTCTTTGCCGAAAATTCCACCATTCGGCCATATGTTGGCCCATAAAATGACGAGACGGTAGTAAAAAGCGATCGTAAAATTTGTTTGGGCGGGCCGTGTGTGAGCGGGTCTGTTGCCGGGTCTTTGCGGCTGAAACCACCACTGGAACTGCTGGTCATCAGGCTGGTGGGAAAACTACCACCAAGGTTGACGGTCTTCGGTTGTTTTTTTTGCACATCGTGCCAAATTCTTAATAATTCTATGACAGATGATAATAATCATGGACTCACGTTTACTTTAAAAATACAAAGTATTGAACAGAATGCGCAGAAAACTGATTTGATGTACGGTATTAAACCACCGGCCAAATTGATTCGTCACGTTTTACGCTTCTCTTCAAACCTGTATTCTCATTTATGTCGCGACATAGTTCTGAAAATATTCCTCTATTGCTTGTAATCAATTTAACGATTTTGGGTTTAAAAACAGAGGTACGGTTGCTTAATAATGACACTTTGCCTCAGCTCGATCATGAGTAGCGATTTAACAAGTGCATGTGTTTTGTCATCATGACTCATTCAAGGACTGTAAGAATATAAAATGGCGTTGCTTTTCAAGAAAAATGCTATAATGAAAAATAGTATGACATATTACACTGAGTTGCCTTTGCTTGAGTGCCATTTATTTAGATTAGATTTGGAATTGTCTAGGAGACATAATGAATTTATTAAAGGTATACGATACCATTGGAAGAGCTTACAAAACAGTTGAAGGCATGACGTGTCTACGCTTTGCGTGATTCAATATGTAGGCCTATAATTATGAAATAATCCTGTGGAAAGTTTCGGCCGCACCGTCATCCAAGTCACGTGAAAACATCAGGGGCGGATCCATACTTGTTTGCAGGGGGGGGGGGGGGGGTCTGAAATTTTCCCAGAAAGGTGAGTCCCAAAATGTTTCGTCTACGAAAACAAATTACAAGCGGGGGGGGGGGGGGGGGGGGGGGGAGGGTGGGGCCTGAGACACTTTCTCACTGTTGGTGGCGCCATTTAACCTCTTTGTTTTGTTCTTACCCATAGGCAAAATATCACCTGTTGGGTTTCTGCTTTTCTGGTTTGCAACTACATGGAATTCTATTTTTAAATGGGCAACGAGCAGGGGGGGGGGGGGTTCGAACCCCCCCCCCCCCCCCCCCCCCGGATCCGCGCCTGAACATTCAAACCGTTCTGTTTTAACAATGATTTTGTTCACTTTTTCGATTGTTGAAATCGATATGAGCATGGTGTTTTGGCGGTCTTTAGATACAATTTTCTTGAAGATGTCAGCATTTTAGACGGAAATATAGGATTGGAATACTTGTATTACCGGTATCTTTAAAAACAGTAAGCTTTCAGATTAAAACTAATTATTGTTTTTATCACAATCAAGGGTATATCACACAAAACACGACACCAAGTTTATTTATCATAAAACTGAACATTAAAATAAAGGAAACTATAATGTAAAAGGATATACAAAACTTTGCAATCAGAAGCTTTAATAGCGATATGCCCCCCCCCCCCCAACAAAAAAAAATCACAAAAAAACCCAACCGAAAACAAGGGCTGTTTCAAAAACTTCCGAAACAGCAAAAAAGAAACAGACTGCTTTAATACCCAAATACCGGCAGGTCAAAACGTAAATGTGTATTTGTTTTATTTACTGCGCCTACTGTATGTTATGAGAAGGTTTTACAACACGTGAATGCGCTTAATCCCAAATGATGATCGAGAAGAGGGTTCATGCTTTCGTGACGGGTAGAGGGGCCGATAGGGTGCAGGGAGCTTAGCTCGTAGGGATGGCACAACGCCGGCCTAATTGGTACAGGAAACCAGTCGGCCAGGGCCCACAAAGGCCCGGCCATGAGCCTGGCATGCCACCGTAATAACCTGGCTTAGTCTGTCGTCTCTCTACGCACGGTCCTCATTAGCCGGGTTACGGGCATTTCATGTGATACGGTTTTTCGGGGCTACACAAAAATGTACAAAGTATCAACAACCTAGACTGAATAATAGATATTGACTTTCAAATTAGTACATTTGGCATTTTCCCTTGTTATATCCCTTTTTGATCTGACAGTTACTTGGGTTATGGCTTTGACTAACACCGAGAAAATAATTGACTGATCATAAGGGACAAAACTTGGAGCTGCGGGTTTCAGCTGGTCAAGCGCTCGAACGGCGGTCTCTGGTTCGAATCCCGGCTCAGTCTAATGTTCTTGCCCACTCTATTTATTGATATATGTTCCCAGTTTCTCCTTACATATGAAGATAACTATTTAATTGGCAGATTTTATATAAATTTTAACAATTAATACGATTATACATTGAAGAGTTATTTCACGTGAAAATCTGGTTTATACTTAACTTTTGAAAAATATATATACGCCTTAGGAAATTGTCAAATATTGCGCTAACATTTCAGATAATGTTTTCCATTCAGGCAGAGAGCTTGCTCATTTTAGTTTAAAATAGTTCAACAGAAGTTAAATTATTATACACAAAATGAATTAATGACACAGGTATACATAAGCCTTCCAGGAGAAATTAACATAATGTGAAACACACACCAAACAAATGTAAACAAACTTCAGAAACATGATCGTGATTATGATAATTATTATACTCTGTATTAGTGTTAATTGTGCGAAGTCTTCATTAGTGTACATTTTGATAAACCTTTCGGAACAGCGCCCCAAGATGATGATAACCTTAACACTGCTTTCTGGTTCATATTTGGCTCACTCTGGCGGAAGGATGTTTAGGGGCATGGGTTGGTAAAAAAACCGCCAACACTTCCCCACTTTAAAAAAATACAATTATATTTCTTCAGGTTCCCTATATCTAACGTTTTCATACTGAAATATCATTGATATATTTCGGGTCACAGGAAGCAGTATATCATTTCATAGAACGTTTTCATATAGTTACAGAACATAAAATAGTCAAAATGACTGCATAGGTCCATTCATCCATCTCACTCAAAGCTAAACAAATGTGAGGTGTTATAATAACATTCTAAAATTCAGTTATACCTAGACCTATGCCTATGTTTCTCTTTGCGCCATCCAAACACCACTCTCCTAAAAGGCCTCCTTAAGTTCGCTTGTAAAAGATCCGGGAGGACTCCAATCAAGTACATGGCTGTTTCAATAAGTACGTTTTGTACCGAAAAAAATAGGTAAAACATTCCCACGAAAATACATCACCAGTTCAATATTTTTGTTGATTATAAGATTTGTTAAAATTGTAATCTTAACCACGGAAAATCAACCTTCGCCACATAACTTGTTATTTAGACGGACTTTTTCCTCTCTATTTTATTTCGTCTTTTATTTTCAAGGAGACAAAACACCGAGCCGAGCTTTTTTGCTTCATTTTTAATTTTCAAAATTGGAAATGAAAAATCAACTGGGGCCGTTGCGTGTATATATACACCGCTGAATAATGTTTATAAACATTGGCTGCTGTTTTGTGATATTCACCAGCGGCCTCGCCTATTGCTTTTCCCCCCTTGCTATGAGACACCCCAATCACGAGGTGATGGGATCAGCCGGCAGAGAAAGCAACCGAAAAATGAAAAATTCCGATCACAAATCTTCGAACTGGCGAGATTACCTGCCAGAGCCTGGCAAGATTCATAGGGGCCGGCAACTCATGAATGCTACGCCCGATCGACAAGGGACCGAGCCTAAGTCCCGCGGTCTTAGGGAAAATGAAATTCTTGTATAACACGAACAAAGCCTGCGAGTATTCAGTCCCTGGCACCCGCGTCCGTGGCGTTTATTATAAATATGGAAATCAATCTTCTAATGATAGAGTAGAATTTCAGTCCTCTTTGGGGAAATTTTCCTATGCCGAGTGATTTGTGTGTGGCGGTGAGCGGAGTTGACTCAAGAAATACGGGCGCGCCGGTGCGGAGCGGTTGTAATTTTCTGTGGGTGGAAAGCGCGGTCAGAGTTCAGTGTTGGAAAAGTCGTTAGCTTTGTTTGTGTCGATTTCAATGTCTAAATTCAATTTTACAAAGGCCAAGTGGTCAAGGATGGTTGATGCTAATGCCTTGACACTTGCATTCACACAATTTCGTTGGGCACAGCGGATAGAGCAAAATTACACACAAACATTGCAGGAACAACTTATGCACTAATTCCGAGTATATTTGACTCAATTGAATAACACATCAATGCGTAGGCCTAAAGTGTCTTGTTCAATTACACATTTTGTAGGTATATTAGCCGACTAAGCTTTGACAAACGTACTTCACATGCGATTTTCAGTAAGTGGAAGTGAACCCCCCCCCCTAAAAAACAATACCCCAAAAATAAATTATTGTTCAAATAGGCCTATAGGATTGGTAACTGGAATTGAGAATGCTTCAATTGTTGGAAACGGTGGGGCACGTTTTGTACCGTATTTTTTTATATGAGTGGTACGGGAGGGGATAACAATAGTGACAGCTAAGAAAACACTCAATAATAACAATATAAATCAGGCTTCATCTTCAAGGAATTTGAAATCAGAACCAATTACTGAGAAATTTAAAACACAAATGCACCCTCTTTCACGATATAATATATTACAATTCTATATTTGCAGAACAATCCTGATTTTTACAGCGAAGACCAACTTATTTAAAGAATGTTTGTGAACCGAGGAAGACACTCGAGAATATTCCACATTAGCGGGTCAATTCTGAGTTAAATGTTCTGTATTTGATTAAAAAAAACATATACAAGAGCGCAGTGATATCCGGAGACCCTAGTGTCACATGTGCCATAACCAATAACAGTTTTGTCTAAGCCCGAATAAATAGTCGGTCCAGGAGTCACCCGGATTTCTAATTGCTAAATTCATAACCAGGTCAGGTCCGTTTTTGAGCACTGAGAAAATAGAAAATCACAAACTGATTGTGCTTTTGTTGTACACAATTCCACGTCTTTGAACTTAGCCTTGTGCTCCAAATGCTGGAATATACCGTACCACATGTATGTATTTGCAATGTGAACGAATTTAGTCGAATCAGTCAACGCAGTTCATAAGTATTACGTTTAAAGGCATTGTCTTGTCATTGCCGATTTTAGTCATTGTTTTGATAAAACAGACCGGCATCATGGTACTCAATGCTCAATGCTCAACAATTTTTGCCAACCCATTTTTATTTATTTATTTTTTATTTTAAATCTTCTGGTAAACGAAACCAAAGATTCCTCAAAGGTGCATATCGCACTAGGCCTACAGCCCGAAAGCCTGAAAAAAAAAACCTAGGAAGAAGACAGAGAATGGTTCGTTTTAAAGGTGGGATTCGAACCCGAATCACAGCGGTGGAAGGCGAGGAAAGTACTACAAGACCAATCCAACAATATCAAACTTTCACTGCGTTCCGCGCGTTCGTGCGCTTAGATTTAAACTTCAACCATCATTTTAAAGGGAAACCATAGGCATAAAGCGAATTTGTATGGGCCCTTTTCTCAAAAATAAATACAGTTTCTTTCCACTGAGATTGACTTTGTTTGCAAATCATTGTACAAGATAACACACACGGGTTGTGCTTTGCACATGGAAAACCGAAGGCGAAGAATCATGGTAAAGTTTGCCTGCCCCTTTGTGCATCAGGAGAAATACATTTTCCAATGTGAAATAAATTGCCAACAATTTGTTGACCTACTTGCGAGCAACCTTGTTTCCAGCCTGCCCGCTTATATTATGTGGCATTGGTATTCATACGATACATTACACATGGAAGGGAATTGGGAATAGCCCGCATCGAAGTATAAGATTACTAAAATGAATACAAATACAACATTCCCCCATTGATTATAAATTCTGTCAGAAACGAGGACAAAGCGTGCCCTTAAAATGTAAAGTCCTCAGAAACCACTTTTTAAAAATTCAAAACATCTGTGAATTATTTGGGAATGCTCTTAAGGGAAATCAATGAAACGGGCTTATGTTTTGCTTACAAAGGTAAGGTAAAGTTATTGAGGTTTCCCTACAAAAGTTTTTAGTGCCAAATTCACGCGCAAAGGGCCATAAAACCCCAACAATAGTTTTAGAATTCTAGATTTATAATATATAGAATAATACGTAAGATAATCCACATGTCCTAAAGAATCACCTACCGGATATGCCTATTTCAAAATTGATGTTTTTCTATTTTCAATAGGCCTACAGGGGTGGCCCCGTTTGGAACATACGGTATGTTATAAAAAAGAAACCACCTTTAACATTGATAAGACAGTCCTATTTAAACATGTTGTTTTATCATTACCATTAGGGTGAGAGCATTTGTCTGATTTTTGGTCTTTAATATGGGGTACAACGCAATGTTTCATTCAGGTTCACCCGGACAGATGATAACTTTAAAATCGACATTTTACGAATTATTTCGGGGCGGATCTATTTGTATTAAAAAGGGGGGTGACCTCCAAACTAAGTTATTCAGAAAGAAAACTACACGGTGGGGCGATTGCACGGCTTGAAACGCCAACTTTTAGACGGGACTGATTTTTAAGGGGAACAGCCTTCGTCAACGCATCCACTATTTTCTTTAAATTCTTTTTCGGTACAAACTTTCATCACGATTGGTCTGCATGAAGACCTTCTTACATTGTGATTCTATTAAAGTAGAAATGTCAATACACATGGGCGTGCTTGCCTTGACAAAGACACTTGTCTGTGGTTTATTCGTAAATGTGCAGAAAGAATTGTCAACCCTAAAACTGGAATTTAGCTTTTGATTTTGACAGGAACCCACTGAATCCCGCCGCCTCGAATCCACAATTTAATGTTGGCAGTAATCCATGTAGGTCTCATTCTCACCAAGCATTGAGATCAAACGAAAGAAGACGGGACCAGGAATAGATTCACGGTGTTGACTCTTCAGCTTGATTTACAACGAAGAAAACTGTGGAGTAAGCAATCTCTATATGGTTGATGAGCCTTCTCCAAGTCCAATGGTTATTAATCCACCGGCACTCGCCCAGATTTTACGGCCGTGCTTCCCTCGCACTTGCCCCGAGCCGAGCCCGATCCATGCTCGCACCACGGAACTCTCAGGTATACAGACGACATGCAGAGACAAACATCAGTAACGACAACAAGACAAGCATTAATCTATCCCCCATTGGGGCTCATAGCAGAGGGGACATTTATGTTTTTACAAACGCGATTAGTAATCTCCTTTTGCTGTATTAACTGGCCAAGTCCGCCCGGCAGTTTCAGAGAAGCTGTAACCGATTATACTACGTGTGAAGTACATGTGGTGTTTAGATGTTTAGACGGTCTGACATATATGGGAGTCTCTAACTTTATTAAGCCGTTTTAGTCACTCATCTGAAATGTAGCTTTAAAATGTGTCAGAACTGCAAAACAGTTGTTAACAGTTGATAAAAGAAGTGGTGACTTAATAGACATACCTTCAAATTCCGCATGTTCACTCCAAAATGTTTCATCTAATCAACACATTGAAACAAAATCGTAGGCATTCCCTTATTTATTTTTAATCCTTACACATCCACAGAATGAATAGGTCGTAAAAGCGTGTCAAGTAATTGATCCAAACCGATTGGAATACATTTGGAGTATTGTCTGAATTAACAATTCACTGCGAAAACTTCAGTGTTAAATTGGCACCATGTGTAGATAATAAGAGATCAATAATCCAATAGATACTATTGGACGAAGGGTTCAGTGTAGCTACCACGTGGTGTTAATTTAGCACCACCGTTTTTCAGACTTTGGTGTTATTAGCTCACACCACGTTTCTACACTGTTAAAACGCTGTTTAAAAAGTTGTTTAAACAAGTTGAACAACCAGGTTGTTCATGTGCCCTGCTTAAACAACCGATAAAGTTGTTTAAGCAGGGCACATCCATGAACAACCTGGGTTGTTTAAAAAGTTTAAACAGCGTTTTAACAGTGTATATTGGACTAAGGACACAACATATATATCGCATTGTGTTAATTGAAAACAAGAGTTTTGGCAGTGTTCTGTTCAAAAGACTGTAAACAGTAATGCCATAGAGCCATAAATTTGGGGTCAAAAGCGTGATTTTTTTGTGACCTGACCTGTGTAATTTCCCATCAAGTATCATTAACATTGACTTCACACTATTTTTTACTAGTTTGGCAGGTACTTTGCTTTACACAATCACTCTTGAAGGCATTAAAGAATGTGTACGGAATTGCAAAATTGTATACATGTCATTAAGTAACAGGGACACCAAAAATGTCACACTTTTGGACCCCAAATTTATGGAATGATCCATATACAAGTACTTTCAGTCACTGCAATTTTTTGAGAACAAGACGAGAAAACAAATCAGATATTTTTTAATCAGGATGGGTATCTCTTTTTTCACGACTTCGAGATTCCAGCACTGCATGAAAGTGTCTTTTCTAGAAATGTTGAACAGCTGGATTTAAAATAAAAGAAATTCTGCAAAGATAAACACAAGCGCAGTACAGAGATGTCATATGCCATCACACGAATCATAATTTACACAAAACATAAAAGTTACAGGAAAAAGAAAGATTCGACACGTCCTTTTCATTAGAACCTCCACCTCTGCCGGATTAAAACACCCAGCCACTCACAGCCCCCTGTGACTGGTCGACTTGCCGATGACGTACCGGTATACTGTCCATCATTTACATATTACACACACGGCTGGCGCGGTACTAGCAATGTTGTATTTTCCGTTGCCTAGTTGTGTCCGCCCGCCCCTTCGATGTTAGACGTTCCTCGACTCATTTTACGAGCAGGCTTCGGCGGTTCAAGGTAAGCTTTTATGGTTTTCTTGCAAGTAATAATATAATTTTATGACTTTTTGACGGAAAGTTTATTTTGTCCGCAACCATAAAAATCAAGCCGGTCCCTTCTTTGCCATTATGCCAATTGACCCGCGGTGCTTGTTTCTGCACAGGAATAGTTATATTTAGACACACGATGGGGGAGGCTGTAAAGTAGAGCCAATGGCATGGCTATTGTTTTATGGCTTTGTTGAATAACCTTTCTCAAGTTGTAACTTTAGGTTTCTGGGCATTTACGCTTTTCCTAAATACAGAATATGGTGAAATGAGAAACATGAGGCCCATATACTTCCTTCTCGATCTGTATGGCAATGTTAAGTTCCCTCCTATAAACCACATGGGACGCGCGTTCCTGAGACGAGATGGCGAAGATGAGTTCAGACGGGCGTGAAGCGCGCAATGCCAACATAGCCTGCAACTAAACGTTAATCATAATTTTCTATCTTTGGAAATTTGTATATATGCCTTGGGCCAATTGTCCTATACTTGGCATTGTGAAATACAGCAATGGAGAATACGTGAATGTTTTTACTGAATATATACTTCGTATAGGTGGCAGGTGTGTTTGCATACATGATTTGAGTTGCCCTTGATTTCTCATTTGTCATTTTAAAAACATTTTAGTCCAATCATGGAGGAATTCTTATTCCTCCATGGTCCAATCTTAGAATCTTGGGGAAAGTTCGTGAGTGCTTTTAGTCTCGTATCGTACCTTGTCTTCGACTGCCTGAAAGATGATACCACAGACCCGTTCATACTAACCGTACATTTTGATTTTTTGAAAGACATAAGAGCCTATAACGAGGCTATACACTTTGTTCACCCACGTGACCCAAACCGCCACGGGTGGATCGTCTCCGAGTGATCGTAGTTCGTGTACCGGTATCGTATTGGGGCATGTTAGACAACGTGCGCACACGCCGCACGTTCGACTGGTTTACTTGAATAAGGACTTAGCATCTATGCGATCCATGACGACGCGTGAAAAGATCTATACGGTTCAACGACAAATACAAATATTGACTGACTGACTGAAAATCGATTACCTGCCGTATGGCCCCAATTTGGCTCCAAGACATACATGCAAAACCATGAGAACTTGGGTTCTTTGCAACTGACATGACTGAAAGTGACTTGTGGAAAACGTTGTTTCGAAATGAACGCGTTCCCAGTAGCTAAAATATAACAAAAGGGTTTCCTAGACTGTTTTGGCCCTCTTGTTCGCACGTGTTTGTTTCACTTTTGTTAGATCTTTCCTAGAAAAAGTAAAACCAAAATATGTCCCACTAGTTGAACTTAAAGTGGTAAATAAATGTGCACGTGCATTATATTTTGTTCGACGGAAGTGATTTCTCTTTAGGCTAGTATAGGTGGGCGTGTTACAAATAATGGCTGTAAGCACTTTTTCTGACATAACTGGCAAACGTGAGCTTAAAGGTAATATACATCAATTGCTTTTGCTGTAATTTTCAGAAATAAATGAATTTTGGGGTTTAGTATTTTATAGGGTGCTAGCAAATACTGCAACACTGACCTGTTTAAAGTTTTGTGTGCATAGATGCTGGACAAAAATATGTTCTAGTAGTCTGGTTCCCTGACCATACTTTGGACAAAACGGAGAAATTTTTAGACGTCAGGGAATTATCAGGTCAGGGAACTAGACCATTTCCAACGATTGTCGACCGACAATCGTTGGAAAACGATATAGAATTCAAATTTTCTTGAAAACGACGGCACACCAGGTGCCATGATTTCACAGAATGATTGAGACTGCTATTAACTTACAGTCTAGTCAGGTATTTCGCAATAATTCCTTAAACAAAATTGGGAGGATTACCAATCGTGTACACTACGTTTAACATTAATATTAAGTTGATAAACAATGACCACGATGCTTCTATAGGCTCACACTTCATATTACAAAGAATAATTACTTCACTGACCCGTAACCCGAAGAAAGTGAAAAATATAAATAACCAAGCCTAGCAGAAATATAGAAAAGCCCTTTATATAATTACAAGTGTAGTATACATGTATTATATGGATCATACTGATTGAGATTTGAAGTCTGACATAATAATTAAGATACTGACAATTTGGGAGACCGCCAACATAGGGCAAGATAGCTCAGTTGGTAGAGCGCTGGTACGGTATTCCGGAGGTCGCAGGGTCGAAACCCGCTCCTGCCAGTTTTCAAATTGAATTTAAGGTAGTTTGAATTTAAGGTAGACCATGGAGGTAGGAATGGGTAGACATATGCCACAACAACAAGTCGACATAATCCATAACAAAATATGTCAACGACTTGGCGGTTATTGCCCCCGTTAATTATCCCAAAAGCTCCGGGTCGACTCCTTGAGTGGTCTCTAAATTCACTTTTCCCCTCGCCAACAAATGAGATAAACAGATGTCTTCGCACCCGACAGTTTCGGCAGAAAAACCTCACTGTCAAAGCTACAACAACGTGGGCACACGTTCAGTGGAAATTAGTTAAATATTAACCCGATGGTGTATAAATCTTTGATTACTTGAAACACAGCGTAAGCCTGACCCAAAAACTAAGGACGGCGAAAATTCTCGAGGGTCGCCTGTAAGTTATGGACCATTTTGTTCCATTCTATATAGAGGGTTGTTCTTACATACGAGGCAACGAGGCTGTATTTTACGCTCGGTTGGATCGCGTTAATTCCCCCGCTCATCATTAATTGATCGTTTTATTTCTTTAAACGGGCGGAACATCCAAGAACCGTGATTCAAAAGGTGTCTACACCCGAGTAAACGACTGGGCTAGTCTTTTCCAACGAACCAATCTGCAAAAACTCTGGTGTTAAATTAACACCATGTGGTATTTATATTGAATATAAATAATATAAATGACGTTAATCTAACAGGTCTTTTTTCACTGTACTTATAGTACATGTACCACCAGCTCTTTTCCCTCAAAACAGCTATTTGACATTTTACTGAAATGATGGACACTCCCAAAATGCCGGTACTGAAAAGAAAGTAATCGTGTTTTGAGAAACCAGTTTCTTTTTGGGATTTTTAAAAACTCTATTTCTTGATGCACTGGGAGACATGATGGTGTCAAACCCTGCTGGTATCCTTTCAACGGAGAAGCCACGCCGACCGCGTGCCGTGTACCGGCCGTCACCCAAGGCGGTCTGGCCGGTCACGTAAGCCCTGCCCAGGGCGCAGCTCGGACCCCGAGCGCGCTTTGTGTGCGTCGCTGCGGGAGAAGGCTCAATCACACCGCCTGCAGTTCTCGCACCGTATGGTTTATCTATCTGCTCGTTAATGTTGGACTTGACAATTAATGACATGGAGGGGGTCGATATCAAAGGCATTGAGATTGGCTCATCAGGACCTGTTGATTTATAGATTTAACAGGAGAGGCGCGTCTGATGACATGGGGTATAACCACATTGAGTTGGGTTTTTGTATTGTAAATTCCCTGCTGACACCAATAATCCTCACACAACAGGACGATTCCAGGGTTTATCCACTTTTTGAATGTTTATCTTCAATATATATATTTAAATAAAATGATTAGTACTGTGAGATACTCTTAAAGTTTTTTCCACTCGTACTGCCTCTCTTTGGAACCTGTAACCTGCTTCCCTTCCACCTATAATCTTTCACAATTCAAACAAAATGTGAATACAATGTAGATACCGCGCATCCCTATTATTTCTGTCCTTTCTTCTCTTTTGTAGCCAACACCTTGAGTGGCCTTTTGGCCATGTGTTGGGCGATACCCATAGAAAGGCCAATTGGAGCATTTTCAATCATGCACAATTAAATTGAACGTGTTGCCTACGAAGGCTACTAAATTTTATAGGAAATGTATATCAGACAGTAAAGTTATTTCGCCTGGCCGGCCTAGCATGGAACTTTTTTGAAGAAAATTGGTCTTTCTGGTCGAATCAAAGTTGATTTCTGAAAATGTGTCCAGTGATGCATAATCGGAGATTCTTGTGAAAACACGATAAAACACGTGTTAATCGAAATGTCACACTAGCAGGCAAGCATATGACAATATGATTGTCATGTCATTGTCATCTTATGAAAGGCGGTGATTATAAAAATAATATTTTATTTCCGAATACAATTTCAATCAATATTGCAGTGACCTCTCAATGAATATTTTTTTTGCTGGTATCTCTAAATGTTAAGACCTAATTGAGCTCACTGCAGCCGTTGGACACCTCTCTAGAATGTAATTAGACATACACGTGTGCGCATTTCACATCAACGGCCAATATAACACCGTCATTGCTGTTGTCCACCATTTCTTAAAAGGAATATTCCTATTCGTAATGAGCATGGACGTCATGAACTTGTGCTTGATTGTAACAAAAGAAATGGTGTACAAGTTTTTGCCCCTGTAGGCCTACTTGTAAAAATATTGAACTGAAAGTGAGTCGTGATTGTTAAGTACATGCTTTTCCTTAACAAAAAAAAATCACCAAAACAAAAATAGAAATACACCAGATCCTGGGATCACAACCAATAAAATATTTGAACGCGATTTGAACGCGACATGACAAACATCTTGCAAACGAACTTCATTGCCACGAATCCAGTGTTGAAATGACACATTTCCACAGTTCTAACAATATGATAATTCCTCGTAGTTCCATGACTAGATACGAAAAAAAAAAACCCAAAAACCGGACCCTACAACCACGAGAGCCCAAGTCAAATTTGCGCAGCAAATAACAAGACAACTCGGACCAGCGCCGCACGTATACAGCGCATCCCACGGCGGTCAGTGCACACCTCAAAACAGCCGACATCCAGACATATCATCACCCCTTGACAATGTCCAGCCTACCCCGGATACACACGGATGTAATTAAGCAGTCTTTCACCTTAAACAAATCTGAAGGTGCAGTGGGATTATCTGTGCAGCCCGGGTGCTAATTAAGTTAGCTAGTGAGACTATTTAGAAGAAATGTGATACCCCAAATATCAGCACCCTTCCGCGGAAGGCCTGGACCATTTAGCGGTATTTGGTAAAAAGAGCGGCCGGTACTTGAAAGCGGTTTTTATAGACGTCCTGTGAGACCATGATTCAATCAAATAATTAGCACGGCTAAGGGCATCTTTCCCCTTCCGGACAACCTGTAGCCTAAAATAAATGCTGAACCCTTCTGATGTAACCTGTAATGTGCATTTGGGGCTTGTGTTTTTTGTCTGGTGACAAGAATCCAGGAAATACTTGCGTTGATAATAAATAAATTATATAGATTAGGCCTGTAGGTAGTGTTGATTTGTTTGCTCAATCACAGGGATGCTTGGTCTCACTGCATTAAAGGGAAGCTGTTTATTCAGACTCGCGCATCATACAGAAATTTGTTGTGATGCTGTATTAAATCCTTTCTTATATTTGAACAGCAGCAGCAGCAACAGCAGCAGCAGCAGCAGCAACAACAACAACAGCGGCAGAGGCAGCAGCAGCAACATTATGAAAACTATTACTATAAGTTGAATTTTAATTAAATTTTAATATCCCGAAATTACACTGGACGAACGGAGTGTCTGTTTCCTGACTGGGTGTTTCCTGATGACGAACACTGAGAGTATACTGTACGAAACGTCGAGTTAAAACAACTGGTTCCTCTCAGAACCACACAACTCAAAGGAGATAAACTTCACGTGGTGTTACCACAGACCATCCATACTTTGTTCATGTCCACCATGCAAACTTACAAGTCTCATTAAACTGTTGTTTGGACCCTTAAGCATAATGGACCCATAAGCATATTGTGGATAAAGTCTCAAGAATTGAGGCTGTTATGCTTAATGGAATACAACTGAGAAAAGTCCGCTTGGTCCACGTGGTAACCTCGTGTTTTATCATTTAATAATGGCACAATTTGTCAACATAACTTAATTGCATAAAGGACGATTGTGTTAATATCCACCCAAATCATTATGTACTAAATGCATTTGACAGAAGTTAACAAGTTATATAAAAAATACAATGATTTTGTAAGGTGTGTTAGAATTGTCTTTAAATTAGGTTCGGTATAGCAAGTGGAATGAGCTTCAGTGGATAAACTGATTTTGCACCTGCTATTTATAAACTACCATTTCTCAGAGGCAAAATGTGCACAAAGGGCCATGCTTTACTAATATCTGTAAGAACATTTTGAAACACTTTTGAAAAGTAGGCCCAGCACTAAAATCTTTGCCTAAAAATGAGTTGCCGTCATTTTTAAGCACCCTGTATAATGCTAAAAAGTCCCCTGGTGTTTTTTTTTTGCCAGTTCTCTGTTCCAGCAATCAACGGCCTCTTTCCCCCAATTGATTTAGCAGTTAACCCGCTTAACCCCATCCTGGTGTGGGATATTGTTCGGCGATTCGCGGTCGAGCAGTGGCCCTATCCATTTCCCCTCTAATGGTGAATAATTACCAAACCGATGCTTTTTTCTGGAAAGTGAAAATGAGCGTGAAGGAACTGTATGAGGCATCTTGCATTGAGGTTTGGGAATATCATGGAAATAAAATATTAAGTCGCCAGGAGTCTACAATTGCGCAGACTTTAATCAATTCACATTGACTGATTTCTTGATACAGGATGCTTTCTTACAAATTGTAGCTGTCGAGCTGATGTTATACTCTGCTGTTGTACTTCTTTTTAAATGTCCGGCTCATCTTTGATTTTGAAAAACCTCGGTTTATAATTTGAAACCCCCGGGTAATTTTTACATTTATCACTTATACAAATTCAGCATAATGTATGCAGCCTGAAATCCCACAGAATATAATCTCTGTGGTTAGTTACCTAACCTATTTCCAAGATCTGAATGTAAAAATTCTACCATAATGTGTAATATTTATGGAGAAATGAGGAGAAAAACCGACATCCGGACATTCAGACAAACCGCACACACATAGTCCAGTATGTACGCAACCAAAGCGCCAGGGAAGCACTCTC
Source organism: Hippasteria phrygiana (assembly GCA_037893225.1). Classification (NCBI taxonomy): domain Eukaryota; kingdom Metazoa; phylum Echinodermata; class Asteroidea; order Valvatida; family Goniasteridae; genus Hippasteria; species Hippasteria phrygiana. The sequence goes on along the minus strand of JAZGUH010000799.1, from coordinate 318,001 downwards.
AATACAAACGGTGGGACTTTTCCTAACCAAACTGGCATCACCGAAATCATTTTCGTCACTGATTCTCAAACTAAAGTTGAACCAACAATTATATTCTACTTTTGAATGAACTTTCTCACCATTGCGATTTTAGGACGAACGCTTTTTGTAGCCCATTTGGGCGGCCTCCAATTTAAAGCAATGCGTCTGTTTTTCTTCTTCCATGCTTTTTAACTCACCAATCACGTTTCCTCTTTGTATTGAGTAATTATATTTCCAAAAGGAATGTGAATTATTTCATTTTAGTTGGGAAAAATAAACAAATAAGTTTTTATGTAAATGTAATTTTACCGGTGCACATTAAAAACTATAAAATACAGAGGAGGCACATACAAAGCAAATCTTTTCAAGTAAAGTCCCACATAAATAGAACGCATACATGTATAATGGAAATAAAATATTATGTTATGTACAGTGATCATATCTATGGGTATTAAAAATGAGGGCAGAATGTAAGATAACTAACTAACTAACATTATGATTTGACATACTAAACAGGGAAGAATAAACATGGGATGCGAGGAATTAACTTCTTCCTTTATGCCTATAGACTGGCTGGTGCCAATTTTCGTGTACTCTGAGATTCAATTTATATATGGGAAAAAACAACCTATTCCCAGAGTATTCCATTTTGGAGGAATTGGCCGCAACGGTTCCCATCTTTCCGCAAAGGCTAAAACACCGGAACGATACCTCAAGTTTCACCGCACTGACGGATTTATTCGCCGGGCGAGAGACGGCGGAAGCCACGGCAAACGGACCGCGGTGGCGGGCGGACTTTATTGAAAACACTCCGGGTCCTCACAAAATACAAGATCTTGATGTACGCACTGCGAGCACTGGTTGCGGAAAAGTTAGAGAAAATCCCAGTTTACAGGCCCTATACAGTCGATTTCCGTAGAATTTGGTACCTTCTTACAATGCGTTTTAACCGTACAGTGAGAGTGTTTCCAGATTTAATTCCCGGCTGCCAAATCACAACGACATTGTGTGCAAAAGTTTAAAATCGAAAACTCAAAAGAAAATTACAAATATATTTGGCGCTTTTGTTGCAGCCTGAAAATCAAATTAGTTATTTATTTAGTAGGCCTACACAGATTGTAGTCAATGATTTTGCACTGTGATGATTCAATCCGTTGGCTATTAAACATTTCATTTAACGTACTGTGGTCCTATTTCTAAAAAATCTTACACTCTAAAAAGGAGTGCCCGATTTCCTGCGCAAGTGGTAACATTTAGTATTTGGGCACTCGAGATGGTACAGAACGACAAATTTGCTCATTTCAATCGTCTCAATCGTACCGTCTGATGGTTGTGTATGGTTAGGTTAAACCTGATGAAGATTCTAAACCAATCTATACATTTTAAAATTCACATCACAAATTATTTCGATGGTTGTCAACAGCAGGTGAAAGACGTGCAGTACGGAAAAATAGAACAGCAGCAAACTGATGAAAATAGACTTCATATTTTTTAAAAGCTCCCTAGTGATGTGGTTTCGTTCCATAGCCCCAGAAATCGATATCACGGACTTCCCCAGAGACAGTTGTAGAAACCGGAGGAGGTCAGATTTTTCTGGTTCATTCTTTCGGGTTAAATACTCATTTCTTCCATCCCCCACCCCTTGAAAATACTCACGCAGCGTCAATCGTGTTCCCAGAACAGGCTCTGATAACCCTTGAGAGACATAAAGAGTATTTATTGGTTATTTAACTAGTAAAACAAAACACAAGGCAAAATTACATGTGGAAATTAAAAATGATTCAAATTTCCCATATTATTCTGCCCCTTAGCTTTTAATATTACCCACACTGTTGTTGTTTTGGTCATTTTAAATTATTGCTCGAGAACTGAAGACATAAACCGTTCAATGATAATGGTTATAGATTCATATTCTAAACATGGCCTTAAACGATCGTGAACGTTACGTTTTTGGTGTGTAAAAGAGGCCCATCTGTTGCTTTTTTTACTGTTAAAAAACACTGAATCTCCATAACGCGATGAAAAGTGTCACAACACCCCTTACTTGGAGAAATTATAAATAATTGTAAACTCTTCCCGGTATCTGAAACAGCACACTTTAAAAACTGCGCAAGCGGTCACAAAAATCGTGTACTTGATCCATTTGAGTCGATTCAAATAACAAAATGTTCTCATTTGTACCATCCAAAGTGTTTCAAATAGGAAATTTTTGTTAACTCTTCCGCAAGAAGTCGTACAGTGTTTTTGAATGCAACTTTGACATCTCAGATAAAGATAACCTTTCTGTCTTGCAAGCTTGACATGTGACATGTAGGCTATTTCTTTCGTAAGCATATATGAAGTATCGCTTTGGTGCGCTTAATATTGTTCTAATTATTTCCCTTTAATATATTCGAACAGTAACATGTGCGTAACAAAATATTATCTCAGTTTATACAGGATGCGTTTCAACGAAATTGGAAAGCTTTCGCTTATTGCTTCCTTATACACCTGACCTTAAATCGCAGCAAGTACACCCCATCCCCCAGCAGCCGAGGCACGGTCCACTCTGTTGCCAGTGGCTGAATTGTCCAATCACACGGCCCGCTGCTCACATGTTTACTTTTTGTACAAAGTAAGATCAAACGTACACACGGAAAATGGTTACCTGTGTGCTACCAATGCATGCTGGGCTCAGACCTCGCGTTGAATGTCAGTGATAGTTGGGCAAACGAATTTGCGCGGCGCTCTCTGTGGGCAGTACCCATCTTCCACGAACCCTGAACTGAAAATGAGCCATCGTGGGTCCGGCCCGATTTATTAACGCCCAGGCGGTTTTATTTTCTGAATTTTATGCCGTCATAAACTGCCGCATTTACGACTTTATGAAGCAGAGGACATCCAATTTTGACAAATAAAAACCGAATTATTTTACACCACCTTGGACGCCCGCACAGCGACTCCAGGTGCGGTAGCGAGGCTTGATTGGTGTAACCGTACCACGTGACTAACTTGAGACCCCTTTTCCTTTGCGTGTTTTTTTTTATGCCAGCAGGGTCGTATAAGGTTTATCGCCCAGAGTGACTTGGTTCAGCCGGAATAGCATCGCCAGAAAAATACGACCGGCATTAAAATGACAACTTCGGCGTTTTGTGTGAATTCCTTGATAAATTCAGGGGAGAGCGGTGCCATCCTGAAATCCGGCCAGCAGACTGACATTCATGGCTCAGCCGGGCTCGCCGCCTCCAAATGCGGCAGCGGCAGTGGGACTTTTGCCCCCAAATTCGCCGATTCGCCGGCCCAGGCTGTCGCAGGCCACAACATGCCGCCGGCCGCCGGCCCACCACCCGCCACCAACATGTACTCGCTAGCCACCGACCAAAGCTGCTACACGAACCCCTGGTTCTACTCCTCCGGTGACACAACCCATTACCCACCGATGTCTGTAGCAGGGGTGAGTGAGGACTACGAAAACAACCCCTCTTACCCCTATGTTGGCTCCCAGAAGGGGTACGACACGGCCCTGGTGCCCACCACGGGGAGTTACTACACCCTCGGCCGGCAGGCGTACGAACGATACACGAACCACTCCACGAACGTGTACCACGCTTCCGCCCACAACGGCCATGGACTACCGGCCAGCTTCGCCGGCAGTTTCGCCGCCAAATTCGTCAGCGGCACGGCGGAGACGGACCGGCAACGGTACGGCAACTTCGACTCCTACGATTCACCGAGCTTCGGCACCTCAGTGAAGGCAGGCCAGCACGGCACGGGGAAGACACAGACAGCGTACACGGCGGCACCAGCCACGGGCAACACGAGCCCTCCTCTCGGCAAGGAGACCCCCAAGCAGACGAGCACCACGACTGCTACGGAGTCCATCACCAAGAGTGAAGGTGAGGTTAGATTAAACTCGTGGACAATTTATTGTATGACAAGTGGCTCACGGCCTGCACTATACTGGGATTGACCTTCGTCCACAATCGTAAAAATTGCACAGTCAAGAGTTTTTTCCCACACGGATATGTTTCATGAATGTGTTTATATTTTGTGAAGTTAATTATGTTTTGAAATACATTATGTAAACTAAAAATCCGTAATATTTCGTAGACAATGCAAGTCCTACCATGGAGGTACTAGGTATGGTCCTACTAAGTGTTGTTGATGTTATTCCTAAAAAAAAAAAAAATAAATAAAAAATCCCCCAAAAAACGCAGCATTCTTAATGTTCGGTGTAACCCACTTAACTGCCGTAAATTCTACTGGTCACGGTTTAACCTAATTAGGAACATAATTGATAATACATTAATATTTCTCTCATAATTATCATAATAATTGATAATGATCGGCTACAGTGACTTTTCACGCGATTACTGTATACAGCTGTGCTCTAATTATTGGCCTTCTTAAGACATGTCAGATGACAAATACGCTGAGTGAACAGTGTTGGCTCAAACAAGACAAATTAGCTGTTGGTGTTATGATCTAATGCCTTATTGTGCTTACTATAAAAATATGATCAGCAAAATTGAACGCATGGAAACATTTTATTGCTAATTCTGCTGAACGTAGTTCGATGTGAGCACTTTCAGTATTTGTTTTTCAATTACGGAGTATTGGTTATGATACGGAACCTTTATTGGCTTAATTCCTTATTTGAATTTTATTTTTTTCATCATTTCCAATTACGTAAGTGACGCATCCATCTTGCTAATGGTTCTACTGCTACTAGGTTAGCTTCTCGCCATTTTGTATATTACGACATAACAGGCCCGGGTCCATAGGGGAATTCACAGGATACTGTTACATTGGTGGTGAAAAACGCAACCATAGATTCGGTAAACAGAATACAAATTATAGAGCTCGTCTGGTGTCAATCTTGGTTTTCTTTCTTTCATGGAGCAGAATTCGCAATTCTGTGTTTGTTCTGGTCTCGTTTACAACCTACTTCATTTCCGGCCGGGCAGGATTCAACCATGGAGGTAACCAACCTACGGCGGCTGTTTTGTCAATAGTAACGTATCACTCCCTATATTTTGTTACGGCTTGCGGTGCGATTGTGTGAAGTGGCAGCAGGAGATGAAAGCTCACGCCGCGGCGCACGCCTCTGTCTATTATTTGGGTTTGGCACATCAGCGTATTAAACTGATACTTTACCTTGTCCACCATTGCCATGAAACCGGTATTAAACAACTTGGTCTACATTTTGGTCACGTTTTATGCTCTTATGAAGCCCCGGCACAGGAGATCAAACTGAGGTTTTATCTTTTTAAAGACATTGCCCTTGTCTATACTGTTGTGCATGGAGAAGTAAATAAACTATATTGTCTAATTGACTAAAACAATGTGCATCGGCAAGCCGACCCCTGTATAAAGCTCAGCGGTTGATTGGTTAAGACGTCTGCACTAGTATTAGTAAGCAGGAGGTCGTAGGTTCGAGTCCCAATCGAGTAAGCGTATGATTTTTGTCTCCACAGGCTCTCGGAAAGCACACAACACACAGTGCTGAACACCACGCCTGAAATGACAAACAATCTCCTTTAAATTGAGTAAAACAACAATAGTAAAACGAATCAATAACGGTTCTATAAAAGCATAGACATATCTTCATATCTTCCCCGATACTAAAAGCCATTTTATATTTTCTTTTAATTGAAAGTTAATTTCAGAACCACATACCGGTAATTATATATACAGTTCGGCGACAGAAGTACGTGATGTGCTCAATTCGCATTTGATTGCATTGTTACATCTTTTAACGCGCTGATTTTGGTAATATAAATATATTTTCCTTGCACAAATTTGACAGTTTATGAATTAACACAATGTAAATGGCAACCTTGCATAATTAATATGAGGCACACCATATTGTTACATAATAGCCTATTGCGTGTGTTTACAATCAATCTGGCAGATCAGAAGCACATTTGACATAAACTACTGTGTTACAATCGTAAAACACCTTGTTCGGTGTGGACGACCTTCAATCGTAATTGTGGTTTTTGGTGCAGTACCGGTATTTAACAAAATACTCAATTACTGTACCACCATAATCAACACGTTCTATTCTATCTGTTATTTTTCAACATGCACTTTCATTGAGAGAATTACCCTCGGTTTTACACACATCTCTTACGGCCAAATTAGGGGCTATATTGCAAGTAATCTATTTTCAGCCATAGCCTAATTTGTAATGTTCACTGGGAAGTTGACATATTTATGTCTCTTAAAAAGGAAAACCTTAAAATTGGAAGATAAAATTAACAGTTGATTGCACTTCGCATAACGGTTAACGTTTTCTAATCAAAATAATAAAAATGTACTGCGTTCCCTTATTTTTGTTTTTCTGAAATTTCTCTTTCTTAAAGGTAGTATACATCATCTGTAAACATTTAAAACAAAACTACTGAATTGTCGGCCGACAATAGTTGGAAATGTTTTGTCTAAAGTATGGTCAGGGGACCAGACTACTAGAACATATTTTTTTCTCTCTACGCCGACTACGGTTTTCCCAGCATCCATGCACACAAAACTTTAAACAGGTCAGTGTTTCAGTATTTGCTACCACCCTATAAAATCCTAACCCCCAAATCCATTTATTTCTGAAAATTACAGCAAAAGCAAATGATGTACACTACCTTTAAGAAAGCGACTTGCAAAATGGCAAAGTCTTGTGAGATTGATTGATGGCTAAAAAACTAGCGGCTGTTTTACAAACGGATTTAAGGGGTTTGACGTCCCATTAATACACGTCTGCCGCTGTGCAAACGGTGTGTCACTGACAAATTGATATTGAGAGCAGTCTTCCTTGAAAATCCCCGCCCCTCAAAAAAATCGGCAAAAATAAATATTAGTATTTCCTGTGCGATTGGTCACAGAGAGTTTGAGAATAAAAACCATAATGGTAGGTCGTTTGAGAGGAACAACAAAACTTAGGATTCACCACATTAATTTCTTTAGGGTTTGCAATTTAGTTGTAGCTTGTAACAACCAAAAAACGGACTAGGTAATGGAAAACAGATTGGAATCCCCGATATTGGGAAAAATGATTTTTAATATTTCCTGGCATGTAAGTACAGGGGTTTGAACATACAAATCTCTCGTGGTACGTCGTTTGAGAACAGCGTAGTCCGAGTGATGGAAACTTGACGATCTCCAAAACTGTGCAAAAGACTTTTTCTGAAGTGGTCGTTGAGAATACGAGCATCATATCCAGTTTTTATAATCATTATTCAGATTATTGGCTACTATCTGTTATAATTGAACAGAGTATGCCTCATCAGTCAACCACTGATATCGAGGGCACTGTACATTAAAATATGACACAAAACGTAAGTAAAATATAACATGTTAAGATATATAAAACAATGGTTATGCTGTGTGGTTAATGCATTCAGGGATCTCATTGGTTTAATGTCACTATCTTTCACAACAGTTTCAGTACCATATTTGAAAAGTTGGTTAAGTTGTTCTCCTCTGAGGTGATTTCCGAGAATTTGTGGTGATTCCTTGTCAATTTCTTTGAAAGTCAGCCAGCTGATAAAACAAAATAACTACAGTAAGTCATTTTATAGTCGGGCCTAATTACTCAGTTAGTGCTGATATTGAGATTATTAACGCCCCTTCTACCACGAAATAGCATGAATATGTAAAATTGTAAAAAAGAAACTATTGTATTTTTCATTTCCAGCAGTCCAGAAAAGTTATTCCAATATATTAATTCAATTTACAGGCTTTTATATTTTCACAAATTTAATAGAATTGTTTATTTGAGATGGCCTCCAATACTACGACAACCTAAACCTGCATTTTCCACATTTAGCCAGCCCTGGCATCATCCGATATATTAGAATCTTGGTACCCCAACGGTTAAAACGAGATATCAATGCAGATAACAGGAATATTGAATTGTGTGCAAAGCCATTACTCAAATAGCTATTTGATCAGCTGATGTTAATCACTCAGGAATTCAGATGGCTGAGGTTTCGGCTGCATCACCCAATAAGAGAACACAATAATAAACACCCAAGCAAAACAATAAAGAAGAGTGAAATAGATAATATCAAAGATTACCGGCAACTACCACAATGGTAGACGACAGCGCTGTGCAGTATTCATGTGGATAATTAGGTCAAGGTTCATATCGATATGGCCTTTGACATCTCATGGCATAAGATCACCTGTCTCGAGATTTGTTGTTTGTATTATGTGTTTTCGAAAGGGTATCATGTTCACAAAGTGATCATATATCTGTTAGAGACAGGAATAGATGTTCGTTTTAGGGTTGTAGCTGATGTGGTTGGTAGGCTGAATCATAATTTATCGGAAATGAAACGGGACAAATGTTGGCACGCAAGGTTTCTTTTCGTAATAGTAATACAAAATTGGGGTGATTTCGCGAAAGATATCGTCAATTACTCATAATCTTCCTCTTTGAGTGTACTGCCGTTTTCTTTCGATGAATCTGTTTATGCTCCGGTGTTAATGAACTTAAAATCTCTTTTTTTTTCATTTTGTGGCTGTGTATTTATGATATTTTCTCCACTCGTGGCGATTCAGAGCGTTGTTGTGATTTCTATAGTTAATTTTAACAATTGTAGCGATGCTTTCTATCAATAGTCTTTGTCTAGTCTACGTTTGTCTTTTGCCTTCCACTTAAATTAGTTCATAATATTTTTTAGAATTGTTTTACACCGCTGACTCCTTCGCATGCGACCAAAATATGGCAGTTTTTAATGGCATTTAACAATCTGCAATAAGACAAATATTAGAAATGAATCATAACGTGACCTAGAGACACTTCTTAAACTAGACATTGTTTTATTTATTATTTTTAGGGCATTGCTGATTCATTCGAACATGAATTCAATTCCTATTTGGGCCTTGGGCCGCCGTGATTTAGCACGACATTCAATTTAACTTTCGGGATTGGATTATTTGCGCAAGTAATTAAGTCTCCCCCAGAACCCCTTGGAGATATTTTACCTCTGCCTTGACGTACAATGAGCGTAATTTACGATATGACATTTAGTAATTTGTGTTTGTACATTGTGGTCTTTGTACTTGAAGAGAATGAAACACGCCAACAAGATCGTCCACGGCCAGCATTTTGTGAGAGAGGAAAGATTTAGAGATTTTAAATTTTTTTAATCGCTCCTAAATTATGCTTTATATGAAAAGCTATCTTAATAGGCACAACATATAAACATTCAACTAGGTAGCACGATGTTTTATCTTGGACCATTTTTTACCTTTTCTCTTCGTTTCCAGGTATCTCCCTAAAACTGAGAGTTAAAGAGAGAATACATTTTAATTATGAAATGAATACATGTTGAGTGAACTTTTTTCCATGTTGACATAAATTTCAAGGTCTTTTGTAGCACATCTTGGTGTTCGTACAAGTACTGCATTAGGGGGGGTCCCACGCACAATGGGTAACAATGAGGATAATGGGACTCCACGAGGTAGGGCCCCACGAGGAAAACGCTATGGAGTTTGAGATTAGAATAGGAACAAAGGAAAACAAAAGTAGGAAAGTAAGGTGAACAATAGTGGTTCCTGAGGATGTGTGTCTTTGCAGCGGTCTGAACCAACAAGGAAACATCTTTACATTGTCTTGGTAAAGGTTCCATAGTTGATTTCCATATTAAATAGCTTGATTGGAATCCATTTCTAACCAAAATTTCTCCCAAACATTGTTGTGATGCCTTTGACTACAGAAGAAGCTCCTTCTATTAGCAAACAAAATAGCGCCCTCTTCTGAAGCCTGTTAACTGTTGTCACACCTTGACATTATTGTTACCTCTGGGTTTAAGAGCTAAAACCTCATTGTCATTTTGGGCTCTGGTTGTGATTTTGGACCCTCATTGTAAAATTTGAATATAATTTTGAATGAAAGTGTTTTATGTCTTCGGATTATTCAGTGATGTAATTTGAGATCATGATCTTTTTTTTCATTTGAGGAAGTCAATTTTGCACACGTAATTCTCCAGACGATCAACCTTCATATTCTACTAACGAGTTGCCTCATTTTCCTAGTAATATCGCGAAACTCACAACGGTCTAGTTTCCGACTACCGGACATATCAATTTGTCTGTTGTCTTCCTCGAGGCGCAAGTGGAGGGCGGCACCATGCAGTTTGTGTTTAGGTACAAGTTATTTTAAGTGAAGAGCGGACTGATTGCATGTGCCGCAGGTAAAATGGCTGATATTTAGTCAGTCTGACAGGAAACAATGTTGACGATAACAATGTGAGGCAGGAGATTTTTCTTCACAGGTGATTCGTGATGAATAATTAGCTCCGATGGGAATACGTGATGAGAAACGCGAAGCTAGACCCTTTAAGTTGCCATGATTGTGGTCGGGAGAGATGTAAATCGTTGCTGTGTTTGTGCTAGAATATGTAGTTGACTTTAAACACTGGTAGAACTCGTCGTCACGATATTTCAACCGTGGTTATCCGTGTGGAACCACATCAATGGATGGTCGTGTACATTATTATATTCCACTTTGGAATGATCTTTCCAATAATAGGAATTTTGGGACGAACGCTTTTTATAGCCCAATTGGGCGCCTCCAAGGCATTGTGTCACTGTAAGTCTTTCTGGGGGGGGGGGGGGGGGGGGTCCCTTATCAAGTTATTTCTGCTACATGCTGGGTAATCTACACTGTAAAAACGTTAGGTAAAACATAATTGGGCAACTGTTATTTACCCAACATTAGTATTAATTTACCACATTATTGGTTAATTCAGGTAAAAATGGACCAATTATTGGGAAGAATTCAAGATTTCGGATTGTTGATATGTTGCCCAACATTGGGCAACATATCAACCCATTTTGACCAACTTTTGTTTTACAGTGTATCTCTCTGTCCATATGCCTTACATCGTTTGAGCTCGGCTTTGTGTGAGAGATGTCCCGATGCTATTACCAAGTGCAATAACTACTGGCTCGGATGTGACCCCGGTTCGAAGCCCAATGGCGAACACGAGGATTGGGTTTCCCTTCCTGATACCGTAGGTTTCCGTTAAATATAATCCCGGATTTCTCTCCCACACCATTGATTTCTCTCCGTATATTTCTTCCACTTGAAAAGTATGCACATGTATATAAACACGTTTAAGGAATCCTCGATTTCATTACCTGAAAGAATTAAACGATAGATAAATTATTAATTAGACTCTATCTCGACTTCAGTCCTATTTTGGTGAGATGGAGTTTTAAGTATCAATTTTCATGTTGCCCTTTGTTAAGATATACGAACACAATGGGGCTGTACTCTCCTGTTAAAAAATAAACGTAACAGCCGAAATGATATACTTGCAATATATAGGCCTAGTCCCCAATTTTCCCCCATAAAACATGCATATAATACCATTACTATGATATTAAGTGTTGGAAACGACTCTTAAAATTTGATGTTAGAGCGCAAATTTGCAGTGTACGCAATTACCAGGGTCGTTCCACAAAAATATAGCACGTTCAACATTGAGCTTCGAAAGCACTGAACTCGTGACTCACGACTCCGATCATGGAATAGACACTGATCAAACAGTACTCGGAGTTGAGTTCAGGATTCGAATACAGTGGGTATTACTAAGCACATTAACACTGTGAACCCCTTGGATATGATTAAGGGAATAAATATGTGCTGGGCCGGTGTCATATGATTATCCGACTCCCATGAATATCCGACTCCTTTACCCTATTATTTATTAACCCTCTCACGTGACCGGCCACCGTCCCAATAATCGATTCATCGATCACTTAAGGCATGTGCAATCCTATACATTAAACTACTCTTGTGACGTCACTCTATTCAGAAAAGTGTAGATTATTTTTCAAGAATGTAGTTAACTTAATTCATTTAATTCATCTCATACCTCAAAGCATTAGTAAGATTGGACTTTTTTAGTTCCCTTGAAATCTTGACTGGGTGAAAGGGACGTAGTTTAAGTCGGAGAAACGACTGAAAAGGTGGACATTATTTGATTCGAATGGGCTCGGACGCTTCGCGTCCTCGCCCATTCCAATCAAAGAATGTCCACTTTTTCGTCGTTTCTCCTTAACGTATTTCATGGTGACAACATTTTTGCTACACCGGTTTTAAATGTAAAACGGCCTTGGGGCCAGGGAGCTTGACAATTACCCTCGCCTTCGGCTCGGTCATTATCAGCGTCCAGGCCCCAAGACGCTTTGCAGCGTACGTTTAAAACCGGCCCATCACATATTTATTCCAATTCACACTCTAAAAACCGAGTTTAGCAATTAAACACAATATTGCTATCAGTTTGTAAACATGTTTAGAAGCTAAACAAACAATTCCTAAACATCACTGTTCAATGGCTAAACGCTATCCGTCAACACGCTAAACGTGTTTAGTATGTACACACATTTACCGTAAGCAAGAAAGTGTTTAGAAAAGTGTTTAATTGCTAAACACTGTTTTTGCAGTGCACAAAATACCTTTTTTGTATAATTCAGCAAAAACCTCCGAAATTTATAAATTTCCAATGATTTTGTTCATTTCTTTCTACCTCGGTTTGTAAAACACCCCTTTAGCTTTTTAATGGTTCGTACGTGCCTCACGAGAGTAGCGCTAAAAATGTCCTTATATGGAAATTGACGCGCGCGTGAATCGCGCGTGACATGTGGCGTGATGTGGCGCAGAACGCAGCAGTGCCGGTGCAGTGTGAAACCATGGACTCTAGTAGTACGGACGCAATGGCAGTGTAATTGGGAGAGTGACTGGTCGCGCAAGTGTTCAACCAATACGCTAAAAGGAACCAGATTTCATAAGAGTCTAAATGGGGCTCTCGATCAATAAGCACGGGTAAATAGGTATTTATGAATATATATTTAAAATTGAAAGGGAGATTAGGATGACGTGATTTTGAAAATGGGCATCCAAATGGCTATACGGCATTATGGGTGTATGACTTCTGACTAGCGCCCACCAGAACAAAGATACTGAAAATTTGGGAGACTGACATCATAGGGCAAAATAGCTCAATTGGTAGAGCGCTGGTACGGTATTCCGGAGGTCGCAGTTTCGAATCCCAATCCTGCCAGTTTTCTTTGTTCCACTGGAAAATGTATTCAAATTTTACGAAAAATTAAAATAATCACAAATCATACGGTACCAGAATTACACACCATAACATCAAACATTACAATTTTAGACAAACAATAAAAAAAGTATAAAACACATCTTGTAAAAATATCATTATAGCATTTGATGGCCCTTGCAGCGAAGAGACATTTTAACAGCTTAAACCTAATTGTGATTCCCGACTCAGGATGTGATTTTAGAACCTTATTGTTAAGATGGAATTTGCATCGGGGATGATGATGTAGATTAGAACCTAGATTGTCTCTTTTAACCCTTTCCCGACGAATTAATGTATGGAGCACTGTATGTTCAGTGCTTTCCGAAATCCTGTGTGAAAACAATTCACAGGCTTACTCGAACTCACGACTTCCTGTTTACTAACTAGTACAGACGTCTTATCAAACCATCCGACCCCGAGCTTGCCGGGGTCGACTGGCCGATTCGAATCCAATGCAGCAGCGGTTACCGCGTAGGCTATTATGTGAAGATGGAATTGACCTATCGCGGTCGAATCGCGTCAACGCAGCTTGTGAATTATTGTCCAATCACATCAATTATAATTCTACGTGAAACGCGCAAAATCTGAGACAAACAAAAATTACAACACAAAATTCCTATAGGGTTGTCTAAGGGGCGTGGTTAACTCGTAAACGGCGATAGGTCAATTTGCGTCGGGGATGATGATGTAAATTAGAACAGAGATTTCGCCTTTTTGCCCTCATTGTTAAAATCACATGCATCCGATCATCCTGTCCAATTGAATAGCAAACGAACAGCTGTGTAATTTTCCATTTTCCATTTTCAGCCAGTTTTTATTAAATCCACCACGTACCAATGAATCCGTGCATGCGAGAAATTACTGAAAGACGACGGTTTTTTTTTTAAGAGCAACTAAAACGCCGATTACGATTTTGACTTCTTGGACTTATCTGATAGTTTATGCCTCCCCAAAACTAATATAACAAGTTTCATGAGTCTGAAAAAGAAATGTTTTTGAGCCTTTTCCTTCTGAGCCACTTTGACTCGATTCGGAAAAGGCCGAGGTCAACTGCGTGCCGTATCGCGCGAGTGATGACGTATGTGTGTAGAAACATATGACGTCACTGTATTACACGACAATGTTTTACTTAGAGTCTGTACGTATTTTTTTGTCTAAGGCTAGTATTACTTGCTGTGCTTTTTGTATGATGATTCATGTGTAACACCACGGTAAACAAATTTTAAAGTGTTGACATCTTTGTGAGACACATTTTGAATTTGGGTTGAATGCTTGTTCTTGCTGAAAAGTTAGTTAGAGTCATACTTTTCTTTTGTTTGCAGTCGGCTTTTATTGGGACCTGCGCGGCGAGTTGTGTGTGAGCTGATACTATACTCTAGTCTGGCGACTTTGCTTATGCAGCCCTCATAAGGACCAGCTGTTTCTCAGAACTATACCCACAATTTATGTTATAAGGTACCAGACTCAATCACATGCAGCCTATTTACGGTACCGTACGTGTACAATGCATGTTGAGTCAAGCGAGCGTGGACAGTGAAACGGCCGGGGCTCTGGCTGCTCGAGCCGGCAACCGCAGGAAATGTCGTCGTGGTGTGAGTCCGGGACAGGATTGGAATGCTCGGTGCATTTAGAGTTGAAATGGCTCCAGCCTTCAAACGGAATTGTGCCTTCAAACCCAGCTTAGTTTTCATACTAACACTATCATCAATACAGTCTTTGGCGAAATGTTCTGAACATATTATTTTCGACCATTTCGACAGCCGAAAATCAGATATTGTATTGTCTACAAAGCGGACCCACTGGGAATCGCAGGAAGGTTAGGTCAGGGTTTTTGTCGCTGTTCCTCGTGCAACACCCAACTGCACACGATCGAAGCATAATGATTATCTCAGAACCATGGTCATACTGAAATAATATCAACATTAGACAAAATAAACGGGAAAACGGAGGAGTTATGTCGACAAAAACTCTTCCAGCAGCATCAACTCCACGTACGTACATGCACTAGTGTTTGGCTGTAGCATCAACTGACTCTACACGTGTACGTCACGGGGTCACGTACAACATTTACATACATAATGAGCTTTCGCGAAACAGGATAAATGATTGAGAATAACAACCCTTTGTTTAAATAGAAAGAATCCCTCTCGTCTACAAACTAATCTCAATTAGTTAAAAGAGTATTTAAACTGTCGGAAAAGTCAAAAAAGGCAAAATTGTAATCGGCGTTTTAGTTGCTCTTTAACATAGAACATTGGCTTATCTAAAATAATTGATTAAGAGAAAACTGTAAGTTGTCATCCCGCTCTGATTAGACGGCTTCGCTCCGCTAGGAACAGCCTGAATTCCCCCGTGGGGCTGGCCGCGGACTTCCCGGCAGAATCCAGCCCCGACCGGTGGGGCATTATTAGGAGTAACCTGCAATCATACTTAAGTTTCCTCGGGTTGCGTGATATATGCCTCCTCCGAGAGAACCCGAGGGTGCGCCGGGAGCACCCCGCCCGGTGTACGGATGGAGACGGCGGCCGAGCCGTACGGTGACGGTGAAAGATTTGACGGGGACTTCAAAGCGGATTTGACATTGTTGGTGGAGAAATGTTTTGTTCGTATACAAAACCATAGGATGTTTGCCAAGTTTAATAGAAATTAGAGGAACGGGAAAGAACACTATTACAACACAGGAAACCAAGATTAAAAGGAACAAGAGGAGAACCATATCGATTTAACATTTTGAGGAAAGATTCATTCCGCGGTATGTAACTTGTTACTGGTCCGTGCGTTTGAATTGCCACCCCCTCCCCCAAATAAAATTTGAAATTATTTCAAATTTGTTTTCCTGTGATGAGCAGGAATGGATGAAATTGAATTTTAACATTTTTCCAAGAAGACAAAAAGATTATTGTAATTGTAAGTGCATAAATCCCCAATAAACTTAGAACCTAACCTTTGTATTGATGATCCAGTATGCTCTTCTTAATTTTAAAAGAAAGCTTCAACAATAATTTGGTACCACTATTTTGGTCTTCGTCAGAAATAGGCTTTCGGAAGATTGGTGTGATAATTTCCAAAGCAATCCTATCCATCAAGAAACAAACAGATATTGATGACTTTGCACGTATCCCACGCAAAGTTATATGTTTACTGTGGGTTTTAGTAAGAACAAAATTCCTCCTTTTTGTTTCAGAAAGTTCAGCGAACCTAGGAAATGGGAAATGTGAAGATAGTCTTGTTTAATACCAAAGGTTTGGTTATAGGCTGTTTTTTCATACACCGTATACATGTGTGTGTCTGCCTGTTCATTGCAAAACTGTGGTGCAATGTCTGTTGCAATGTCCATACTCAATGTCCGTTAATTCAATATTTTTTCTCCTACAAACGAGTAATGGAAGAAACACTGTACTTTTAACGGGAAAAACGCTTACCACTGCAATCTATTTGCTCTTAACTTTACGCGCGATGATTGCCCTCAACATTAACACATAGCAGCCTCCCGCTCCTATTGCAAACAAGCACCAATTCGTGCAGGAGCCGCGTCGTCCACACCAAGAGCATGGTAAATGTTGTAGCGCCCTCTTCTGTTGAGCCGTGTCGCGAACACGAATTTAGCACAAGAAGAAGAAGAAGAAGAAGAAGAACGCTATTATAGAGCCCCGTCTGCGATGCGACGCGGCTAAAAATCTTAAACTTATTAACTGTGTGACTTATCTTCAATCGAGATTTTGTGGAATGTCTCAATGGAAAGCTCATAATCTATCTAATCAAATTAGCTTTTCAATTTGAAAAGTAATTTTTCGGGGTAACACGTCCCAAAAGTACGGAAACAATAGGGGCGGATCTAGAGGGGGGAGGGGGTGTTGTGGGGGTTGCAACCCCCCACCCCCACCCCCCTTTGGGCTGCTGAGCAAAGTTGTGATAAGCAATGCTAAACCACATCCTTGTTACCAGTGGGTATACCGCTGGTCCATACACTGTACCGGTATAGGCGGGTACAACCCCTCCCTAAATAAAAGGCTAGATCCGCCCCTGAACAGGGCTGCGTTCCACTCACGCGAACAATGCAAACATTCGCCAGCGTTCGCTATTTTTTTGCGCACATCCAATGGCAAATTGTTGCGTAGTTGGACAACGTTGGCAACGTTCGCGTGAGTGGAACGCACCCCTGCATCTTTGAAGTAATTGTATACAACATTTGCTTTTGCTGTAATTTTTTTGAAAAGAATGGAATTGGGGTTAGTATTTTATAGCAAATACTGTAACACTGACCTGTTTAAAGTTTGTGTGAATTTTCAAAGTGAACAAAGAAAACTGGCAGGAGCGGGATTCGAACCTGCGACCTCCGGAACACCGTACCGGCGCAGTCTCCCAAATTGTCGGTATCTTTGCTCGGCGGCGTTTGTCTGCATAGATGCTGGGAAAACACAGAGGAAAAAAGACTGTTCTTTTAGTCTGGTTCCCTGTCCCTACTTCTCAGGTCGGGGAACTAGACTATTTCCAACGATGGTCGGCCGCCACTATGTTGTATCTTAATTCGCTTCATTGCCGGAATCAGGCTGCGATACCTTGCATTGGACATTTCAAAGCCTGGCAATCCGTCCTCCAGTACACCAGCTCCAAGGATTCCGTCAGGACGCGACCTGGGGAATGAACTGAAAACAAGTTTCTGTTGTCAACTGACGGGCATAAATTCATTTACAGTCGCCTGGAAAGATGATTACTGCGATTTAAAAATGCAATTCCATTCCCTGTGCCCTCTCAGCTTTCAAAAAAAAAAAAACCGGCTCTGCCGAGAATTCCACTGACCCCGTTCTAATGCCCCGCCAGAAAATGGAAATTTATCAGACCATTGCGCCAATATTTTTTCAAGTTCCTTTGACGTTGGTCTCTGGATTGCCGACATTTTCGAGGACGCTGCTGACGAGAGGGCACATGCGTATATTTGTTAAAGGTCCTTCACAGATATGTTGTGCTGCCAAATATTAATGCTTCTGCATCAGTAAGCAGCAAGTAAGTAAGACTCGCCCGAGTAAGCCTGTGATTCGGATAGAACTGAGTACACAGTGCTTCATACATTACGTCGGGAACTTGACAAAAGAGAAAATCTCTTTAATTTGTAATTTACATCACCACCGACGCAATGTCCATCTTGTTACTAATATGTAAATTCACATTGGCACAAAATCCAAGGGATTGCTATAAACGGAGCAGCAAATGCCTTGAGAATTGCAAAACAAAGGTTGAACGTGTGGTGAATGGGACATAGGCCTACAGGTGCAGGGTGTGGGTTCATGGATTTTAAATTCCATTTCACGGGACCCTTAAGTCGAAAACATAAAAAGTGAAGGGCGCAATTGTTGGAGCCCGTCACGGGTGCGACACGGTTATATGCCCCCGTATTGGAAAGGGTCCGTGGGGACGTCACCTTGCCTCCCCTTGAAAGTTCATGAATTTGATGCTGGGATTACACGCATTCGACAGGGCAGACTGGTGATAGCTATGTTGGAATGTGTCATTCCAATGTTTAGTTATAGAAGCTCAAATATGACATGGTCTCCAGTTGTCAAACTGTTGTCAGAAAAATGGAAGAGAAAAGAACATGGATAGTGAGGATTGCATGTGAACTGTAAGCATATGTCACTGGCAAATGTCCTTAGATTACGTCCCATGTCGATCATGCAATGCCAAACACATTTTAAAAACATACATCATTGCAGAATCATTTTTTTAGCAGGGGCAGATCTGGGGGTGGGTCAACCACACCTTTTGTTGCTTTTACGGGTAACAAAGGTTCGTTGCCCCTGAGCCACTTCAACAAGTCCTGGTTTAGTCAGTTATTAGTTCATGATTTCTGATTTGACTTTTGAATGAAGGTATAATACAGCAGTGAAAATAATCGAAAAAGAAATTATCATGAGTTTCAATCTGAAAGCTTACTGTTTACAAAGATGATACCAGCGCCAATCCTCCTGAGAAAGATCTCCGTCTGAAATGCTGTCATCTTTGCGAAAAGTGTGTCTGAATATGGATGAATTCCTTCGTGGTCTGAAGACCTTAAAAAACAATGTGACTTTTTCGATTTCAGCAATGAATTAAGCACATGTTAACGTGCACACTGTTCAAACAGAACGGTTTTCACTCTATTTTTTCGTGATTCGGTTGACAGATTGAGCTCAAACTCTTGTTGAGCTCAATTTGTTATTTCATGTTAAATCACACCTAGTATGCACACTACATGCAACTGTTTTGGTAGCTCTACCAATGGTACATCATACACTGCAAAAACTGTGGTGTTAAATTTACACCATGTGGCGTTTATATTGGATCACTCGCCCAATATAACCACCACGTGGTTTTTGCAGTGTATAATTCTAAGTTCTATGTGAAACAATAGGCCCAGTACCGTATCGAGTTTTTTGTGCCAGGGAGGGCAAACAACGTCTGAACCGTCTTAAAACCGTCGCAAAAACACTATTTCCTTTTGTTTTTATGACGCCTCAAATGCCGCCAGGGGGGCAAGTTGCCCCTCCTGCCCCCGCTGGATAAGCCACTGTGTATGCGGGCAATCGAATTCCATGCATGATTTTTTGTATGAAATTTCGGAATTCTTTAACCAGCAGACAGACAATATGAGTATGGGTAAGCTGGTTGCAAGGCACTTGAACTGTATACCTGTAGCCATTCTTCTTAGCGGCTGTCCAACATGCTATAAAACAGAGAACATAAACTCACAATTTCGTATGTAACGATGTGAAGTTTTATTCTTATAACCGCTTTCATTCCAAAGCAAAAATATGAACTTGTTTGCTTTAGTTGCGGTCACACAACAACTGCCCGCTATGAGCAATAATGCATTTTGCTTTTTGCAGTAATACAAATCCCATTTGTAAGTTTGACAAATTATTTGGATCTAAATTCAAACGGACACGAGAAAGATCGCTTTAGTTTAAAGCTTCATATCCACTGACATCCATTTGTCTCCCCTGGCGTGTAACAAGAAGCACGGAAAGCAAATATCAGCAGATAATCGCATCTCAGCCTCCGTATTTCAGACCAATCTGACGGCAATAAGCCGATTTTCGGCGTGATAAACCTGCACAGGATAGCGCTGCATACATAACCTTCGAGCCAGCGACAAGCTGCACAGCAACTTGAGCTGGTGGAGCGAGTAACTTTGCCGGAGGGGACGGGAGGGAGCTGTGGACACAAACATGGATCATTTTTTTGGCACGCGACTGGTCTGGTAGTTTGATAGGGAAATTGGACGGAGATTGATACGTTAAGCCAGCGGGATACGTTCGGCGATTCCCCCAAGATACTGGATAGAAAACCCACTTAACTGTAGAACGGGATTTTAAAGAGAGAGCACACTTGTCAAAATAACCAACATTACCAATTTGTTATGGATCTTTTTCACCCACGTGACCATATGTAAACAAAACCATCATGTGCGGACCGCCTTGGAGTGATAGTACATGCGTCTGGTGGGTTTAGGTTAAAACCCCTTGCGTATACGGATGGCACCAGGTCATATGACGCCATTTGCCGCTATTTGTGCAGTGTCAATCCATTGTTGGATTATTGTGTATGTTACGCTTGACTGCACAAGCACATTGTGGCCGTTTCTCTTGGCTGCACCGGCCGTCCCGGCATCCCAACGCCTCACTACGAAAACCGTACTCAAGGTGTTAAACCACGTGCGCGCACTCGGCAGGCTTGACTTGTTAACTTGAATGCCTGAGCTGAATAGGCCCTTCATTAGCAACGCTACACTATGCGGTGCATGACAACACGCGGACCCAGTCTCCCCGCCGCCCCCTGCTCTGTGCCTTAAAGAAATATTTCATTCATTATTTAACCTGTAACAGTGTCAAACCAGGGCCGTTCGCCGACCCCGGCCCCAAGGCTTTTTAGAGCAAAACCAATTTCACTGGATTTCGTAAAGCTGGATTCTGCGCTTACGGTCTAAAATAAGCCAGTTCGGTATTTCAAATGCGCATGTGCACAATGATATTTTATCCCGAATGACCCGCATGACCTAACGCGCATGTGAACGCGCACGTGTTCAATTCAATCAAAGTGGGCGTTCGCGTAACATGGCGTGACATTACTTCGCAATTTTATCCTGAATAACCTTTGACCTTTGAGATACCGAACTGGCTTATGATGTACTAACTGAGCTAGCCCCCAAAAAACAATCTACGCTAACCTCGCAAGCATAGAATCCTTAGTTATGGGTTGTACGCATGTGCACAAGCCAAAAATTCCCCCTAATCCGTGAAATGCGCTAACCGTTAGCGCATAGCCGTAAGCGGAACATTCCTCGCTTACAGTATTAAGTAGAGCCATGAAATTGGGCCTAAACCTGTTCGCGGACTTTTTAAAACCTTTACCTGCAAAAAGTCCTGATTCAAAGGAACTGATATTAGTGTTATCAGTAAAACGGCTTGTAATCTGCTATAGATTAGATATAAAACTTCGCTTTCATTTATGAGATTAGGAATATTTCAGGGATTCCACTCACAACTACACTCAAACGATATATATAGACCTCATGCGCAGCGGCCATCTTCTAGGTATATTTTTGTCATTCAAATTAGGTAAGAATTTTACCACAAAAGGTGTACCCAAATCTGTCCAAGGGTAAGAAAACATTTACCTCGAAGATGGCGAATGTATTCATTTGCATCACCTTAATAAGTGCCTCTTACACAGATAATAGCTTACGCGCGCGGAGTCGAAGAATGTTTTAGAGTGTAGACAAGATTCATAACGCAGGTGTTGGGGAGTTTCATCAAGAGCACTGCCCCAATGGGCCACTAGGGTCGGCAGACATCAAAGCTACCCCGTGTTATTCTCCTGCAGGATCCATGCCTAGGTCACGCTGATGCTAGCGATATATCTCTCTCCTCCCTTCGCCTTTCCAAACAGATTCTAAATTTATTGGCCCGAGAGCTAGTTTGCGGTGTTTATAAGGATTTCGCAGTTTTCTAAACACCGTATCCCTTTTGTGCGGAATTGCACAGGGGAAAGACTTCTTCCACCCCGCGTTTCTTTGTTTAGGCAATAATTCGAGGCGTTATTAAGACCCGAGCGCGGACCCAAGACGAATCCGATCCTAATTTTGATTTATTCCACTCAAGAAGAGCACATATACTTCGAGAGCAACGGGATAATTACAAGTGAAAAGCGCCCACTTCATGTACAGTACATGCATCTGTAGAAATCTGTATCCTTACCGTTATCAACACAAGTCTGTATATTGCCATGTAACTTTCTGTGCCATTTTCTAAACACATTTCGTTCCTTGCTAGACCATCTTAGGCATTAACAAGCATTTTGTAGTAGTATACCTTTTATACATGTATATATTTTATGTACACTTTCAGCATTAAAGAGACTTTGTGATATTTTATTCTTCTTCTTTAAAGGGGCGTGCACACAAAAATTGTATGAACAGACTCACTAATTCGAGTATGTTTGGCTGTACATTGACAAATCAAAGCGTACATTTTTAGGCTAAACTTCGTGGTTTATGTGTCATTCACATGAGTCCCTTTAATCATTTAAATCTGTAATAATTTCTAAACCACAAATTTGATATATTAGTACTAATGGGTATTTTCCAATAGGGCCTACTCCCATGAAGTCCCAGTGTGTCGGATTTGAGCCTGCAAATCAAGAATTGAAAATTGTCAAATGGTACCGGTAGTCATATAGGGCTGATTATAAGCTGGCTATTATTTGAATTTGAGAAAGATGAGTCATTGGTAATATACATCACCACCTAGACTTGTAATTGGAGAGATGTGTCCCGGTGAATAGTTGTCCGGGCGAATAGATACTCATGATGAGTATCACGTGAGCAGTATGGCGGAAATATGCAGGTGGCACAATAAAGGAGCATATCATTGACAAAATGGCGTCATGACCTCAGCACAATTTTAGAAAGAGAAGTTATTCACTGTCATACATATGGTGTATTCAAAGATGTATCCTCACTGCATACCTATAGGGTCCACTTGGTACGTGACAGTGGTAAGGATGGTGGGATGGTGCAGGACACCGCTAGAAAGAAAGTTGTTCAAAATATTGTTTTGATTGGCGATCCACAACCAGCCCAGTTCTATTTCTCCCCCCCCCCCCCACCCCCCCCCCCCCCCCTGTATCATAGCCCTTTTATCTCCATCTGTCCTCCTTATGAATGTGTTTTGAGTCATGTAGCCGTTGAGAAAGATTCCGCCAGGCTAGGATAACAATGTCAGGCCCTGCTAAATTTTCTCAATTTCAAATTTGGCAATATTCATTTCAATTGATTGGTTCATTGTTAGAGTTTGATTTCAATGTAATCCCCAACTCGCAGAAAATCGCACCGTAAACGTGGAGACGGTTGATAAACTTCGCAGTTAGTTACATATTGCTGAACTTGACTTTACTATGGTTCGTCATGTCTAATGGCCATCCCTGATAAATCTTCAGTTTTCACCGAGACCACACGTGCGGATACTGGTTCTGCGGTTTCGCCGATGCCAAAATATAAACACGTTTTGGGGAGTAGAGGGGTTCCGGCTGTTGCCGTTGTGTGGGGACGTGCCATATTGGTAGTTTCCCTGCCTCGACTTTCTTCCAAGGCAAGGTGCGTACAGGGAGAGAGATTGACCCTTGCAATCTCAGCGTGACTGTTTGCAAACTTGCTCGGTGGGGTTGGGGCTGTTTGGTCGCTGTGTGCACTATGTTGTCACGTTCATGTTACAGAAGATCGTGAGACATCCCTCCCAGGATGGCCATGGATTTGTAACACAAAAACCAAAATATTGTTTTGGGATGGACGTTGCCCATTATAAGGCTAAAAGCCACTCTTGCTAAAGGGCTACGAACACAGGTGGCAGTTTACCAGTCACTCCAACCCCACTGTTTTCCTGGGCCCAGATCAAAATATAGGTAAAATCCCAACAAAAGTAGATCCAGGTGGGGTTACTCCCACCGTTAGTGAGAACTCATCTCTCCCTGAAATAATTACCACCCCCCCCCCCCCCGAAATGCTACAACGGACCTGAAAACTTATAGTAAACAGGGAAATATTAACAGTCATACATTTGCATGTAGATTGCAGGTATTCGATTCCCAGCAAAGATTTTTGTATTTTACCGAAGGAAGTAATATTGAGCTTTTATATCTTTAAAAAGGAAATAACCGGCAAGTAGAAATTACACAACAGGAGGGCGCTAATTTGTTTGGGTAAACCTTTGTATTATACAATTATACCACATACAAATAACACCCTCGTGTCCACCATATCTCAATAAGGCTATTTTTAGACTGACTTTTGAGTCATTGACTTGTGTGCACATGTAGCTAGCTACTCACCCGCAGACTCAACTCACACCTTGGCGTACAAAACCCCGGCTCCCTGTCCCTGGTAGCCATCAACACTTTGTGATTGGCAAATATGTAGCAGGAACCAGCGAACCGTGACAAGTAAAAGTGCCAATTCAAGCGTACTCTATGAACTCAGGAGTGCACAAAATATGACTCGTTATACCTTTGGTTAAAAACTAATGATTTCTGTATAGAATTATGTCAAGATGTCCTGAAAGTAGTGCAATAGAATAGAGGGATTACTCGCTCTGTTAAAGCGACAGAAACACCGTCAAATTCTGGTCCTTGTTTGACATTTGCTTTCCTTCAAAATATTTCATCTGATGCCCTACCCATTTAAGCCTGTGTGCTTATCATCTATTATGTCCTTCCTAGTCCAGGGTCGACCAATGCATGGGATCTGTACAGCTGTACACACAAAGTTGTTCCTTTTGATAAAAAAGGTACTTTACCCAGAAATAAATAAAAGTTAAACAATAAATACTGGACGGAAATACTTTAATGTACGGTTTAATAACACCTGAGTACAATCATTTAAATACCTGTGGACAACGAACCTGTTGTGGTTTCAGATCCACATTAATGCATTTATTGAAACAAAAAATCTTTTTGGAGTTGACAATAAAATAAAACTACAAAACTAAATCAAATTGATATTGAGCTGGTATTTATCCAAACTACCAAATGGATGGAATTAAAACAATTAAGCAGAACTGCGTAGCACTGATGAATATAATACGTAAAAAGTAAGTAAAACCAGTGCTAACCGGAAAATGTTATTTACAAATCAAAATAAGGTTGTCTTTACAGCGTCCGTTTTTCCGAATATTTAGTATCCTATATCAGTGCTCCTCCCATACCAAGCAAGCGACATGATTCCCTGTAATATACTTGAAGGCAACTTGAACCCGCGTGATCCGGCTAATCGTGCGGCTGTGTTGCTGTTATAACACGGGGCCATGCTAACATTCTTCCGTCAATCGCCGGGGTCATCAATCATGCGGTCTACCGTCGAACGGAGTGCTTGCCCCGTTGGCAGCATGAGGGAAGCGCGCTTTGCTGGTGGAGGTTGGCGTGTACTTCCCCATGCAAATATTGGGTTTCGGATGATTGCACAGGTGTTCTGGTAAATAACGATCATTTGACGTTTATGCAATTAAAAGTATATCAAAGCCTTTTTGTGCGTAAGATATATACAACACGTTCATACTGCACTTTTAGTTTGACATCACTTACTTTCTGTCCAAGATATATACTCATGGTTTGCGTATACACATCTTATCTTGGGCCAAATTATGAGTTATTATGCAAGTAACCGGGTTTTTGCCAATTTATAATTATTTATATCGAAAGGTATAGCCAAATTGTGCTTTTTTATCTGTTAAAAAGGCAACAACAAAAATGTAGCTAAAATTGATTACATAATGCAATTTTCACACAGCTTATACCTAAAACAAAGTTCTAAAACATTCAAGTTCAGAACGGACACAAGGTGCTTGGCATTATGTTTATTATATGGTTAGTTTATAACAATGTTTTTCTTCTTACGATAAACGAACGCTTGATAATAAATCCCCAAATTTGATTTGCAATATAGTTGCTAATCTATTAAGCTGCTAATCTGATTAGTTGCCAATCTGTTCAGTTCAGGGTATTCTAAATTGACCCCCTGCCTGTTTTCCCCTGTGGGACACGGGCTTTTTAGCAGGTGTCAAGGTAAGTGAGAATCATCCCTGTTTGTCCTATAAATCTCCTGGTGGATTCCGCGGGCCAGTAATTGATTCGGAAAGAAACGTACAACGCAATTAGGCGCCCCTCACAGCGTACAAACACCAAACAGCGTACCGGGGGGCCCGGGCTACACCCACCGTCAAAACACGCCTGACACTAGCCGCGTGTGCCAGAGACCGAGCCCCGTCATCTTCCGGGCAGGGGGAAATTGAGTTGTGATGGGGGAAGTCTCCACCGAGTCCGTGCGCGTGAAAGGTTTCCGTTTCTGGAATCAGCGAGACACGTTTTGCCTGGTTTACATTTGCGGGACCCCCTGGATAGTGATTGGGTGACATTGAACAGTTGTGGTTTGGTAACTCAATATTTCGCTAGAGATGTTTAGTTTAATATCGGAATGTTAATAAAAGAAACTAAATACTTTCAACAGAGTGCCAAGGGTTGCCTCTCTGTGGAAATTATTTTTGACAAGTTAGAATATGAACATCGTGCTTTTTGTTATAATTGAATAGGTATTCGGTCTAAAAGATGATTGATTACATGCGCATTTGTAACTAGAAATGGGTACTTGGACCACTTGAGAGGATCGAATGAGCAAATTTCCCCAACATATCAGGTGCTCAAATGTCAGGTTTTACGCACTTCTTGCGCATGGAATTGGTTTTTTTAGGAGTGCGTTTCAATTTTGTTGATTTATGAATGTTCATTACAAAATGCAAATTCTAAGTTTCTGGGAGATCCAAGTTGCACTAAAAATTCACAAGAGGTACGGCACTCCGCTCAGAATAGCGTCTGCAGCTCAGGTGCCATATTTTGTTTTTTGTTTGTGTTCATATTTCTGGACTGCAAGGTTAACAAGAAAATCTATTTCATACCTGGGATGCAATGCATCATAGACAATTGTCAGTCCATATTCTCCTCTTCCATGTTTTAACCGTTTATGCAAACAATCATCATTTGGAATCCTAATCGTTGCTTTTGTTTTGGGGCAAACTGGGATACCGTACAATCTGCACAATGACCATTTGGCTGATTCCACTTTACCAAACCTTAGGGGCCCATTTCCTAAAGCTGCTTAATCACAAAAGTTGCTTAGCCACACAAACCTTGCTTAGTAAAATCGGACTTCCAGCCAAAACTCCAGGCAATATATTGCGTGTGACTGATATTTAGCTATGCTTTGCTCAGCATGACAATTTAGGCGTTTAACCTGATTTTAATCAGTCATATTTTTGCGCGCATGCAATTTGTTTTGCTTAAGCATGAAATTGGCCCCTGGTACTTGAAGGAGTTGATTCGGGTGAGCAGATTTCTTCAGTCTCAAACGCCTTGGATAAGTTGCCTGTAACGCGTGGAGTCATGCAATTGTTTAGTACGTGTGGCCTAGTCGCAGATCAAACTTTTGGCCAGATTTCTCATGTTCAGGAGACGAACGCCCTCTATTGTCTACAGTCCGAATGTTGGCAGGTAAATCACGCGTCGCCGTGTATACAGACGGCTTTAGATGTCACCGAAGCATTGTTTTCGTTGCAGTAAATATTTGCCATGCTGTTATATAAATGAGGGAACTCAAAGCGGCTCCATTTGAAGAAGCGTGGCAGTAAGTTCAAGTATGATATTTGCTTTAGAACCGAAGGGTCAAATATACAAAACTCCGAAAATAGCTCCCTGATGGGCAGTTTCTGTTCGTATTCGTGAATAGTCCATTCTTTGAAGCCCTCAAAATAGTCTGGTTAGCATTACTGGAACATGATTCATTCCTGGCCCGCCGTCTGACACAGAGAGCAAAACGAAATACTCATTAAACCCTCGAAAAATATCAATATTATTTACAAAATTCGAAGAAATACGACCGTCCCTGCTGCTCTCGGGGTTCTTTTACTGACAGATCTATCGGCGGAAGGGTGTCAGAGGTTCCTCAACTTGAGTTTCGAAAATGGAAAAGACAGAAAAGAATGGAGGCAGTATCGGGTTTCATGAAAGATGTAGAACACGCGCATTTTTGCGAGGGCCGTGGCATATTTTAAACATGGACTCAACACTTGCGAGATTTATGCCGGGGGTCAGAAGTGCCGGTATGCGGCGGGTATAGTGGTGGCAGCGAAAGGGGCACGGAAATTCAAAGCACGGGAAAATTTGCCAGCAAAATTTGGAAAGCTTGGTATATAGATTGCCCGCGT
This sequence comes from Hippasteria phrygiana, assembly GCA_037893225.1. Classification (NCBI taxonomy): domain Eukaryota; kingdom Metazoa; phylum Echinodermata; class Asteroidea; order Valvatida; family Goniasteridae; genus Hippasteria; species Hippasteria phrygiana. The sequence goes on along the minus strand of JAZGUH010000799.1, from coordinate 289,608 downwards.
ATCGACTATAGACAGCAATGATTGTTAAGCAATTCGCCCTTGATAGACCTCATTTTGGTCTACATTCGTTTCAAAATTACCGTTCGACGAATAAGACCGGCATAAAGAGAGAATAATAACAAACTATTAAGAGAAAAAAACAATTAAGAACGTCTGTTTAGAGCGTGGAGGCCCCTTTTGTATTGTTCAAGCATGTACATGTACCGTACTTTACAACCTATCGTCAGTAAACTGCATAAAGTGTGGTGTTAAATTAACAGCATACAGTATCCATATTTAACCATTATTCCAATAAATATTATCGCATGGTGTTAATCTAACACCTCGGCAGATGGCGTAGATTCGAGTGTACAATTTGGGGAATGATAATGGGGGGATGCACGCGTACATACCCTCATTTTAACCCTCTTTCCGATAATTCTTTTAATGTTCATCTTTTCCGGTTTCTTAGGGGATGATCCTATTGCCACCCCCCCCCCCCACCCCCCCCCCCCCCCCCCCCCCCGGCAATAAGTGGGGTTGGTGATGTACCTTCCCATCCGCCGCAATCTACGGAATCGTTCTACTGTGTAAGCCTACACAGCGGATGCAATTCGCAAAGTAAAGAATCCCTGGGGTATAAATACTTTGCCTTGCAATACTGCAACTTGCACTCTATCGTAAATTTTGCGCTTCCATTAAACATTTTTAGGACACCCAAAGTACTTTGAACATGCATCGATGAAACATGGGGTATCCTTTTACTGAGAAACTGTACTTCGTATGAGAGCATGATTGCAATTTAGAGGTTGTTTTAAGAGGCGGTTTATTTAGACTTGCTGCCGGGCCTTATTGGAAATCGGCAATTCATCACTAAAGGAGAAAGTTCTCAGTCACACACTCAGGATGAAGAACATGTACCGACGGATGAACTGCCATCAATAAGCTGGCTCTGTCAAGTAATGTCGCGCGTTTATTGCCTAGCACTAGTAGGCTACGAGTGTTTAGTCGAGCATTCAAAACTTGAACGACGAATGTGTTGACACTCATTCAAATGAGTCATCACACAGGTTGACGAACATAATTGGAGGATGGACCACCATTACTATGCTACGCCTGCTGTCAGCTGATCCGTTTACTGTCGACTCGGACACTGTGTCGAGTGTTTTAGTCGAGCTTTCAGAACTTGAGCCAATCCTTGCTAGAAATAAGTCGACACTTATTCAATCGAGTCACATATAGGATGAAGAACATGTTGCCAAGCAATGCCGCTTTGTCAAGCCATGCCGCCCTCCGTTTATTGTCCGATACTGCGTCCAGTGTTTGAGCGTTCAGAACTTGAGCCATTCCTTGCTAGAATGTGTCGACACTCTCAATGATTCTTTCTTTGAGATGATTCATATGAGGACATGTCCTCATTCTGTATCATCTCAAGTACTTCAAAACTTCCGTTTTTAGTTACCTGTTGTGCATGGTAACGGGCAGCTCAGGTTTTCAGAGTGCATATGACTGCACTTTACGTAAATTAATAACATTTTCAAAGTGAACAAAGAATACTGGCAGGAGCGGGATTCGAACCTGCGACCGGCGCTAGCTATCTTGCCCTATGTTGGCGGTCTCCCAAATTGTCAGTATGGGCACTAGTCAGAAGTCATAAACCCAGAATGCCGTATAGCCAGGGATCACACCCAATTTTACGATACAGCGTTTTAAATATCGCATACAATATGCGATATTTAAAACTTGTCATTCTCCTGCCGATGGCATCAGGCCGTCTGACTCAATACTAAGCTAAAAATGAATGTAATTTACATATCTTATTTTCTGGTCTCCTGCCGATGGTCATCTAGATTGTAAACGGTTATGTTTCTGTTTCCCTATGTCTGTTTATTGATTGTACATGTATTATGAATATGTTTTATATCATTTAATATCTTTAACTTTCAATTACAATCATTTTTCTGAAGTATTTATTTGATTTGTGTATTTTTGTGAATTTATGATGTCTGTTTTTTTTTATGGATTTAACCAAATACAAGGCTAAAAGCAACTCTCAGTGAAGGGCTACAACAGAAATGATGGGGTCGGCCACATTTTATGTTACCTGGTCCAGATCTAAATAGAGGATATATCTTCGATAATACCAAAGAAATTAGCCAAATTTTCAGACAATATAGCAGGGGCGGATCAGGATTGTTTGGGGGGAGGGGGGTGGGGGGGGGGGGGGGGGGGGGGGGGGGGGTCTAAAATTGTTTCCGTACATTTGCCCAAACAGTTTCTCAACGTTGGTGGCGCCATTTAACTTCTTTGTTTTGTTGTTACCCGTACACGCAAAAATAGGACCTTTACAGGGTTTTGCTTTTCTGGTTTGCTACGGTACATAACGTAGGCCCTTATTAAATCCAGACACGAGCCAATGTGGCCCAACAGGCCCGGCGTTTATCTCCGGTTCTGTAGCATGAAACGACTGAGAATATTTCTATTCCCCCTGGACGGGATGCTAGTCCATCGCACGCTCAAGTTACTCCCCAGCTAATGCCGGTACCCATTTATACTCCTGGGTGGAGAGAGGCAAGTGGGGATGAAGTGGCTTACCCAAGGACACAACATATGGCCAGTAGCTGGATTCGAACCCCTGACCCTCTGATCATGAGTCACAAATCCTAACCACTAGACCACACACTCCCGAGGCGTAAGGGGGGGGGGGTGGGGGGGGGGGGGAGTCGACACCCACCCCCCCCCCCCCCCCCCCCCCCCCCCGGATCCGTGCCTGTATGGACTTATACTATTTCCATTTCTGGGTCTGACAAAAACCACCACCTTTAAATGCACTGCAAAAACAGTGTTTAGCATGTACAAACATGTAAACACTTTTCTAAACACTTTTCTAAACATGTTTAGGCGTATTGACGGATAGTGTTTAGCCATTGAAATTGACACGTAATGTTTAACTTCTAAACATGTTTACAAACTGATAGCAAGATTGTATTTAATTGCTAAACACACTTTTTAGAGTGTGGAGCAAAGGAAAGCAAAAGTAATATTGAACACAGAAAAAAACCAGAAATGGACCAAATTAACCCAAGGTGGCCATGACGAAAAAAAGCAGCCACCGGTAGTTTGGGTCTTTGGCCCTCGAAGTGACCTTAGAATCCCGGTCACTTCGTGTTGTTTTCAGGCTAGTGTGTCTTCCTGACAAAATTTATGTATTTTCTTAGGCGATTTCAATGGCATACCGCCAGAAAAAAATCGGGTCTGCTCTTCAACCTAAATCAGGGTTCACGACCGGCGCCATATGAATATCCGACTTACATGAACACCCGACTCTTTACCCATGATGCATTGCAACATAATTGTGCTTTTGTAATTAACACAGCTCTAAACCTCATCCTAATTATCACGCAAACCTTATCCTACAGATGAATTTCACATTAGCCCCATCTGCGCACTTCCGGGTTGAAAGCGAGGATGTCAATGCTCAACAAAACAGTGCTATTCAACAAATTCATTCATGCATGAATGAATCACACCATAAATGGCAGCGCAGCGCAGGTTTAGCATCGTCAGCTGTTTACTCAGGACTGATAGCCTCTTTTACAAACCCGGAAGTGCGCATCAGTGCTATTTTCGTCAATTTGGAATTCGTCTTTCCTCTAGAACGTAACCCTTACCTTTACCCGTACCCTATGTTTCTCATTGTTTTGTGTACGGGGGCTTACTGAGTTTGCGCACTTACTCAATGAGTCGGATTTTCACGAGGTCTGATTTTCACGCGACGCGGGTTAAAATCTCGGGCAATTTCGGACTCAAGAAGCATTTGGTCGAACAGTGGACGTGATCGTCAGTGGATGGAATGCGGGGGGGGGGGGGAGGGGGGGAGGGGGTTGTCCGCACAATCCTTGACCTCACAGAGGGCACATGGGGAAGGCTCTTGCTGGTGTTGTTTGTCCCTCGTCGGGAAACGAGAGGGGGATGCCAAGCATTGAGCGGCCTGGATGGGATACGTCTTGAGAGCTCGGAACGATAAATGAAGACACTTAATGGTGATTTGTGCGAGTGAACGGTGATTCACAGACCCTTTGAAACCAGATGGCTACAAATAATGCTGACACGAGTTATTTTGGGCCGCCCCTCGTCCTCCATACTCCTGGACTCGAAAATGAAACACATTTTGTTTGGAAAAGAAAGTTTTAAAACATCGGATTGTTTGATCCAACTATGCAATTTGCCGGTTCGGAGTGTTTCTTATCCGTGAATGAAACACGAAAGTGGTTTGCATTTTTCAACCAAGAAGCCTGCAATTTTTTGTAGAAAGACAAGAAATTAAACTCTTCTTTGACATCCATTTGAACTTTCCATTTTCTACCTCCATGGTTGTAAGCACTAAACTCCTCGAGTAAAAAAGAACAAAAAAAAAACATTATCCTTTGCTGTTGATGAAGGTATGACGACATAAGGGACTGAAACCAATCGCTATTTGGGGGATTATTTACATGGTAGCTTATCCAACCTCTTAACATACAAGGACAAAAATGTATAGGCCTATACAGTTTTTAAATACAAATCTATTGAATATAGGGAGAATCAAATAGCAAGGAATGCGAGTTTATTATTCACAGCGGGCAGCTTTATGAAACTATTACGTAATACACCAGATGGTGGACTGTACTTCACCGGAAGAGAGAGAGAGAGAGAGACATTTTCCTTCGCAAAGTGGTGTTCTGCCTCTCGAGAGTCAGGGGGGACAGCAACAGGCTTACTCAGGCGGGACTCGAACCCACGACCTCCTGCTTACTAGTGCAGACGTCCTGATAAGGGTGGGTGCAATGGAATTTTACTGTGTATATCGATGAAATAACGTTTTTGAAACACAACTGTGTGTTGTTTGTATTCTTTTATTTCGCGTAAGCATGTTAAAATATTATTTTAAGTCGGGAGGGGGTGAGCTCCGCCCATCAAGTGGTAACGCCGCTGTGACGTCATCCCGGAAACCCGGCTAGGAACCAGGATGGTGTCAGTCTTCCACTCTTTCCAGTAGAACCGAAATACCGTCGTATTTGGACTCAGAGAGTGTTATCTAGCCTACCAATCGTTGTTTTCAAGTCGTTCACCGTGTTCCGCTTGAGTCCGATTCGGAGTCTTCAGTATTTTCGCTGTTACTCTAGCCTTCTGGCTCATACATGTAAGGACGAGCTCCAAGTTCCTCCTCTTCCTCGCCCCAATAATGTTCCGAAGAATTGTCTAAATCTCCAAATCTAAAATCGACACTTGATTGTCAGATTCAGATCCAAAAGATTATGTTATAGATTTTAACGCGACGAGAAATGTTTCCCTGGTCCCTTCATCCAAAGCTATTTAATCGCGCGTGGCTGGTTCCCTCAACAACGGCATACATCCACACGTACAGACACGCACACTGTGATCAAACTACTCTCGCTGAGTTTCCGTGTTCCCGAGATGACGTCATGCTGTTAGGGGCGCGGAAACAATTATAGAGAAAGGGGGGAACTTTATTCCGGGAAAATTTAAGATCCAAAATGGGCAGAAATACGGAAAACACATTTTAATCACATTTTTTATATTGTAAAAGAGTTATACAAAACAAAATAAAATTGTTTGTACAATTTCATTGCGCCCACCCTTTAAAAGAAACGTCCAGTGCATATCCATTCTAACTTCTTTTTCACGCACATTGTAGATGTAGAAACAAACGCTAGTCCAATAGCGTCTTCCCTCGTTCTGTATCTCTATGGAATTCTTTGTCTAGTGCATGTTTCCCTTCATCTTTCGATCTTTTATGCATCAAAAGGAATCTCAATTCCTACCTTCTTTTTTCCTTAATTTTTTTTGTCTTTTGTAGCCCGTACCTCAAGTAGCTTTGCGCCTTCGGGGCCAACTTGCATACAAAAACATTACTGATTGCATAAAACAAATACCATAAAAAAATCACCATGCGCTACAGATGTACAAACATGATCTAAATGCTTGTTTGCATTGGAAGTGAAAGACGACTTCCATTCTAAACATTTCCTTCAATCAGCTAATCAAGAAGGTGCTATTGTTGTTTGGCCAAACCAGGAACTCTTTGTCAACAGAGCACATTCCTTTAAAATACCCTAATAAAGTTGTTGAAGAAATATTGGATATTCATGGAGTCCAAACAAGCCGGTTAACAAAAATCAAGTCAAATATAGAACCTATACTCCAAGCAAATGTGGACACATTTTATATTGAATTTTCAAAGTGAACAAAGAAAACTGGGTGGAGTGGGATTTGAACCTGCGACCTTCGGAATACCGTACTGGTGCTCTTCCAACTGAGATATCTTGCCTTATGTTGGTAGTCTCCCAAATTGTCATTGTCTTTGTATATTGTTTACAAAGATATGGCTACACTAGTCTGTTGTAGTACCTTGAACGACACCCGCCTTGGCTCGTGAAAAGGAACATTTACATAAGCATAGAAACCCAAATATTAAAATTACTACCTACAATTACTTCAATGTACAAATGAGGTGGAAATTCATAGTGTCATGGCAAGAAAGCTGTCCAACGTGTACAGCGGCGTAACTAGGGTTGAATTTTTAGGGGGGGCACCTGGGGTGCACCAATTTTTAAAGGGGGCACCGAATGGCAACAGATGTATTGTTTGTGTGTAATTCGAAATTTCAAATGGGGGCACCCGGGGGGGGGGGGGGCACGGACCTCCGATGGGGGCACGTGCCCCCCCCCCCCCGTGTACCGTGTATCTAACAAGACAAAAACATCCGAATTGTCCCCCGACAAAATTCTATCTTCTGGAAGTAGCTGCATGAAAGTTGCCCATGACGTAAGATACAATAATTCCATTACGCAATGCCATTGCTGTTTTAGTAAACCGTTTTCTCCTCAACATATGTTCTGATTTCTTTTCCGTACTCTTCTTTCTTTTTCCCACAAAACGCAGATGACGACACGGTGAAGGCTGACAGCACGCCTAGCTGGCTCTCGGCTACATCGGGTCGCAAGAAGCGCTGCCCCTACACCAAGTACCAAACCTTGGAGCTGGAGAAGGAGTTCCTCTTCAACATGTACCTGACCCGGGACCGGCGGGTGGACATTGCTCGGATGTTGAACCTGACAGAACGGCAGGTCAAGATCTGGTTCCAGAACCGCCGCATGAAGATGAAGAAGATGCATCGGGCCCAGATCCTGAGCTGCTGATTGGTGGCGCCCTCCACACACCTCTGGGTACGTCGGACAACATTGGACAAAAACAAGGTATATCCACGCGAAGAGGACCGCCCGCGTGGGTGCGAGGCGTTAATTGAAAGTGGATCATGTATCATGTTCGTGGAGTGGGCTATGGAGAGTTGAAGCGGTCTACTCATGCTACACTCTTTAGTTAAGTCCAGGAAGCACGTTGGCACGGCGAGAAAAATACTATTGGGATTACCCAAAGTTATTGGACTTGGCTTCGCCAACTCCGACCCCGGCTGAATATGACTGAAAGAGGACGAACTGCAGATTGCCAGGATACACGTTGGTGTAAAGAGCAAAGTTTCATCAGGAGGCGTAAAGCTTCTTTACGATCGCAGGCTCGTATCATGGACAACTCTACAACGGTTAAATCTGGACACTGGTCTCAGCATGAAGTGGTCGTGGCGTGGGTAGGCAAGCGTGTAATTACCCACTCCACGAACAGCAGACAGACTGATTGGGTTGAACCAGGGGACTGGTCCAGGCGTGCAAAAAGAGGGAGGCTGTACGCCCTGCTTTTCCCACCCCTGGACCAACATATGTGCCGGTTAGAACTTCCTGGGTTTAGACAATCAGCGGTGTAATGAATTCTTTATCCTCTTCATTTGACGTCCACTGGATGAACAAATTGTATTTATACCAAAGCACCTGTTTATTAGTAAGTCGTGTATGTAAATAAAAAATGGTAACTGTCAGTCAGATAGGATATGGGAAGGTTTGAGTTCAATATGCCTGGATATCGCCTGAATAAAAGGTAATACGTATTTTAAAAAATGACAGGATAAAAACACAAGTTTCAATAGGAAGCTTGATCGCCCGTAAATTGGATTTCATAAGCATTTGAGTTTTTATGACAATGACAACATTTTGTACTACCCGGAAATGAAACCTGCGAAGTGCTTTAAATTGAAGATATTTGCATGAAGCGCTTTCCTTGAAGTACCACATGATTATGATAATCACCACAACGCGCGGATAAAATGCCGTCCAAAATTTGAATATATTTATGCATTAGTAAAACTATGGGTATTAATTTAACGTGTTATTTTCCCCGCGATTCATCCAACAAAACACTCAAGAGAGCATCCGTCCATATTCGTTTTAAAATGTTGAAATAATTCCAAACATTGAAAATGTTGCATTAGAAAAGATTTATCTCACATGTGTATCCCGTGTTGCGACTCATCAGCGTTGCTCCTAAAATTATTGATCACACACGTGTAATATCGGGGCGTGATTGTGTACATGGGAAGAGTATTACATAACGTATGACCAACATTATAATAAGGTTTCTGCGGGAATAAAATGCTTCACATTTTACTTATGCTAGATTTCTCTCAGAGTATCAATATTAGTACTTTACTGTGCTATACAAATACAAAATAAGGTTGAGTTACTGTAAAGTGTAAACACGCAAGGTCAAGTTTGAATTCTCATAGGGGCGCATCGTTATGCGACTGAGTTGTCTGAAATACTGACTTCTTGTGCTATTTAGTAATCACTTGCTTTAAATGAACCTTTCTAAAGTTGTTGTTATTGCTTTTTTTAGCAGGCGTGTTGCAATCAACTTGGCCAAACAATTTCATGGTTATTTGCTTCCCTGATGTTATTCATATTTATTGTACTGAAAGACGTTTTGGCACTAAGAATCAATTATGCTTCATGTTTGGTCAAGACAGAAGACTGTAAGTAACTGCTAACATTTGACAATTCTTTGAATAACGAAAAGTTGTAATTTAGGAGAATGTAATTTGGGAGAGAAAAAAATTAGCCAACAGAGGCCATATTCGTACTCCCATCGAATGGGTTCGTTTCCGTATCAATACAGTGATTAACGTGTACTGTTGAGAACGAGAATGCAAGTAGACCCTGGAAACAAGGCTTAAAACCCATTCACCTATGATTGGGAGTGATACTATGGTGGACGGCAGCTTCAACTTGAACAGCACTATGCAGTTTACACCGAGATCAGTAATACACCCGGATGAAGGGTGTATGCTGATTTATCCGCTGACGGTCCCCATATTCGACGTCGGTTGAATCAGTTGAATCTTAGTTGTCTCTGTAGCTCTGTGCTACAATTTCTCTATCATTCACAGAAAGATAAGGGCGTGAAGTTGAATACTCAGTTGAGGGCGCGCTACTTTTTTGATGATCCGTTGCAGTGACCGGTGGGAGCCCCATCTATTCGGTGGGAATTTAACCAGCTGCTCTTGGCAATCAGGCGCCGAGTACACAAGTTAATTCCACAATGGCCTAAATCTGAATGTGAAATATCGAGTACAAACTGCGGCTGACACATTTACGACTTGGCGAAACTATGGAAATTATCCCCGCTGCTCGGGCCGTGGGTTCAAGTCGTCGTGTACGCCGTACCCGCCGTAGCTGTGGGAATTGTAGCTGAAATTGTTTGGATTTATGCCTCTAAAATGCACTTCAAACTGAAGGATTCAATATAAGAAACAGAAGAATTCAACTGATCAGTACAGCAATTGACATAATGGATTGAGAGACTATGGATTAGGCCATTTATATACGAAATTCTACGATTGCATTATTTGTTGTTATGCACGCCAGATGCCCCGGCATTTTTTCCCCTCAAAAACAGCGCCACCACTTGGTGAAAACTGGCATGATTTTTACATGAAGTAATCGCTTGTGCTGTGAGTGATGCGCACATGCTTGCGTACGGCTACACATGGCTTTATCTTTTGTACTTCAAAATTGATATCAGGAATTCTGAAAAGATAGGTCCACCAAAAATACCAGAATTGATGAAATACCGGAACTTGGTCGTCGGTTACTCAAATTTCGCTTAGCTTCTTGTGGGGGATGGTCCGTCATATGGGATGATGAAAATTCCTCCTGAAGCATAAAACAAACCCAAGGACAGCAAGCAATATTTTCTAAACTTAGTCTGGTTTTTGTCAACGATTTTTTGAGTTATATTACTGCATTGTTAGCTATTACTTGGGGCTGCCAATGTGTTTCCGTAACCTTTAATGTTTGACTGTTTGATTTACCGTCAATAGTAAAAATGGCATATCATAATTATTGTATAATGCAGCTCTCAGAAAAATACCAATGACAATTTCAGAATCCAGGAATTGATTTCGGAAAAAAAACTAAATACACGTTGCTTTCATTGATTTATTTGTCTGAAAGATTTTACGTTGGTGTTTATTTTGACACCATAAACTTAAATAGTTGCGGTGGAAAAGACTAATATTTCCGAACAAAACTATTGAAACGCTTTCAATTTGAGAGAGAGAGAAACAAAATCACAAATACGAAGGAGGTAAAAACTATTTGTCATTTATGTATTTATTACCGCCAGTGATTATGCAGTATGCCATAGAGCGTGCAAGTTGAACTGGAAATCCCGGGAGATTTTGCGAGAATACGGTACTTCCAGTCCTATTTTATGGAATATTTTTCTTTCCTGCCTAGACTAAACTGGCAAGCGCCACACTGTGGTTTCGTGACAGAAAAAGATGCATTTCAGTTCAAAACCTTTCCAACGTTTTGCACACTGATGACCAAACTGATAATAAAAAAATATAACCTCGACTTCCAATCAATCGCATTTCTATTCGGTAAAAACAAACTAAGGACTCGGTAGCTACACTATACAAGTCAGCGTTTTGTCTCAAGACGTTCGTATCTGAGAGCGTTCTGTTGTCAGATGGAAGTTGATTAAACCTGACGTGTCCAATTTCACAAGGTGGTTATTCATTAAATGTAGTGTAATTGCCATTTCCGATGCCCCATGGGCTTTGATTGCTGTTTACTGCTTGCCAGAATAAGGAAATACATCGGTTTAGCATTAACGTATTCAGATTGTGTTTCCATACTGATTCTTTGTGTGTATCAAAATTACAGCCACTGTATGCACATAATTTGTTTTTTTTACCTGCACTAAAATGAGGAAGAAATTAAACATTTTTACATTTTAAAATAGAAATACTGAGGGTCAACAACATTTCTTGCAAAAAAAGAATCTATTTGAAAATGCCACGTTTTGAAGTTGCTGTGTTTGGGCATACGTGGAACCGAATTCCGATTCTATTTTTCTATTTGTATGATATTTAGAAGAGAATAATTTCGAATTATAGCTGACAGCTAGTAATTCAGTTCTTGCAGCCTTTGTTGGAAGGTTCCACGCGCCCCAAAACAGAACTTTAATTATTCATTAAAAATAATATACAATTAGAAACTTCGTTAAATGCAAAGAAAAGAAAAACAACAACAGAAACATTTTGCGAAAAGCACGAACCTGACAACTTTAAAGGATTTAGCAAGTCTGTAACTGAATACCTTCACGGAACAGCATACCACCTCGAGTGTAATACTTAATTACACAAGTGTGACATTACATAGTTAATTTTTTAGTATGTACCTACTTTCCATATTCTGATATTTAAGGACACAAAAGCGCTGTAATTGTGAAGACGTCACGCATTACTAAATAAGGAGATGTATTCAAAAGCGATCACAAGTAGGTAGCCAGGGTTTGTATCAGTAGTGTATTCAAGGTTTAGTTGGAGCCCGGTTGACAAAACGCATTCTCTGTTCTTTTTTTTTGGGGGGGGGGGGGGGGGGGCGTTCTGGTGATAGGTTTGGTTGTTTGTCCCGATTTGCCTGTACATTATTCATTTGAACAAACGTGTGTATGTTATTAGTGTCAGAAGGGTATACAAATCAATAACCACGTGACAAAAATATTTCTATTGTATTACTTGAAAATGATCATGAATGACAATATTAAAATCTGTCCATAAGGGATAAACCAATCTGTTCATAAGAGATATCACACTTGTGTAATTGTATTTGTTGATAAAAATAGCTATTTGTGAATTGATTCTTTGTTATATAGAATGGGAAAATGGGACCTGTGACATGGTAACTTAGATTCCAATACAAATGTAGATTTACTTGTTTCTTTGGATAAGTGATGTTTATGGGTTTTTATGTGAATTGCCAGCACAGATTGTAAATACGTGTATATTTGTACGTAAAACACTGTATGTCTTTGTAACTGTATATGCGTTATGTCGAATAAACACGTAAGGAAAATTCGTGGAAAATGGCTGATGTAAAACAGTTGAAATGGTTTGGTTTCTTTTGGGTGTGCCAATTGTGGAATTTGCGGCTAAAACTGGCATAAAACTACTGTTGATAAGGGACTGTTTTTTTATGTTTTTAGCTTAAACCCCATGCAAGATTGCGGTGTAAAGTTGGATAATTCCTCATATTTAACCTTTGGATTTAGAAAACAAATTCTGTAGAATAGAGGCAACATGCTTGCTTGCCCCATACGCTTTCACATGTTATTACTGAACAGTTTTCGAGATATGACACTGAATCATTTTACACAATTTCACTTATTTAAGCACAAACGGGAAATTACTAGAAATTACTGTGGCCGGGAGTTCTGGAAGAAAGAAAGGAAACATTTTAATTATTGTTGCAGGCTTGTTCAATATCTGAGAAGCGTATGACTATGAGACTGATGACTGAGAATACAGTGAGGGGGCGCTCTTCACAAGAACGAAGGTCGAGAATAAAATCATCCACACAGAAAAGAGTAGCTCAGTTTATTTACAGGCTGTTGAATTTCAATATTGCATCTGGACGACTGTCGTTTGGATATTAACAGTTCAGATAGGAGCAGAGTTATATAATCGGACAATGGACTCAGTGCCCCTGGACTCTCGTGCCGAATACTTTTTGTTTTGTTTCAACACATACTAAAAACAAATTAAAGCCATACCAGTCATGCGTGAGCGCGCCCTCTGTAGTCTGTCTGAGCCCGGCAATGGCGTGGGCAGATCTTGGAGTATCTGTTTGATCCTTTTGCAGGCACGATGTAACCTCAAACAAAAGAATGTCATGGCTGTCACCAAAAGCTAGAATCGGACCCCCTAAAGATACGTGTTCTCAAGGACAACTCAATTGTTCGATCTGGAAGTAATGAGAGCATCGAATGTACGTATAAGGAAAAATATCACACCCGTCTGGTACCTGATTCGGTGATCTAATTCCAATGTGGGAGGCACTAAAGAGCACCAGTCCACTTATGTTCACGCAGAAGGGTCACCGACAACGAGCTATTCGACCCGAGTCAATCCGAGGCGCCCGCGTTCTGGTTGTTTTGCACAGTGCAGCGTCAGGAGAGGCCGCGCGCTGTGAGGCTCTCTATTTTCCAGCCCCCCTTGTCCTCGGTCTCAGTCCTGATTTATGGAGTTGTTGGCGATGGCTGGGAAGAAATCTGATCGCCCGCCGCATACCTCCTGCACCTGTCTCAATATGTAGAAAACCCTAGGTCGCCATAATAATGTCATTTGTGAGCATGACATGTTCCAGAGCCAAGTCAGCACAGTGTGGATTAACATTGTAGACAATCACTTCTGTAAGCCGGGGAGAAATCACACGTGTTTATTGTGACAGTGCTGAGGGTTTTGCAAGATGGTAGATAATGGGGAAGTACAAATGATATGAAATACCCGTTACCTCCTATTGAGTTTCTTTATACACGAGCATTGTAGCGCTTTCTTTCATCTGTACAATTACAGATTGTCGCATTGTTTGGGGATACTTGTACTTTATTTTATGTTCCCATCCTGGCTTTTAAATGATGGGACACGTTATCAATACAGCGATATCCAGTGACTGTTGCGGGTGTCTTATGAGCAGAAGCAAACAATATGAAACTTTGTTGTTAACAATCTAACCTCATAGAAAAAAAAACGAAATCACGCAGTAGGATTTAAATGACTTGCACACGTATATGACAGCATTTTCTTTCCAAGTTACTGTGAATTTCCACCTCATTTTGCAGCCATTCTTGGGAGTAATTTCAACATTGTGGTTTTATGCTAATGAAATTTCCATATTCATGAGCCAAATCATGAGGTCATCAAAGGCACAACAGTGTCGCCATAGATTTCTGTGCAAATACATGTACGTTTCTACATGTCGTTGTCGTAATTGTTGGTTGTTAAACAGCTTCTTTGGACTCAATTACTGTTCAGAATTTCTTTCAAACTTTGTTGGAAGATTATTTTGAAGGAATTATTTTATGCTCCTTGACAAGGAATTCCTTGTTTTACCAAACAAAATTAGCCCCCTCGCCTAAACTGACGGAATGGTTTTCTAAAAATTGGAAAACCACCACTTTCTTATCACTTCCAATAAGCACAACCATTGAGATCAAGTTTGAAGTTTGTAAAGCATAGTGCAGGAAAGCATGTTCAACTTGAAATCCGTTGCATGTTGACGATAATATGTAATGTGTGATGCTTACATAGGCTTACCAAAAACATGACTTGCACTTACCTACCCATAGTACATACAATGTCTACGTGAGGAGACTTGCGCGGAAACAGCATAGCACTGCATAGGCCTATACGAATGTAAGTTTATTCATAAGGCATGCATACATATAGTGGTGTAATCACGACAGCAGATGGCAGTGTTTGAAAGTCGGGACAACAAATTTCGGAAACAGCTTGCCAGAGCTCTCAAGAGTAATTGGAAATCGCGCATCCGGGATGGGAAATTTTTAATTGAAACTTTGGAAATTGAGACAAGATTGAAGCCATGTTCTCTATATATGGCTAATATGCCGCGTTAACCGTTCTCGATATGCAAGCCTAAAAGGAATGTCCCCGTTGACAGTAAGTTAACATATTTACAACATAATGTTCCTTCTGACATTTTTACATCGCTAGTGCGGTGATAGTTCGCTCTACCGTGAACCCGCTCTGATTTCTCGGCCGTGGAGTCTTCAGAGTGCACGGCGTATACAGCTAGCAGGGAGTGCAGTGTGCCCCATACCACACCGTTCCTGATGAATGGATGGAGTTATCGAGGCTGCTCTAATCGGAAATTTATCAGCCGATTCTATTTGCTTAACTCATCCGCGCAATTTCAAGAGTGTGTCGTTGACCCGGTCGGTCAACGGAGCGAGGTTTTGTTCCCTTTGAACAGGGCCGCCAAACAAGGCAGCCGTGTCTGTTATGGTGTCAGATAGGTGATGTTTACGGATCGACGACCAGTAAATCAACGTTGTCCTTAAGCCGTGATTCTGACTCCAAAATTAGCTCAAAACACACATTTTCTCAGTCAACGAATTTATGATACAGGAACGTGGATACCATTTCCAATGCAGTTCATTGGAGATGCTATTTTTGAAATATTTGGTTACCATGGTAATGCTTGAGCGGCTGTGTATAGCTCCCTGGTGGAGCCCCATCTTTTGTTGATGTACAGGAATTTTGGATGAAAAGCAAGGAAGCCGCGTCTCGCTGGATTTATGGGCCGAGAGGGTAGCCCAGCCAGGACCCACGGGAAGCCAAGTGGCAAGGCATGTTTGTTTGAAGAGAGGGTTATTGTTGAACCCCCCTTTCCCTCTGTGCTTCTCTGACCCTATCTTCCATCCGTGTTGTTGGTTGAACTTGTCTGCCCATTTCCCTTCACCTCTCACCACAGCGACTGTCCCGGCCCGTCACCGGCGGCTCCAGCTTTCTTCCCGGGTGTCGCGGTGGAGTCGGCCGGGTCGGAGCAGACTCAGCGCCCCGTTGGACATAAATCCTTACCCGGGCTGACAGTCACCCTTCAAGGAGCCAGCCCGGGGAAAATTTACTGGTGGCGGACTCAAAGGCGAGGCCGCACTCTGGTGCCGCGCGGATTCCGCGCGGCCAAATCAGTGCTGACAGCCCTTCCATTAGCCGAACGCCGTGATTTACATCCGTGCATAGATTTAGTAGCGGGCTAATGTAAATTCACCTTAAACGTTACCGGGACTGATGTGTTATTTACTCTACATGGAGAGAAATGTGCGGTATGGTGACCGAACTAGTACATACGGCCCAGACCATGAATTTCCAGTACCCAATTCAACCTAGTCCATAGCCCAAAGAGCAACAAAGCTTAGCCTATTATACGTCTCAAGACGAAGTTAAAGACAATAGCCACAATATGTACAATTTCTTTTGTTACAAAAACACCATTATGAACAACATATCAATCTGGAATAACTCTTTGCACATGTAGTTTTGACAAACTTGGATCATTGTTTTTCAAAATGTTCATAAAGAGGCCATAACGTTTTGGTTGTGTTTCTGCTAAGTAATACGCCTGCTTTGATTGGGGAGGGGACAGCCATGCATATTTGGCTGGACTTTTGTTTATTCGTTGTACAAATCGAGAGTATAGAAACCAGTTTACCAAATAAATTTTCTCTGAATTATAATTATTCACATTTGTGGTTTTCCAGTCAAACCGAGGGCTGGTCACACTCCGCCGTAATGCTGCCCTCAAGATTCCTATACATGGAACAAAGATTTACGGGATCTCTGTTTCAACATACATATACATTGTATGCAGGTTGACGGGATGGTTCTAAAATTAATATAAATTTTATTGTGTGTACACTAACTGTGGTGTTAACTTAACACCATGTGGTATCTGTTTTAACACACTGTGGTAACCCATGCGGTTCAATGCAGCTAGCACACTGTAACACTGGTGTTAAACACTGTACCCACTTTTTCACAATGTTGGAACATGTGATATGTTAAGGCTTAACGCGTTAAACCTCAACACAAGTATTAGAATATTTTAATTCTAAACATGTGATGAGCAGGTACTAGGTATGAAAAAGCTAATCAGGTTCAGGGGATGTGTTTACTTGAATGTGTTTACTTGAATGCCAAACGCCATTTTACTGTGCACATGGTGTTAATTTAGCACTACGGCTTTTACAGTGTCGTGGGAGGTGAGTTGGTCTCAGCAATGGTGCAAGTTACCCCACCTGTGTGTACAGGTCTGAACATTTGGACAATCTCTGGAATCTGTTGAGGAATTCTCTTCTATTTAGATATGGGCCCAGGAAAATTGTAAGGGTGTAGGATTGGCAATTCAAAATGTCGCTAATCCTACCACCTCTGATTGTAAGCCTTTACCTAGATTGGCTTTTAGCCTTGTATTAGGTGATTTCAATTAAAAAGGTTGGTACTGTACTGCGCTCTCTACATTCTCTGACCAAAATTCCCTCCCCAATATTTAAATGTACAGGTGTCACCTGACCAGATGCCGAAAATCGATAGGGAATAACGAAAGTAAAATTAAAAGTCTGATAAAAAGTCTTTGTACTTGTTACAGTATACGGTAACTTTTGCGTTTTATGTTTTACAGTTTTTCTCAATCGCTTTAACACGGCAACTGCAACTACAGTGACGATAATCAGAAGTGAAATCGCACTATCAAAACTATGCGTGTCTGGTGCAAATCTTAAAGTATTCTTTCGTTGTATTCGCACAAATTTCGGTACACCAGCAAATTCTTGCATCTCCTTAAACGTTAGCAATGTACATTTCACAGGTTTTCATCTGAATGCATTTTTCTCCCAACTATTAAAGGGCATATTGTGTTCAAATTGAAAGAAAGCAACGGTCTACTGGAATCATTCGCATAGCACACGCACTAATGCAAAGGACTTAAGAAATAAATCATTCATCAAAAGTAATATGGGGTATAAAGGACCGCGACGTCGACGAGCAGGGCCCAATTTCATGGCTCTACTTACCGTTAGCGAAAAAAACCCGCTTACTGTCGTAGCAGAAAAGTCTGTGCTTACGGCAAGCGTATTTCACGCGTTAGCGGGTAATTTTGGCTCCTGAGCATGCGTACATCCCGTAACTAAGGATTCTGTGCTTACAGGGTTAGCGCAGAATTTTTCCGCTGGTGCTGTTAGTGCAAAATGGGGATCGTAAACGCGGAAAGCTGTGGTTAGCAGAGCCATGAAATTGGGCCCAGATGTGGCCTGACAGAACAAATCGCCTTGATCATGCATAAAACAATATGGAAACCAATACTTTCCATTTGCGGACGCATTTGCCTAACAAACATTAAACGTTTTGTTGACATTATTTGTATTTGTATTTTATATTTGTATTTTATATTTTTTTGGGGGGCGGGGGGGGGGAACGAGGTTGAATGCAGATATTGAATTAAAATATAGAGAATACATACTTTTCAAATTTGTATGTTGTCATAATTTCTTCTGTTTTACTATGTTTGTCAATTATAGACGTTAGTGATATGTTGACGGTCTGCGCGATTTGAGGGTGGTATGAGCTTTTTAAAAAAGTTTCTTGATATTTGAAATCAATATGTCATTCTGGCATCAGTATTTGTAGTTTAAGTTAGCATACGAAGTGTTTTAGGAATCGGGTTATTTGTTTTGATGAACATGTACGAGGTTGCGGTAACCGTGTTAAAGCGATTGAGAAAAACTTTATTATACTTTTAACCAGCTTTGGCTTCTCGTCATTTTAGAATATGATAATTCCTATGTCAGCATTGTGTCTCCATATGCAATTGTTACCATGTTGTATAGTTGCATGTACAATGTGGTCAGAAAATATTGCAATGTAACATGCTTTTATATCTAAGCCCAGTTAAAATCTCGCTAAATGGTGATAATTTTAGAGAATTTCAGTTTAGTTTTAACCGCTTACAAAGCCTAAGATTCGGGATTGAAGCCAAAACGTACTGATAATAAGCCGTCTGTATTGCTTTAAGTCACAAGATGGCGCCTCAATGTCAAAAAGGGTGACATCATCTGTGTCAGTGGGGTAGCGCCATCAACGTTGGATTTACACTTGCATCTACAGTGGACAAAAATTAATGCACAATACGCGAGCCGTCTGTGAAAGCAGTTAGCTGAGGGAGCTACTAAAATACAGCTTACAGGTCTGCGTCTGAATTTACTGCTGGCTCGCAATTACATACGAGTCTGCAAGAGACACAGCGTACTGAGTGGCTGGATCAAAGACTTCTTTCGATAACACAAACAACGCCCTCTGTTGATCCTGGGCAGTCAAATTGTGTAAAATGTTTTAGCCAGAAATATTTTCCCCACTTCGGCAACACATTTTCGTGGTTTTGAAGGCAGTGTGTGTGCGCTGTGAAAATGTATTTGAGAAAAGGCACAGTTCCAGTGATAGATGTGCAACTGATAGATGTGCAACTGGTAGTCACGTATGTCGTCATATTGATGACGAACGTGGTGGTTGTGGTGATGGTAATGGTGTCTTCGTAGTGATTGTTGTGTAGGAGGTAACGGTGGTGATATCGATGGTGGTGATATACGTTGGTGGTGATGTGAGTGACGATTGTGGAAATGGTGATTATGACCTGTGTACATGGTGGTGATTTATGCTTGTGACGTTGCGACGTTAAAGGAAGCATACAGTAAAATATTAAGTTCAACTTGTTTAAACATAGTGCAGCCATGCATTACATACACTAACACGAGCATGTTCTAAATGTTTGATTTCATTTGGAATTAAAAGAAGGTGGTGTTTTTCAATTCTTGTAATATCTTTCCAATTAGGTGTGCGAGAGGGCCGTATTTGTGTAAGGTATAGCCTATAGAAGGAACTTCAAAAGAGCATTATGAGCAGTAGAAAAACTTATTCCTCCAAAATAACCCATCAATAATGATTTGAACAAATGCTGCTAAGAAATGAATTAAAAACAAGCACCTAAGTGTACAAATACTTTAAAACATGGAACCTTCTTCAAGAAAAGTTCTTAAAAAATTACTTGTTGTACTCAGTACTGTGCAGACACCACTGTTCTGCCTCTGATGACATCATGCTTTGGTCATGAATATGAAATTTGCATTAACCTAAACCCCCACAATATAATTAATTTCTAGAATTGCTACAGAGGACCGAGAAATGTAAAGTGATGCGAAAATAACGCTGTCCTAGCTGTAGTCATAAACAAGCCATTCAAATCCTATTGCATGGTATGGTCATGCATCTGATGGTAATCAGAAGATAGTGGCGTGGCATAGCATGGCTGCAGTGACTTAGTGGTTGCACACGTGACGGTAATGGTTATGGGCGTGGTCCTTTGGGCGTGGTACTTCTTACCCAACATTCCATTTATACGGAATACTGTCATCGTAAGCAGGGGAAAGTAAAACAGAATATAAATGCATCCTTTCAAATCTAAATTTTACGTTTCGCTTTTTGTAGCATGACTGTTATAGTTTATTGGTTGCGCTTTAATTCTTGCTCCGAAAAAAATTAACATCTTTAGTTTTTCTTGAGGAATAATAGCTGAAAAAGGATAAAAATCATATTTTTTACTGTATTTCTTATGTGGGGTAATGCTATCTCGTGTGGGGGTGATGAATACATCAACCAGTTATTCGAATATTTGTTAAATACACAGGCCTATGCATTAGCGGTAGCTTATAGTCGAAATGGACAGAGAGGTATTTTGAGGGATGTGTTTTTTCAGTGTATTTCTGTGGACTAAAACGTTCCCTTTCCCCAGTGAAAAGTTTCTTTGTGAGAGAAGAAAAATAAAAACAAAAGCCTCACAAAATGACAGCGGTTGTGCACGCATAGAAATGAAGTCATTCAGAGAAATTACATTTATCTTGGGTGTTTTTCTTTTATTTTTGTGTGCCATAAATTTGTGCAAAAAAAGATTATTATTATTATTTGAATGAATGACAGCTGTGGCATAATGCGATATTATTCATGACCAATTTCTGTAGCAGTTTTAGTACAGGAATATACCTGTTATTTTTGGAACACCACACCGAGTAAACACATTACAATCAACCCATCAGTCACGTGACACGATAATGAATTAGTTACAGCGAGTTGGTGTGCATGTGTGCCGTGGTGTTGTGTGTAGTAACAGCGGTACACTAGCTTTCACATGGAGGCTATTTGTCAGCTACTAAGTGGGGCCACATCGCTTACACACGGCCAAACGGCTACCGGTCTTCCATAAATCCATCGAAACAACATCCCCAACTGGACCATTACAGCTTGAGGTAAGTTTTCTTGTTTAGGTCATTCAAAAAGAAACACAAATCCATGTCGTGGGACATATCCGGAAGGGACGGCGAAGCAATAAAAAAAAGGGGTGAATTGAATAGTCTATATTTTATGAAAACAAATTCCGTAATTGGTACATTACAAAAGCTATCAAACAGACTAATATGTTTAAGTTAAAGAACTTCATCTGCAAGACGCTGTTTCATCAAGTTCTAAATTTGCTCAAGTTTCATGGTCAAATCGCTTGTGCAGCGTTAACGTGTAGCACAATAAACAACGTTTAGCAAACGACCTTGAAGTTACATCACAAATAGTAAGTATTGTAAACTAATATTGAAATTTATTCCAGTATAATAGTATAATATCTACGTTAAAAATCATCTGTTAGAATGGACATAGAAGTAATTGCTAATGCCATCTACATATTGTAAGTTTTCGACGAAAAAGCAGTTTTAGTACCATACAAACCAATGTGCATTTTATCGCAGTAACGAGGTAACGAGTAGAGCTCCCCGACCCATCTCACACCACCACCCGCACACGCCGTAAATCGACGCGGATGACCGGGTTAGGGGTGATTGAGTGCACGGTGCGTTAAACCTTAACACGAGTTGCGCCAAAAAGGTCCGATTTTAAAAGTTGATGTTCCAAACTTGCATGAAATGTAACCGATTCTTATCCTATGTATTTCAATAAAAATATACATGTAAATCGTGTAAAAGCAACACGAAACAGATGTAACTTATAGGCGTCTATACAGAAACGTATTACACAATCTATAGGCCTATAACGTATATCGAATAACATTTTTTATTATGAAATTCATTTGTATGAACAATTTCGATTATTGTATCATTTACACGTTGTTCTGTTTTGATAATTACGGAATGAAACATTTCACTAAATATTCGCATGGTGGTCTGGAAATGTTCATTCACATGGGCCCTACTATTCTTTTACACATCATGGTTCATTACATACACACAAACACTGTATAAGCAACAGACAATCTGATATCGAGTATAATGAGGCTTATACTTGGCTCCAGAATGACATCAATGTATACAATTGTGAACACAGTTTAAGCGTCATTCTGAAGTCCAGTAGCCTAAATTTTATAGTTCGTCATTTGCTCAATTGCACAAATATAATTTTGGGTTGTTGCAAAACGTTGCTGAACTTTTTTGGCTGATACCTGTGTTACAATAATGTCATTTTAAGTAACTGCACAATTTTAGTAACCAATCAAATAAAAAGTCCGTTACGGCAGTTAAAAGGGGATTTTCCTCTATCCTCATCACTGAACAGGAAACCGCACCGGCCTTTCGGTCTAATATACTTGTTGTACCACAAACGCATAAATTGTCCTGCGCTGCTGCAGCGTCAAATTTAACGGCCGTTGGAGTCGTATAAACGTCACTTTGAATGGTGTCTCCGAGATTTAGGGAAAATTGCCTGATTGGTGTCGAATTTAGGGGAATAGTCCGTAATTCACGAGGCATAACAAGACCCGTACATCATACAGATATACCGGTAACGCCATTGTCTGACCTTGCAAATATCTGTTGCCAACATCAGAGTATAGTTTGGCAGGTCTTATGCGTATTGTTGTTGACATATTTTATCTTTTGTCAATAGACTGTTGACTGTTGGTATATAGGCCTATGCGAAATCATGATACACTTGTTTGTGTTGTTCTGGAAATTGTTGAATTGATACAGTATTTGCAGGACTGCGTGCCGCTACTGTTTAGTATGCAGTGACAAACATTGGTAATTAAGTCATCGAGAATACTGCTTTCCGTTCCAAGTAGTTTCCTTCAACCATTCTATAAGTTTGAATTAGAAGGCAGTTTGTAAATTGGAGACGAAACATTAAAATAACAACGTTATGTTTACCCCCCCAAAAAGAAAAATCAAAAACACACAGATGCAATATAATATTTTGAATTCTAAATTTATGACCGTACGTATTGTATAGTTTCATCTGAGACAATAAATAAAATCTAGGAACAATCTCGATCACTTGTTTTTTGTCTGCTAAAAATCCACAAAAAAAACTAAACCCAAAATAGCAGCAACAAATACAAAACAATTATAGCCAAGACAAATTTCGTTCAGTCACCAAATAGTTTTTAGACGGTATTGGCTAAATATTTTAGAGAATATTCATCCTTTTTTATTGGTATTTCTAAAATAATACGAGTAGAAACACTGAACGTTTCTCAGTCAATTCTATTTTATTCATAAACAGCAAACCGAATGCATCGGAACTTATAAAGAAGTTAATAAAAAAGTAACCGTTGTCCTTGGATATTTGTATATATAGTTAAAAATTATGCACTGCAAGTCACAGGTGTTTTTGCGTCTCGTACGACGTAAATTAAATTGAAGTTCTGAATAATAGTTCTCCTTTTATCATTTTTAGTCGGGATTCACATTGGGTTTGATGCTCTCTCTCTCATAAATAACGTGGTCCTATAAAAAAGGATCAGTGTTTGAAAAAGGAATAGGTGATTGTGAGAGAATAACGTCGATCAAAGACGGATAAACATACACACTACAAATTGTCTAACTCCGAGTGCAAAAAAGTTACTAACATTTGTGTTTTCTTATTTTAGATGATTTGTGTCAATTGCCTCAAATATCAGTTTAATCTCTTGCGCGTAGATTCGACAGGTTTTTTTTTCTCTCGAATGTAGTGTTACTAGCAAATCTACTCAAGAAATACATTCATTATTAAATTGGCGGAGTCTTGTAAAATCCTGTAAAAATGGAAATATTCCGGAAGTTGAAGGATATTGGAATTTCAAAATAAGCTACAATTTTCACTCGATAATCTCAAGTCTAACTTAAAACACAAATACTAAAATCCATAATTCCAGGCATTACGCCGTTGCTTATCAATTCAAGCTCAATCTACAATTGGATTAAGCTGCCACATCACATTTTGTCCTTCACTAAAGAGAACTAGATAATAAAATTCAGGTTAGAGTTAATTAGCTAAAATATTGATAAGACCGGGACACGATCATAATGTTGTATACACTACACGGTGTCAACCGAGTAGCTAGCATAATCGTCTCCGATACAACCATGAAGCATATAGCAAGGTTCTATGCATGAAGGTACAACCATCGCAGATAATGTTTCCTCGGAATTAATGAGACTAAAGCTCGAACTAAAGCTCGCAAAGAGGAGATTCTGAAAAAAGGGGAAAAATTAATTGGCTGTCAGTTTTGACGGAACCTTGTACCTTTGATGAAATGCACCACGCAAGGCCAAACACATAAATATCCATTTGTACGGGTGGGTGGCCGGGCACGATGCGAAATCTCGCCCGCTTCCCGCCCGAGTTAGACGGATGGATTTCACTCTAGGAGACGGAGATAATTTTTAATGGATTGGCAAGGAAGAGGGGTGGCTAAAAAGCACTGCAAGCTCTGCGAAATTCACGTTTGAAATTTGGCAGTGTCTTCGCGACTCCTCGCGGTAGGAAACAGAACGTGATCAGTATATCAGATGCTTTGGACTGGCTCGACCGCTCATTGCATTAGCGTGGATGCAGTAGGCCTACGGTTAGCATTATGGTTATTAAGTGCTTGAAACAATCAGATGCAAATTGGCTGCTTTATCATGGAGATGACAGAGAAATGCTTCCATGATAAGGTGCTATGGTAATATTTGCATTGTTGATACCAAAATATTGCCAATCGATTGCCATCATTAATATTACCGAAAATTCGACAACGTTTTATGTTCCGACCGCTAAAACGCGTTGTCGGTTCTGCTGAGGAAAACTTTTACCATAATTTCTACTGTCCAGTAGTTATTCTTTTCAGGTATCCGGCAAATTATCCGTATTTTCTAACTTTAAAACTACAATGGCGTAGACGAATTTCACAAGTGATGTTTTCAGTGCTAAATAAAGAGTGGTATTCAACAAACCCATTCATACATGAATGAATCACGTCACAATTGGCAGCGCAGCGCACGTTCAGCATACTAAGTAGCACTGAGATCCTCGCTTTAAAACCAGAAGTGAGCAGATTGGTGCTATACTGTAGTTTCGTAAATTCGAAAATCTTGTATAAAACCCTGTGGAGGTCTTGGACTAATTTATACAAAACAAGTACCGGTACCTTTTCAGGCGCTTCTGTTAATTCCAGTGATGGCAGTTTAACGAAAATCTCGATGCAAGTTCAACATATAATATTGAAAAGGGCTCGTGCTGTTGAAAAGGGAGGCTGTCCTTGGAGATAACCCCGTGGAGGTAAATATACCCCCACTGAAGGGGCTCGAGCCCTGGCGGTCCAGATAAGCGGCTGAAACCCCTTAACAAACCCTACATGTTTGCAGGGCTCACACCTCTACAATGTAAAAATAGTGTTTAGCAGTTAAACACTTTTCTAAACACTTTCTTGCTATCAGTGTGTAAACATGTTAGTGTTTAGCCATTGGACATTGATGTTAAGGAATTGGACACGTAATGTTTACCTTATAAACATGTTTACAAACTGATAGCAAGATTGTGTTTAAATGCTAAACACAGTTTTTAGAGTGTTAAGGGGCTACAGACAAGCCCCATTTTTGGGTATCACGCCCATAAAGGGGCTCACACCCCTACACTAGCCCTAAATGTTTCTAAGGTTCCACGCGGGAAGGGGGGGGGGGTTCCCACGTACTCTTGGGGTCACACCCCTAAACAACTCCCACATGCTTGTACAAAAGTTGGAGGAGCTCACATTCTCAAAATGCGTTCACACCCTGAAACAAGCTCCACGTTTGGAGAACTCATGAAGAAGCCCCTACAATTGTATACATCCTCATACCCATAAACACAAGCCCACGTGTTTGTAGGGTCTCACCTCCCTCCGAAGGGGCTCACGCACCTAAACAAGCCCCATGTTAGATGGTCACACACCCATGGAGGGGGGCTCGTACCCCTAACTCGCACCCTTTGTGGTCTCACAATCTTTGTACGGGATCGCATATTCGAAGGGGCTCGCACTCTCGAACATGCTGGTTCACACCAGAGAAGTGCCCGTCTCTCGGCATATGATCCATACTCGGCCGAAAGTAGTGACCTTAGTTCGACTGGGCAATACTTGGAAAAAGGGTAGGGCAGCGGGAAAAGGTATGACGCTAGGGTGTACAGACTTTTTTCCTGTTTTTATGGAAGTTCTTTTTTATGGAAGTCGTACAATACAAGGCTTAATTAAAGCCAACAGAGGTGGTGAGGTTGGCTACATTTTTAGGTTGCCAGTTCTACCACGCTTACGGTTTTCCTGGTTCCAAATCCAAGCAGATGATAAATCTTCAACAGATACCAAAGAAATTACCCCAATTTTCAGACCTATTGACCTATTGAACTCGCTAATTGCTGTTTCTCTTAAATGTTTCTCAAGGATATAAGTTGCGCTGTACAGGATAAAATTAAGAATTTTCTTCGTTAGATGCAACCTCAGGCCTAGTATATACTGCGTTTGATGATATATTCTAAAAACGGATTTAGATCTATGAACCAATCTGAAAAATAAGTTGAATCTGGGTCAGGATGACACAAAATCATAATTTATAAGATCTCTGTAGGATTCCCCTGAGAATGTCCCATGAACAAGGAACCATTTTGTCATGGCGAAGGTGTTACATTGTGAACAGATCGGGAAAGTCCTGCGGTAACGTTAGCCAAAGGTTAATTTTCTCCACGTCAACCCCCTGATTTATTCTAGAGGTGTTTTGCCGCCGAGGAATAAACACTGGTTCCGTTTCGGTGGGCAACCCGCACCATTCGCGTGGCCGGTAGTAGATTAATCCCTCCCTGGAAACACAAAAATCCCTTAAATTTAATTTAGGGTACATTCGCTCCGGTATAATTTCATTTCCACTTCGGGCGCATGATTTAAGGTGGGAAATTGGGACGGACAATTTATTGAGGAATATAAGCTGAGCCATTGCTCTCATGTTATTTGGCTAATTATGTGTAGATTATCCATTATTTTTGTGATCAGCAAAATTTTGGAGCCGCAGTGAGGTTTAACGTATAATACAGTATTGGCAGATCTGACAACAGTTGCACTGGGCAGTGTCCATACTTCAAGTGATTCATTATTCATTATACGTGCATAACACACCTGTGAAAGTTTGAGCAAACTCCATCATCAGAAATACTAGAAAACAGTAAAAAAAAATCATTCTGCTTAAACAGTGATTTTGTGCACGTTTATTATGTGCTATTTCGATTGCTGAATAAGCCGCAGCGTTTTGGGAGGTCTTCGGTTACAATTTTCTCGAAGATGACACAGGAGAATTGGCACTGGCGTCATCTTTATAAACAGTTGGCTTTCAGATT
The DNA here is from genome assembly GCA_037893225.1 of Hippasteria phrygiana. NCBI lineage: Eukaryota > Metazoa > Echinodermata > Asteroidea > Valvatida > Goniasteridae > Hippasteria > Hippasteria phrygiana. The sequence goes on along the minus strand of JAZGUH010000799.1, from coordinate 262,166 downwards.
AAAACTAATCAATTTTATTCAATTTGTATTTGTATTTGTGGATTGTTTGACCAATTTTATTTTTGATAAATACTAAAGCTACGTTATGTTATACCTTGAATATACCTTCCACAGAATAAAAAAATGTCAAAGTACCAAACCAAATTGTGATAAACGAGTAGAAAACATATCAAAGCACGCTAAGATTATGTCACTATCAATGTCGAACATTTTCGGTTTTTAGTTTGTATGGCAAAATTATGTTGCTAACGCCCTAACCCTTTTTTCACTAGTCCACGATATTGACATACTCACACCCCCCACCCCACCCCCCCCCCCCCCGAAAAAAATCAACCAAAGAATAAAAAAATAGACTATGGTTTGAATAATCATCTTTTACAGAAACAAGTCAAACATGGAACCTCACACAAAGCTACAGAGACACTGGTTCTGTCTCTGACATATTACAAATTGCCTCGCGCATATTTATTTATTTCTTTTATTCATCAAAAAAACACAATATAAATTAGAATACACATTAAAATGAAATAATGCTCGACGACTATGATCATACAACATCGTTAATGACATTGATCTGTAAATACCCAAGGAACATTGGGGAATCATGTAAAAAAACATCACATGATCATAACATTCCAAATTGGAATTACTCAAATTGTTACAAAGCTAAAGGAACAGAAAATGTATAGCAGCATGGCAGTAACACTGTGCTGTAATCATGCCATCAAAATCATATTGCGTGATCCCTTTAAGTCTGCCTAGTACGATCATATGATAGCATACTTCTAAAATCTGTATTATTGACAGCTCTTTTTGGTAAGGATACTGAGCGGCCCATACTCCCTCAGCTCTGTTGCAAATGCCACGATGGCGTTTCCTCCGACGCCAACCGAAGCCCGACCGGTATCAATGTCACCTGATTGCACAAGACGAGGGTTTGGGAAACAACCAGGATCAAGACGCAATGGTCCCATGGGAGACGGCGGACTGGGGCCCCGGACACGGGGAAGACGTCGCCTGCCAATTTGCCGCTCGAGCCTGGGTAAATCCATCTTGCCCGCGAGCGGCATAACACCCAGCGGGGTGCTCTCAACATCTTCACCGGTGGGGCGTCAGCACACTTCGCCCCGTCGGCTCAGCTCAAGAGTATCATGCCGGGGTTGTTTCCGCGAGTATCCTGATTATTATGGGTTCTGGTGTCGCGAGGTCTGATGTCTTTTTATGGTGATAATGGGTTTATCTCGATAATTGACGATATCAAGGTTGTTCATGAGATCGGGAGATTCCTGCTGCCTTGGTTGGAAGCGACAATATGGAAAATTAGTGTCTTGCGCTTGTATGCTGTTGAAACAGATTTTGCTTATGGGAGTACAGTATACATTGCTGTGTAAAATCAAACAAGTGTCAAGTTCCCCTTAAACAGAATACTGAAAATTACCATTCTGTGTGCTCTCATGGTCGTTGTTGGTTTCTAAATGATTTCCCTCAATCTAGCACAACCTGCTGAATTGATTTTAATGATGTGATATGGCCTATTCTACACTGCAAAAAATGTCTTGTGAAATTAATAGCATCCGTTCAATACACCGCATCGCGTTTATCTTACAGTGTTTGCAGTGTGTTAAATAATTCTTTGCTAAAGACGGTCTTACTTATTGTTTTTACAATTGAGGGGCTAATGTTAACACCCACTGGGATTGCTTTCTGTGCAAGACGAAATCGTCTGTGTGATATTTGTTTGCTGATTTCTGCTGAAATTTAAAACAAAAAATAATGGTGTTTTGGCTGGTGTGGCAATCCACCGCAATGATGACCGTGTTGACCAAATAAAACCACGCAAATGAGCTTGTATTAGTCCTTCATCCATGGTTAGACCATAGAGCAAGGAACTTGCTCTATGGTTAGACGAATTTCACATTAGCCCCCTCTGCGCGCTTCCGGATTGAAAGCGAGGATCTAAGTGCTAAACAAACACAGTACTATTCAGCGAATTCATTCATGCACACGTTCAGCACACTAAAGCTGTTTACTTGGCACTAAGAGCCTCGCTTTCAAACCCGGAAGTGCGCAGTTGGTTGATATGTTCGTCAAAGCGGGATTCGTACAGCGATAAGTTTTCATCTTTTCAGTCTATATGCGCCTTTTCATCCAATTCTAAAGTGATTAATAATACTGTTCAAGTTATTTTTAAGGCCTCTTGGGCATTTCGAACCATATGGAAGACTTGAATGGGTGACATGGGAGCATACTAAGAGGAGTCTTTTCGTTAGTTGTTGATGTCAACTAAAATGTGGACGAACGTCGGTGCATGCTTGAAATTTGAGTGTCATAGGTAGTGTGCAGAGCCTGAGTAATACTGCAGTTTGGTCAGTATTTTTTAGACGTAAATCATGTTACGCTATCGTCGGATACGGAATTTTACAACAAAACCAGTACGACACACGGTAGTGTGTATGCAAAAATAGGAATAATCAGATTTGCGGCCTGACAGACCAATAGGCTTATTCGCGTTCAAAGCGGACATATCAGTGAACTACACAAGGAGGCACCATAAACCAAGGGGATGTTCATGATCATATACCTAACTTGGTAATAAATTGCTGTGGCTGTGAACGCCAAAACACTTTGTACTCAGTTTCAACATGGAGGTATTAATACCTCCATGGTTTCAATCACGGAGGACAGCTGGTCGATACAAATTGTCAGCAATCTACGCGGTAATGAAAGTGGCCTTTTGCGTACTGCCGTTGGCTGTGCATTACGCTTTAATGTTACAAGTGTGTATCCCAGTGGGTGATCATATAGGAGGTTAAAGGTATAATATAGATTCGGTAATAATAAACAAAAAATAGTTTCAGTCTGAAAGCTTGCTGTTTGCAAAGATGGTACTAGTGCAAATCCTCCTGAGAAATACTTCCGTCTGAAATGCTGACATCTTCGAGAAAATTGTTTCTAAAGGCCTCCAAAAACGCTGAGGTCTATTTCGATAAAAAAGTGCACATTCATAATGTGCAACAAATTAGTGTTCTCACAGAGCTGTTTTTCGCTATTGTCTCTTGACTTGTCTGGCCGATTGGGCTCAAACTTACTCAGGTTTGTTATTTGTTTAGTGCATGTTATCACACAAATGAACGTGGATAGTAACTGTGCGGTCAGCTCTTCCAGCGCTGTATTAGTAATATATGACAAGGCCTCATAATTACCTGTGAATTCTACTGTGGTTGAATTGCATGTAAAATACATTTTTTTGGGTGGGGTGGGGGGGGGGGGGGGGGGGGGTAATAACCTGTTTAGGTCTTTCTCAAACCTCACCTTAAAATTTGAGATCAGATTTCATTGTTTCAGTTGCTCAGATTGTTTCAATCTGGCCACGCGATTCTGTGACGGTAAAGGAAGTCTTTCGCCCCCCGGACGAACGCAGAAATCCTTACGGAGCAAAGGGCTACAGCCCCTGTTTTGCGTCGCCTTTCCCTCCTTGCCCCACTGAAGATCCATCACATCTGGCCAGAAATCTTAGCACAGGTGTGTGGAAGGTGTCGCCGTCCATGCGGGTAATATCAGGAAATCTCCCCATATGACACCGCTGGATCTAAAACACCTGTTCTCATCCGAGAAGCACGTGTAAATTATTGCGGGTTTGGCTAATTGCATCACCCTGACGGGAAGTGCGTTTACAAAAGGAGCTGTTTGCTGCCATTTACTGGACATAACAAAGCGAGCAAATCATATATCACTGTGCTCTGGTCTGTCGAATCTTCGCCCGTGGCGTTATAGTCTACTACCTCTAGGGGCAATGTTGATTATTTGAGAGAGATAACTATTTTTGTAAGCAAAGACAATGCTATTAACTCAACTTTTGGTTTAGAATTTGGATAGAAGATATCCACTAATATTCCCCTAATCCTTCGTCACTGGTGCCCTCTCGGCTACGTTGATGCGCTGCAAGAACCGTGGAGTTACCGTAAATCAACACCATTCAGTATAATTTTAACCATTGGTTCTATTCGAGACAAGAATTGATAATGCTTTACTAAACCATATTATGTCTGAAAACTTTTTTCTTTTTGAAAAGCAAGAAAAAGCAAATTGGGCCATTTTAAGGATCAAATCAAGACAATATTAGAAGTGCCTCAAATACCTCAGTGATTTAATTCACATTTTGTGCATGAATTCGGACAGTTTTTAAAGAGAGGCGCCCAATTGGACGCCCCCAATTGGGCTACAAAAATCGTTCGTCCTAATTGCTATGGTTGGAAAGATCATTCAAAAGTAGGATTTAATACTGTAAATGACCATCCCTTGAAAGTGCAGCCGTTTGTCTGGAAATCATTGAAGAAAATCACTTCGGGGACGCCGTGCAGTAACTGTATGGGAAAATTGGAAAATTCAAAGTGGTGCGCTTCGTCCAAAGCGCTTTGGTTTCGTACATTTGCGGCGCCATTCTGAATGTCCGGATGTCAGTGTTTCTTTTCTTTTTTCATTTCTCCGTAAATATTATTGTGATATAATTTAGACACACGGACCTTGTAAAACAATATTAGTTAACTTAGCAAAGAGATGAAATTTTGGGATGTTTCAGGGCAGTTTGTGCCTTAATGACGGAGCGTCTGATGATGGTGAAAGCCACATTGCTGTGCTGCTTCTATTGATGCCAGGTAGTGATGTTGGTGATGATGCTACACTGCAAAAACTGGGGTGTTATAATAACACCAACGGTGTCAAATTTAATTATTTCCCGGTATCTATAGAGGACAACACAATGGTGTTAATTGACACCAAAAGTCAGTGCTAATTTATTACAACACCAAACATAGTGTAACTGTATAACACTGGAAATCGGTGTTAATTTGCAGTATACTTGGTGTTACATGTAGGCCCTACTCTAAAAATAAGAGGCGTATTTTTACTGGAAATTCCAGGCAGAAAGTAAGTGCAAATTTATAGAAATGAATTAAGTGGGAACCAGACTAATTGAAATACATGTATTATACATTATTATGGTAGGGTGTACAGATGCTACGGTAACCTACTTCCTACACTACAAAGTGGATATTGTCGTAATTTAGCTTTATATTTAGCATTTTGCCGGCATGCTGAAGTCAATGTTTCCATAAACAATTTCAATATTTGAATACGAAGGCAATGTAATGCGATTCTCTATTTATGTTTACACAAACTCTTAAATTTTGTTATGGAATATTGTTTGAATAATTTCACATTATGGTCAAGAAATTGTGTTTTTGGACGAAACACCACAATTTAACGTGACTTGTGAACTAAATTTCTTCACCATACTACACGAAGAAGTGATGCCGTCCAATCTATTGCTGGATCTTCGAGCATGCGCACGTTGTGTAACCTTTTAACACCAGAACTATTTAACACCAAGTTATTCAAGTTTCTGCCTGCACGTTTGAATAAATTGGTGTTATTTTAACACCAAAAGAATCACCAAAACGTTTACACCAGTTTAGGGTTAGCAATTTAACACCAGAGTTTTTGCAGTGTAATGATGACGTAATGTTTGTGATTATGATGGTGATGCTGATGATTTGTTTTAATTGAAATCACCCAATACAAGGATAAAGGCCACTTTAGGTAAAGGGTTACGATCAGAGGTGGTAGGGTTGGCGACATTTGGCCGCTACCACCCCTATACGGTCTCCTGGACGCAGATCTAAATAGAGGATAATTCTTCAACAGATTCCAGAGAAATTATCCCAATTTACATACCTATAGACCCAGGCGGGGTAACTTCCACTGTTGATGAGACCAACTCACCCCGCCCCCTTGATGATGATGATGATGATGATGATGATGGTGATGGTGATGATGATGATGGTTGTTATGCTGGTGACGGCGATTATGATTATATAATAGTGATGGCGGTTGTGATCAAGAGTGTGATCATGGTGATGGTGATGAGGATGATGAGGTTGATGGTGAGAGGGATGGTGTTGATTGTGATGATGATGTCGACGACTTGGAGTGGCAAAGAAACAAACGAAACTAGATAAATAGGAACAAGCTAGTTTCAAACTGAAGCAAAGAGCCAAATAGCGTTAATCAGGCTCCAGGATTGAATCAAGCATCAATAGCGAATAAAAACAAAAAGCCAAATAGCCATCTTTTCCCAAGCATCTTTTCTCATCCCATCCTCGATCATGAGCGAAACTTGTCCCATCTTGAACTTTATTTTTTACCTCACATACCAACAATTCTCATAGTCATTTCAGCTCCAAAAGTCCATCTCAAGTGGCCCAATTGGAATGACATCGCATCGCAGAGCGAGCCCGTTCTCTAAATATTTGGTAACATTCAACGGGATCTGACCCAGAAACCGAAGCCCGCCAAATTGCCCGAGGATACGGGGCCAAAAACAAAGGTTAAAAACATAAGTTCCAAAATGTCGCGGATAAATCAAAAACGCCATCACTAGTCCCCACTTCCATCCGCAGACAGAGCTACCCCGTCACAGGATACACTATAAACTGCCGGTCGGAGCCGCAGATCTTGCAGTCGTGACGAATCACAATAAATAGAAAACAACAATTCCCGAAAGAGTAGAAACAAAAATCTCGTGCATTCCAAAATACCATGTTTTTTTGTCGAGCAGTTCCTCGTGTTTGATATTCAAAGGTCGGGGAAGAACAGCGCGAAAGCATGTGTTTTTCGAAGCGGGAAGGGAGCCCCACCCGATAACAATTTATGATTTTTTTGTCGTCCGGGTCTGGATGGAAAGAAAATAAGAAGAGAGAAAATAGGGGTCGGGTTATGGTTGAGCTTAACCCCAGGTCGGGCGCACAATGGTTGATTTATGGCGGCACGAGAGAGAACTATTGGTTTCTGATTGTTAGAGTAAATTGGAACCAGGCTGCAGATTTTTGGAATTGCTGCGGCTGTGCTAAGTCCCGGACGTACGGTTTTACTTTGTTCATAAACTCATCAACCAATTCCTTTTTTTCTTCAAATTTGAACCCACAAGGCATGTGAGGAAAATATAACTGTCTCTGTGGATTTGTGGGCCCAGTACGTCATATCTTTAACGCCTGCAAACCAACTGTATAACTGACGTCGACAAATCGCACTTCGCAAATATGTTGATAATTTCGAAACAAATTTGTCAATTCTGTCCGGGGAGAATATGTATGAAGGGCAGACATAATATGCGAAATTGGTACACGAAGCTTTTTAATATCTTGTCTTTCACTCTTCTTCGGCAGTATCAAAACAAGATCTATGTAAATGAGATGTTAATGAGAATTTTAATTTTGTTAATGAAATAAAAGGGAGCACATCAGCTTCTGATTCATTCCACAATAGTTCGGATAATGGCGAACATCGTGCAGAGGAAGGTAATTGGCGTCAAAATTATGGAAATATAATCAATCATGGAATGTACTCTGTTTCGTTCCTCATCACGATTTTATTAAATTTCAGTTAATATTATAATTCGTCAAACAAACCACAAGGGAAATCGACTAGGTAAATTTGAATACCGGTACATTTTAAAAGTGAACAAATAAAACCGACAGGAGTGGGATTCGAACCTGCGACCTCCGGAATGCCATACCGACGCTCTACCAACTGAGCTATCTTGCCCTATGTTGCCGGTCTCCCAAATTGTCAGTTTCTCTGTCTGGGGCGCTAGTTAGAATTCATAAAACCCATAATGCCGTGCAGCCACGGATCACGCCGAATTTTACGATACAACCTGGGCAGCGACGGTGGGGATCACAATGAGGATAGGACTTTTTAATATTAATTATAATTTATGTCTTTGGTTATATGTTATGCCGTTTTAAGTAACCTTTTGGTATATTTTTTACTTTCATATAATGATATCTTTTGTGGTTAAGTGTTGTCTCAATTTGTCCTTTTTATGTTTTTCTATATTTTCAGTTATGTCCTTCTCGGTAAAGTGTTGTGTCAAAAGTCCACACCGAAACATATTATCTCCACACCCATCGAGTCATCATGACCATGCCCGCCATCAATTTAAACTTTTCCTCGCCTTACCCCTTTTCCTCCCCTTACCCCTTTTCCTCCCCTTACCCCTTTTCCTTCCCTTTCCCCTTTTCCTCCCCTTACCCCTTTTCCTCCCCTTTCCCCTTTTCCTCGCCTTACCCCTTTTCCTCCCCTTACCCCTTTTCCTCCCCTTACCCATTTCCTCCCCTTACCCCTTACCCTAAGCACGGAGTTGAAGAGCGGTGCTAATATACATCTTGAGGACCAGCGGACCGCATATGGCCTTTGGGTTTTCAAGACGCCATATTAGTCTCTCCAACAAAAATATATATTCCAGCCCTTATACAAACAAAAAGAGACAGCAGGTGCCAACATTTGCTTAAAAGTATCGTCAGCGAAGAGTAAAACATTTGACAATGCTCGTCGTAGCGTTTAAAAATAATAACTGCAACAGTTGGTATATCATGGAACATTTCCCGGAATAAACTGAGATAATTGCGTAGATGGATAAAAAGAGCCAGTGTTTGTGTGGGGAAACACGCCGTTAGAGTGGAAAAACAGAGCTACTGAACTCAAGAGAAAGAGAGAAAGGTGGCTGATGGGGTGGTGGTGGGGTAAACATTTTCAGCAAAATGTTGCTGTTACTTCCAACAGTGGTGGAATCGAGAATGATGACGCGACGCCGAGCACTTTATGTTAATGTAAACTTTCCACGAATGAACGGCGGTCATTTGCGCGTTCAGCGTGTGACGTAAAAATAAACAACAACACCGGGTACCAGGCGCGCGCTCAACAGATTAACGTGTACCAGCGGTATGCCATACCTGCATGCCAACTACTGTGAAGGCATAGCGACACTGCACCATGGAACAGAGAGCATGAATCTTCACAAAATTCTCGAGGTATCCGCGCGTCCATAAACCCGATTAAAATTGCGCTTAATCTTCATTTATTTGTCATGATCCTTTACTTCCAATTTGTTTTGTATTATGTATACTAAACATGTTTGTATGGTTTCTCTCATGCCTCGATAATAATAACAATAAAGGTACCTATATAGCGCTTTTAGCAAGATCAAAGCGCTTTACAAATATTATTACCCCTGGTCACCGGGCCCATTAATTATCCCTGCACCCTTCTCAGCTCCATGGGGAGTATACAGCTCCGGCTATTTTTAGCGCACACGGGATATTCAAACACATAACAATTACTGCCCTCACAGGTACTCATTTACTCCTGGGTGAGAGAAGCAACTTGTGACAAAGTGCCTTGTTCAAGGACACAATCACCATGACCCCAGCCGGTCTCGAACCCACAATCTGCAGTATCGCCAATATATCGAGTTCAATAAAGCGCTCCACAATATTTATTTCCATTTCTATTGTAACGCCAATCCTGGTCCAACACATCAAATTGGTTGCGTGCCTTAAACTCAGTATATATAGGCCTACGTCATATACTCGCAGCAAAAAAAAGAACGAGAAAGCTTTGCATCATGCGAACAATCTGTCACAATCTTTTAAACGTGTTTTATGCATCTGATGGAGCATAGTATTGACTGATTTGGTTCTAGGCAAGTCTGTTTTCCAACGGAAAGGCATGATTTACCACTAGGGCCGAAATATCTCCACGACATTTTTTCTGCATGTCCGTGCTGGGAATTATCTTTCTCATAGCACCGTGAATTTTGTTCTCTCAACTTTTACTTCCATAGATAATAATTAATGGGAACTCCCTATTGTCACCAAGCATTGTAGACTGATGTCATCAGTGGTACATGCACGGTTGCATAATAATGATTGTTTTCTCTTTTGCTTTGCGCACTTTCTCCTAGGTCGATCCGTGATTGGCTGTGGTGCGCTCCATCCGGCGTACAGGGGCCCGCCATCTTAGGCCATACAAAGGCCGCTCCACTGACGGCAGTAAATCCACAAATTCCTCAAGCCAGAAAAAGCCATAAAACGGGCAAAACGAGGTCACAAATCAATCTCTCAAATGAGCCAATACTTTCTCAAGTCGCTGTTCGACAAATATCAGCCCGGCGAGGCATGGTTTCCGAGCGGTTTTGAGCCCGTGGCGCCCAGTCGGGGCGGGATCGTGGGAGATTCGGTGGCCCCGGCCGGCTGGCGGTGCGGGGCCAGCGTAGCGAGCGGTCCGTACGGACCATACGATAACTCCCAGGCCTCCACGAACTGCATGGCCGGGTCTGGGCTCAACACTCAGGCCTTCACCGCCGCCTACAGCTACCCATCCTGTTCTTTCAACCCAAGCTACTCGCAGTCCGGATACGATAACCAGTTTAACAGTTACACGGGTGGCTATGCCACGGCGAACTACCATCACCAGGGGCTCTGGAGCCACGCCGATAAGGGGCTCTCTGGGTCCACAGCAGGGGTGTTAGAGGGTGCCTGCTACCCGCTCCAGATAACCAGAGTCACACAGTTAGATTCTGAAAGACATCTCACTAAAGACACCCTCAATCACACAAATAAGGACAAAAAGTCGGACTCTAATACAACAACTTATAAGGGACCTGTGTACGGATGGATGAAAATACCAGGTAAGAAATCTGATTATTTTTTGTTCGTTTGTTTGGTTGGTTGGAATGAGAATATAATGTTGGGTTAAATTAACATTGTAAACTAAAAAACGGATTGGTAGGACCGATAGACGATAGATATGTTTCCAACTACATGTAATCCGATTGGTTAGACACATCTACCAGTAATTGGTTGTTTTACCCAATAGGCTAATATTAGTTATTTCAACCAATCCGTTTTAGAGTAAAGAGAAAAACGAATATTCGAGATAGGTTGAGAACCATGGATTGTTGATGTATGACATGGTTCCATTTTTTTCACAGAGTAATACTAATATAGAAATAGCAATGCATTTAAAAGGTAATTAAAAAGAAGACTTACTGAACTGTGATACCCTTTTCCCGTTATTGTTACAGAACATGTCAGTGTTCCACCTTTTGCTAGTTGCCAACAAATTGTTAAATTTTGGTGTGACGAAATACGAAATATCACCCATCAGTGTTCTGTGAAAAAATATAAACCTACCAACTTAATTAAATGATTGAGACAAATAATAGAAGTGTACTGGGGATCATTTATTATTCTCTTGAAAATTAACCCCGCAGACAAAACAATCACTAAATATTTGTTTCAATGTAGGTGCTATCAAATTACGAGGACCACTGTAATTACAGCCAACCGGCTACCGTAAAAATGCGCGTATTGCCCCATGTCCTTGGCTCCGCTCACGCTGCATGCACACACAACCAGATGTCGAGAAAACACAATTATGCCGTCAGAGTACCATAGGTTCCATTTCTGACCAGTTTTTAAATCGAAGAGTTCATACCGCGGTAGGCTCAAACTACTGAGCCCTTTTTTTCGGCGGTTTTTAACAAAGAATCTGACCAAGGACATTGTACAATAGTTAGTGACTGTTAGACGAACACTTTTGGGAACATAAATATTCACGATTTTATGCCAAATGTAATATGACAGGTTCGTGGATATCTTTGGTTAAACATTTCTCAACTTTATATTTATTGTTCTTTCCATAATATTAAGCTTTTTCCCACATCAGGGAAATGAACGCATGTAATTAAATGTAATATTATAAATACCTTCATCTTTTTAGAACGTTTTTAAAATTGGTTCATGAATACGAAACCTATTGGTAATATATTTCTTAGTGAAATATTTCGAAAATAAATACCGTGCTTTAACAAAGGATTACCTTTGTAATTTTTAACTAATCAATTTCTTTGTTAACTATTTTGAAAACAAATACATGCTTTAATAAAAGACCACTGAACTTGAATGAATATGTTGCTTGAATACTAATATCTTTAGACTACAGGTCAATTATATACTAAAAATGTGTTAACTCAAAATAGAAGAAAATCGCGATTGATGTGCCACAATAGGCCTACTTGTACATGCAAAATATATTAAATTAATGACGCCTTGGGTCATAAAAAATACTCTCAAAAGGTGTGGAATGTACTTGCCATCGCTATGAAAACTGATTATAATCAAATGTACAAATTAGGTTATCCCTTGTAAGGCGTTAGCTGGAAAAAATGAAAGTGACATATCCTGCCGTCTATCCAATTTGATTTCGGGCGTGCTGTTTCAATTTGCACAAGGCGGATTATGCGAGCATTATTAATAATCAGTGTTTGAGTATGACATTTTTCATATGCAAACACGATCAGTAGAATGCAAAATGACTGGAAAATTAGCATTCCGTAAGAAACTTGACTTGGAGTGTCTTTGAGACTAAAGCCTGTTAGCGCGGCACAAGGTCCGGCTGCGTTCGCTTGTCATCATTCGCCGGATCGTTGAAGTGTACCCCCGCGGCAATACTAATCCACACCCACTGTGCACCAATTTGTCGTGATTTTTCACGGGGGATCGATCAGGCAGGGCGGTAGCAAAATTCCCCGGTGGAAAATAGCCACCAGTACAAGGACTGTGCGTACTGCGTACATTAAAATGGTAGGAAACAGTTTTCCCATGCCTCATAAATGTTTACAAATTGGCTTCATGTGCAAATATTCAAGTGGAACAAAAATAATTTGCTAGTGGGATGAACTGAATCGAACTCAGGAAAAAATGTAAACAAATAGATAGATTGGAATTGTACAGAGTTACACAAACATAATCGAGACGTTTATTAGAAAACCAACAGGGCCTACTGTGACTGTCTTTTGAACACGTTCGTTTTTAACTGTCGGTTTTCACCAGTCACTTTCTATTAGGAAGTTGCTGGTGATTTTACATAGATGTCTTGTGGGGGCTAAATTACATGTAATCGAAATTCAATCAAAATTGTTAAATTTTTACTGATTAGCAGCTGATATTGTAAAACGGCAAACATGAAAATTTTAGTTAACAATTCACGTGTTTTAGATTCAACTTAATGAAAGGCATTGGGCCACGGGCTGTCTGTTGTGCCATCTTTTGTTTCAGCGCGGTAGAGCGTAACTGATTGTCTCGTGAAAAACACGAACTATTTCCACCTCGCTAACAAGACAAGAATAATCCCATTTTACTTTGCCACAGGTCGTTGGGCACCAAAAACAGCACTAACACGTTTTAATGACTGTCCAATTATAAATAATAACTTTAAACTGGCAAAATAGTAGGGCAGTTTAACAATTTAGGCTCTCTAGTTCAACGTGTTGGAGTTCCTAATGGCTGTAGTGAAAACCACATGTGGAACAATTGGTGCATACAAACAAGCGGGTGTGCGTGTAATGCAACTGGGAAACACGGAAGGTCGCACGGGGTGTGTGGCATACCATCCATGCTTCGTTTACGTAGTTTTATTACAATGCATTTCGGCTGCTGAATCGGAAACACTACCGGTACAGTATGACAGTTTTTCACATTATAATGTCTTATTATGAAGCTTGGATGTCAAAGTTAAACTTTGTATGTAATTTCCCGATGCAAACACAGAACGAACCCATATTGACAATGAAAATACAATCCGATAATTTATAGCTTTTTGATGGTAGCATTTGAGCATTTGTCACGGTTTAAGTTCACGCAGCTTATACGAGCCTGTAAGCATTATTGTTCTTATTTTGATAATTTAGTAAAGGTTGAAAATGTGTCACACTGCAACAACGAGAATGTATTAATTAAGAATATTTAAGACCTGTGTTTCCATAGACTCCACAATTAACATAAATCCAGATACATCCAAGCAGGCCAATGGATAAAATGATTTGGGGAAACACAACTGATGTGAGCGTATAGGAACATGATACAGCGATTTTTACTGCATCGTCCCGAAATATATTTTGTGATTCTTCAAAACCCCGAAAAACAATTATGACATACCTCTTGTGTCATTCAAGTCCATAGCCAAGGCCTAGATATATGGTTCGATGAAACTATCTTGTAAACAGAGATTTTGTGATTATTGTTTGAGGTTTTTTTTTAACAATATTTAGTGGGCAAATATTGAAAAAAATATTTTGTGAGGATAAGGAACAATGGAAGAAGCGATGCAATCATTAAACAAATAAAGAATTCTTTGAAAAAAACTATCAAAGCAATTGTATTCCTATCTTAGGTCCGGGTATGGGAACTTTTAAAACCCCCCAAAAGTATCATTAGTCTTCACTGAGGGCACGATTTTTCCGTTCAAGTAAAAAAAGACTGACCATTCCCGATCTATAGATATATAAATTCGTAAGGCTCCAGAGATCACGATCCACGCAGAGCAACCTGCGTAGTTTCTTCAAGAAATACTGCCTTTGTTGCCGAGCCGAAGCAAAAACCAAAACAACATAAAATAGAATATAAAATCCCTGGTCATGCCCGCAAGATTGCAAATGATGTTTGCAGATGCAGATTACACGGGCCTGTTTTCTTATCTGGTAGCAGAAAGAGAAACCCTGGCACGATCTGCAAAATTGCGGCCGGGAAAATAAATGACGGCACTAGGCAATGAATCAAACAAAGTGAGATTTTTACTGCAGGTAGTTAAACTAAAAACCCCACTGAGAACATATACGATTGTGATTCGGATGTCACTAGCGTTGACTAAAAAATGAAACGAATTCCGCGGTGTCGGCGCGTTCTATCGCAAGGCATAAACTTTCTTTTATCAGGGCTCTGCAGATTTTACTTTAGGCTTCTGTGTTTTATCCATTCTTTTTTTCTTATATTTATTTGCGATTGAGGAAATGCATTTCGTGTGTTGGTTATTTACATAACATTGGGTATGCGTTGTAATACATAACAAGGAAGCATATTGTGGCCAGCACTGTAAACAAACTTCTGATTTGGTTTAAGGGTGTTAAAACACATACATTTTTAGAAAGTTTTAATCTAACACCATGACATCTTTAATGGTTTTGTTACAAGAAACATGTGTCCTTTCTGTTCTGTCTTCGATGAAATTAGAAAAACACACACACACACACACAGTCATGTAAACGGGTGCAATCGTGGACCTCCCATTGTTCCTCTTTTGAGTTTGTATATGCCGGCAATCGTGGACCTAGGACAAAAGAATTCGAGCGTAGACAAAGGGGTCCACGTTTGACCTAACGTCCACGATTGAAAATCGTGTACAAAACCAATGGGAGGCCTTCCGAAAAAGTATAAACGTATAAGAGAAAAAGTATAAGAGTATAAACACACACACATGTTTGTAAACACCTTCAATCGTGGACCTCCTATTTTCCCTCTTTTGTTTGTACTTTTTTGGAAGGCCTCCTATATGTTTTGTACACGATTTTTAATCGCGGACCTTGACACAATCGTGGACCCTTGTCCTCTTTGTTAAAGGTCCACGGTTTGAATAGCTATACAAACTCACCCACACACAAGTATGTAAATACCGGCAATCGCGGGCCTCCTATTGTCCCTCTTTTGTTTATACTCTAACTTTTTCGGAAGGCCTCCCGAATTATTTTGTCCTAGGTCCACGATTGCCGGTATATACATACTCACACCCACACACACTTACATGAGTGGGTTAGGCTATACGAGAGAGGACTTGGGACAATGGGGGATTAGGGATAACAATGACACCGAGGACTTGGGCCGAGTCCTCGGGGGAATTTCGTGTACAAACCTTATGGGAGCTGTTCGGAAAAAGTTAGAGTACAAACAAAGGAAACAAAAGAAGGGTTCCATTCATGGTCCTCATAAGTATAGGAAAACGCACGTGGTCATGGTGTCCAGTGTTGAGGTTGAGTCTTGGTGACAGTAACCCCCCCCCCCCCCCCCCCCCAAAGAGAACACAAAAAAGAACCCAAAAAAAGGAAAAACAGAAGTAGATTTGAAAACAAAGCAGGCTTAAGTCCAATCTTGATTGTTGGCGTTAACGTCTTAAAAGAAATTCTTTGTCACACGATACAACCGACACGTCGGATGTTTTCCGAAATCTCTTTATCTAAGGACAGTGTGATTGTTCAATTAAAAAAGAAAATAAGAAATAAATACATAAATACATAAATAAATAAATAATAAACTCTTCCCCTCAAGCAAACTGTTAGGCCTATTGTCGGTGATAGCATCAAACATACATTAGATTGTATTTTTTTGGACTTAGTAGCAGTTTATTGTATAACCAACACATCATGTTGTCCAGCAAAACAGGGGTCATTTTGGAAAATAGGCGTAGTGGCTAATGGCCCATTTTGCCTTTTTGGGGTAAAAGACAGGACGCTAAACGTTTCTATTTTTGGCCTGATACAGATACAGGGTGAAGTGGAATTCATTTGTCATTCTTTATGTTTCATTGGAGTCTCGCCATTCTTGGTAACTGAGGGATGTTGCTAGGCTTGCATGCCACCGCTTGGTTTCAAATGGAGGTCTTATAAACTTATAAATTGGAGACTAACTGAGATCAATGCCTGTGAGGGCTGATCGCACGGATGAATGCCTGTGTAGCTCGGCTACCGATTGAATAAATGCGTCATTTAATGAAAATTTATCACACATTCGGGATATAACTGAATATGACACAAATGAAACCTGTACACGGTTAAGAGAACTTACACTGTGGTGTTAGAGTGTACACCTTCGGTGTAAATTTCAATCTTGCCTTGGTGTTTATTTTGGGTAAGGATTTGGGTGTTTTGGTATTCAGATTAACACTAATCCAAACATTTCCGAGAAAACCTTGGCGTCGATTGATTTTCCCTTGTGTTTAATTGTAGGAAGAAATAACACCGTTTTTATATTGTGATTTGAACACCGAAAACAGTGACATTTAATTCTACTGTGATGGTTATTTTGGGCAAGGTTGATGGTATTGCCCAACACCTAAATTTAGATATGACACACATTTTCGGTGGTTTTTTTTGTACGTTGTACAAACTCCAAGAACCCTTCTGAATGGTTGTAAATTTAGTTGGTTGTGTTATTTCAGCACCAGTATTAACACCATGAAGCTGGTGTTGAAAATCTAGCAGTACAGTGTACAGTGCATGCGCATTGTTGTAGCCAGTATGAAAGCTCACAGTGAGATTAAAGTAACCCAGTGATGATCGCATGAACAAGAATACTCGTTAACGGGAAATTTATAGCACTCATCGATAAAGTAATAAGAACTGATTCATACCAATCTGTACAAGATATGGGGCTATAAGGAGTTTCGGTTGAAAGGAAAAATCACAAAGTGTAGTATTATTATCATTATTTGTTTCTGGTTCTGAAACCAACTTAACCAATTATTCCTTACAAGAGCTCG
Organism: Hippasteria phrygiana; assembly: GCA_037893225.1. Taxonomy (NCBI): domain Eukaryota; kingdom Metazoa; phylum Echinodermata; class Asteroidea; order Valvatida; family Goniasteridae; genus Hippasteria; species Hippasteria phrygiana. The sequence continues at coordinate 244,958 of JAZGUH010000799.1, read as the reverse complement.
CGAGCCTGAAGAAACCCGTGGAGAGAAGACGAGGAAATATTCAGTTTTATAGGCGCACTGCAAAACCGTGGTGTTAAATTAACACCATGTGGTGTTTATATTATATTATATACTCGCCCAATATAAACACCACATGGTGTTAGATTAACACCACCGTTATAGCAGTGTGGGGGGAAAACACAAAAATAATACTCTGGGGAAAACCAGACTTGATACTTTTGGAAAACGACATGCCAGTCCAATCGCCAGCTTCTAAAAATCAAGTTCAACCGAATGATTGCCGAGTTCAGCGAGTAAGTTTTTCAAACTGATTTTCCTGCACTGCCGCTTGACTGCATGTGATATGCATGCGGGACTACCCGGGACCCCAGCCACAAAACTTGGGCCCCAGAAGACGCCTGCTTTTTGAATTAATTTTTCCAGCGGAAATTCTTTGGGTCACTTTTTGGCGGTGATTTCCGAAAATCCTGTCCATCCCCTCACTTTTGGGCACGGATTTACACCATAGTCCATTGGGATTGTAGGTACTGTGCATTTTAACCATTACTGGGAATTTGATTGCCGTCGTGCAGTGTCTTCTCTGTTTCAGTAGACAAATCAGACCTTCGTTGTTTTGGCCTGAACTGGTCTGACATAGGCGGCCATTGCTTGGGTGCTTCCACATACCACCCTTTTGTCAACTCCAAGCTCGTTGACTTGATGCAAAGCATAGCTAACAATACATGTGCGGATGACCCCATCATGGACGCATTCATTCTACCCATTGTGGGATTTGTCTATAGGTTTAAAGTCGTTCGATGGAAGCAACAGCTCAGTGGCCGCGTGGTTAAGAGAAATATGCATTGATTCGGAGGTCGGAGGTTCGTTTCCCAGTCATTCCATTTTTCTTTTCGCCAGAATGTGGCAGTCTTTATTTATAAGAGTATTTATTTACCGTCTTCAAACACCAAATGTACATTGGCTTGATCGGTCAACACGCAGTACAGCTGGAACCGCTCGGAAAGTCCAGGTAAGCATCTGCGTACAGGTTCATGACACGTTTGGCTGACTCGGCAGTCAAGGCTTAGGGTGCCGTCATGTTCCTCCCTTTTTTATGGTGCAAGACCTTCGGGTTATATGGACGGGTGGGGAAGGAGGTGTAGTGGATCGAAATCCGAGGACCAGAAGAGTCCTACATGGAAGCCGGTAAGCCGGGTGTATACAGCGCCCTGGCGAATCGCGGCGCCTGAAAGGCTTGGTCAGCACTACATAACTGTTTGTTTTTGCGGTATGTTTTTTTTCTTTTGGGGTGGGGTGGGTTATGCATTTCAGTTGCGAAGCAAATAGAATGCGTTGGGTGTCTTACATCTTGAATAATTTTCATCTTTAGAAAAAGTTTCGAAAGCGTTTATTTAAAACGCAACAAATGATATTGTAAATCATCTACATAATAGTATTTCGCAATTGCAATCTGTTGTGGAGAATGTATCCTTGCAAACTTTCGCAAGAAATTGGTAAGAATAAACGAAAGAAATTACTATTGTATTCAGTTGTATAATTGGTATACATATACATTTCTAACAAGAATTATGATTGTAACAACCTAACTCCCCAACCCGTGAGGAAACTAACTTTTGTACTTGCACTTTAATGAAATGTGTGTATTCTTTGAAGTGTCGAATTATCTCTTTTGCTTTCTATAACCGATGAACCCGCTTTTGACCAGGAAGGGAAATCACTGCACCAATGGCAATGGCAGTCAATATTGTCAGCATATTCTAATCGAACGGTTTCCGTAACGCTCACTTTGCAACCACATAGTTAAAGGTTTGATATAGCATTGGTAGGGCTGACAACATACAGTTGGAGTCAGTATTCAAACTTTAGAATTTAACTTGTATATGAAATAACAAACCTGTGAAAGTTTGTTACGAGAATATAGAGAACATTCTGTACTTTTAACAGTGATTGTGTGCACATTCATAGGGGCCTGTTTCGATTGTTGAAATCGAAATAAGCTACGGGTATTTTAAGGTCTTCAGATACAATTTTTTGGAAGATAACAGCATTTCATAAGGAAATATTTCTCAGGAGGATTGGTACTGCAAGTAACATCTTTATAAGGAGTAAGCTTTTAAATTGAAAATAATCAATTTGGTTTTTGAGCATTACCAAAGCTACATCACACCTTTAATGTTACTGTTGGCTGAGAAAACATGGGTCTGTCAAGCTATATATTTTCAAAGAGACTGATGTAAACACGATTCCACGAGAAAAGTAATGAATATCAAATGTACCCGGTATCTCAGAGGTACTTTTCGTTATCATTCCAAAGGGCAAAAATGTAAAAGGGAAACCAATTAATGCACACTTATACCCAGTAAAATATATTCTAAAGATAACATATCTTTGTGAGACATGATGTGCTATTTCTACTGGTAGTGAATATTTTGACAGATTTGCTCGGGTTTTGATTATGATAGCTGTAACCCTTGTCAAAGTATCGATTTTTCCATTAACATGCAAACATACTCACTTTCTGAATACATTTTCCAACGTCACCGAACGGTCATTCAGAATAAATAGAACGCGTTCGTATCGTTGTCTTAATTCTATGTTAAACGCGAACAAGTGCTATAAGACAAAATAATGAGCGGTTCAATATCGGCTTAATTAAGGACATGTTGGGCTATAGTATAGATAGAGAAATGTATTGGAAACCGAATTTGATGCATACTGTGAGATTATCAGTTTCTCTTCATGTTGAATTATCATAAATTGATATAAACAACCCCAACAAAAGTAGGTCGTGGAGCAACAGCGCAATGCATGTAGTAATTAACTATTAATGAACCATTGGACGGGATATAATTCAATGTGCTCTAGCTGTTTGGGTGTTACGGCTTATGTGCGCAGTTTTTACCTGCACTCTTAAACACTCTTAACAACTTGAATCCGGTATTTGAGGCACAGACAAATTGTATGAGCAACAGAAGTACTATTTCTGAGTACACTGTGAGATGTTCTTCAAGTTTCTTCCCTTGTATACTGCCTCTCCTTGGAAATCTTTACCTGTAGCCCGTTTCCCTTTCACCTATAATATTTCACAATTCAAATGAAAGGTGAATATAAACCTTCTATCCCTGTCATTTCTGTCTTTTGTATAGCCCACACCCCGAGTGGCCCTTTGCTCTTGTGTTGGGCGATACCCATAAAAGAGTCAATCAAGAATAAGACATCAATGCAAAGTTGTAAACTTCGTGTCATTCTGAAGTGAAACATATTCGGAATTAGTTCGTCTGTTGCGCAAGCACACGCATACATCTATTTTGGTAGTTTTTATGTTTTTGAATATTTGCTCATTTTGTTTTACCTTAAATGCCCCAAGTACCAGGTTGTACTTATCTCTTCTGCGAGGGAAACGGACAACCTTTTTAGAGTGTACATTTGTCTTTACTCGAGACAATTACTCTTGTAACGTAAGTCACATTCAAAAAGTATTCTTCACTGATGTTTCTCCATTGATAAAAAAACCGCGGAACCATTCGTTCAATATAGATACCGTATGGTGTTAATTTAATACCACGATGTTTGCAGTGTCTGCTTTCCTGTCTGACGGGAGCGCTATACACCCCTATTACTATTTTGTCTGGTACTTAAACCACGGATACATCAAAAGCGCGTCTCGACTGTAGCTAGGAAGCCTGAAAATAACAAAATATGAAGCCTGCAAAGAAATGTTCATGAGAAACATCCTGAGAAAACCCACACCGCAAAAACTGGTGTTAAATCAGTACCACTTGGTATCTATATTGAACCATCCATCCAGTAATTTAACACCACACCACAAAATCGGACAGGGACTGAAAACCCACCGACATGTCGATCCCGGGCAGGATTCGAACCTGGGTCACAGCAATTATGACAAGGAAAGTACCACAAGGCCAACCTGACCCCCATGTCCTTTTCTCTACGGATACATGCTGAAGAATATACATGGCAATAAAATAGGGTAACAAATAGGCTAAGGTCATGTCTCCCTCATTACTGCCTCGCGATGACCGCATCCAGTTGACCAACCTTCCCCATGAGACTCGTAACTGCCTCTTACCCGTCTCCTGAAAACCTCAAAGGGCCCCCTTCCCCACCAAACAAAACCCTTTCAAAAATGGAACCACGAGAGACCTACCCTCCCCCCCCAAAAAAAAAAAATCACCAAGGCAAAAACAGGTCGCGCGAAAATTCTGCGGGTGATTTATGGGGCGCGACGCGGCCCAAGCCCCGGGACGATGAACTTGCCGACCCGGTGATTATCCGCGTTGTGGTGTGTGCAACCCTTAGAAATAAATATTGGCTGCAAAGGCGAACCACTGCTGGCTTGAGAACATTTCGGATTCACATTTATCTGCATGCTACATGGCTGTCCTGTTTCTTAATTGTACGCTAACATTTGGTGATTAGAATTTTGGAAGAAGCCAAATGCGGGTAATAGAATGCGCGACAATTTCCGTAATTGCCTATTGGTCGGGATCTGCCACTACAGGGTGGTGCAGAATGTCAGAAAAGCTCTTTGGGATAATTTTTTAACATACCTCTCATTTTAACATTTTCTTATACATATTATTCAAACACATTAATCTCTGACTGAGCAATGGCAGCTTTCTCGCTTTTAACAGCTCCAGTAAGTGAATAAATTAAGAATGAATAATAAAAAATGCTAAAACGAAACAAAAAAGGGAATATCCCAAGTGCAAATAAAAACTATAGATTGATTTATGGGATTAAATTTGATCTCTTTACATCACGAAATTAATATTTGACATGTAGTTTTATTGTTTTCCCTGAAAGTATAGGCTGGGACTTTGCAGAGACAACACCTTCTACCCAACGTTACAATTGCTCGTATGTTTGACTCATAGAAACGAAACTGATTAAAATAAACCTTGGGGAAAATGCCGTTTGTCTTTCACGATTTCGACATATTCTTGCATATGCCATAACGTGATACCTCCGCAACCAGCGGGAAATGAGACCCCGTGTATTGCGGGGCTGCAGAGCGTTTGTCACCGGTATCACATCGCCTAGGCTTGTCGTGTACAAGACAAGTACACAAACTGCGGAATCAAGTTACAATGTTGAACAGGTTTCCCGGGATCCGCACTGTCAGCACCTCGTGGTTGTTTTGAAACAACACAATCAAGAACTCATATGCTTAATCATTTTTTCCACAACAGAAACAATGTAAAGCCCCCATTCAACGATAGTAACATTACATTAGTAACTAAACCTACACATTTTGAAGACGAACGAAATATATTTTGAGCTATATTGCAAAATTAGAGTTTGGTGGGTTGGATATTTTCCACCTGCAAGGTTAGAATTTATCATGCAAGTCAATGGGGGGGCAGCGTTATTAATTTACATAACAATATTGTTTAAGACACACCGTGTTATCCTGCTACACTTGCATGTAACATCCATTGTTAATTGTCTTTACATTTCAAAAATACTTTTCTATAGTCCCAGAGGTAAGTTATTCACGGTTTTGCATGCCTCAGCACGGATCAATTGGGACCAGTTGTATAAGGCTGTATTTCAATCGGTTTTCAGCCAAGATGTCCAATTCTGACTGAAAAGTTCTGCTCTTATACCTTTAAAAATGCACAAGGGAAAATGACGGTTAACAATAAACGTGGTGGAAGTAATATTTTTGGTTCCCTTTTTTTACAAATATAAAACTCTGCAGAAAGAATATTTTAAGGATACTTATATGTTTACACCAACAACTCTCCGCCAAAGATGCCTGCAAGTAAAAGTCATACACTGCAAAACCGTGAACACACATGCCGCATCTATACTGAACGAATGATTCAATAAATTATAGATGCCCAGTTTTTGAAGTGCATGAATATGACCACTTTTGTGCATCAGGGGTTTAACAGACTACACAGGTGAAATCGGTATCAGTTTCTAGGAATGTGCTGTGAGCACACTGCAAAAACTGTGGTGTTAAATTAACACCATGTGGTGTTTATATTGGACCACTCGCCAAATATAAACACCACATGGTGTTAGATTAACATCACAGTTTTTGCAGTGCACGCTAATTGGTACGGGACCATTCCTCAAGCCTCTGGTTTTGGCTTACGAAGTTGGCGTACGCTTTGGCTTGGCTTAATTTTACATCCCCAGATGTGGCAAGATCTAGGACACTGTTTTTGCTACATCAAAGAAACCTAGAGCCAGAGTCTATTAATTCTATTTAAGTATTTAAGGCTTCAGATTGGGAAAGGGGCCGAGGAATAACTGGAGACGAAGCCAAAGCCATTTGAGAAATGTCCCTGATTTGAGTCTTTCATTTCTCGTCAGGGACCCAGATGATTGGGACAGATAAGAAGCGAGGCAGACAAACGTACACGAGGTACCAGACCCTGGAGTTGGAGAAGGAGTTCCACTTCAACCGGTACCTGACCAGGAAGCGGCGCATTGAGATCGCGCAGAGTGTTTGTCTGACGGAGCGCCAGATCAAGATCTGGTTCCAGAACCGCCGGATGAAGTGGAAGAAAGAGCAGTGCAAGGACCCGTGCCTGGCCGATAGCTCCCCGGGCAAGACGGAGAACGGCGAACGGGAGGAGGACGAGGAAGACGAGGAAGACGTGGATGACGACGAGGAAGATGAATGCTTGGAGAAAGGAAGATCCGACGAGGAAGGAAAGAAGTGATGGACGTGAGATCACCGCCGAAGACTATCTTAGCGTAAATCTTGATGTTGTCGTAGGGGGGTCTCTGTTTTTCTCGCACTGCCCTTCAAAACAAAAATGGCGGATGTGTGTTTTTCTCCGGCGGTCACGTGACTTGTGCATCCCGGGAATAACCCCCACAGAAGGCCATGTCATATTATATCGACCGTGTAATAACCTACATGTCACGCTGGCGAGTACCGGCGAAGATATATTGGCATTTTTCGTGTCCCCTTTCCCCTCAAAATTGGCTATGTATCGTGTTTCGTTCGCTGGGGGGACGTAACCCTCTGGTGAGAAATTCATTAGCTTTCCTCCCCGACTCGATAGAGACCTACTATAAGTGATGTAGCGCAACTGTGTTATGGCTGTGTGTTTCGTTTGGATTGGCTAAAATGAAGTCGTCCGGTCCAAAAGATTAATTGTTTGACCATTATCGCAAGTTTATCCAACTCTGACCTGTCAGTCCAGTTTTGTAGTTTTAATCATGTGCTTTTGAAGTTCTCGTTTTTTACTGCCTTTCACATGCCTCGAGTAAAATGAGAATATAATTGTCTATGATTATGAATCTGTGATCATATGCAAAAAAGTTACTGCATGCTATAGAACTATTTACACACAAATTAATGAACTGAAACAACGTAAATAACGGACCATTTCGAATCACATCGGTATTCCCTATGAACGGACTTGAATATTGCAAGCATGCAGTGGCAGAAACACATTGTTCGTATATATGTAGGCCTACATCAAAATCAAATCATGTGAACTATAAAGTATACCGGTATTAAAAAAGAAATGTATAGGCCTATTTGAGTGTGTTGATTTTACTTATTGTCTTGTTGTTAACAATATGAAATCTATGGGCCTGTTCAATTCATGCTAAATATAGAAAATGGCGTATTTATATCCAATCTGTATAACATTTTAGTCAAATATAATTTGTATGGAATTAATATATTACAACGATATGCATGTACCTGGCCAATCAAACGAGCCACATCATTACCGTTCGTTTCGACGATGATATACCAATTTGACACCGAGCTGTGATGTTTTCTCCCTACACAAATGTGCGCATGAAGAAAATATTTTTAAAAATCCTATAATAAATGATTTCCTCTTGACGACGTTAATAGTCATCCTAAATCTTAGAAGTATGGTTTAAACTTAATGTTTCGTTTCGTACTGTTTTGTACTCATTGTTTTTATAACTTGTAAAATTAACAAAACCCGAAAAGTGACACTGAGTTCCATTTTGGTCATAGAAACAAAGATTTAAAACTGTGTGATTTTATTTGAATTAAAGGTCACTTTTATTTACGAAAATGAAGCAATGGAACATGAGCTGTACACATTCTACACATTGGCTGATTATATGAATCACGTGTATTATTAGCAGTAAACGTGTAATGAACATTTATTGGAGAAAATTTGTTCCCGCGTCTTTTATTGCTTATATGTTTGCTTGTAAATCAGTTGGTCATTGCAAACCTGTTTGTCTTGTGGTAGGACACTCAGCTTAGACAAAAAATGTGTCAATCAAGGGAAAAGGCCCTCCTTTTTACTGCCTTTCAGGCAGTACCGGTATTTTTCAAAATGGCCGCATTTTTTCAAGATGGCTCGCTACCACTGACAGGGAAATCTGCTAAATCCGTTTGAAACACGCATTTTGCGTATTTTTATGGATTTGGTTAGAGAAAAGACCAGAAAGTGTGTGACCTTTAAAATGGAAGCGAACGGGGACTCTAAACACGTTTTGTTTTACCTGGCTTTTACTAGACAGGTTTTTTTAAAGATATGATAAATATAGTTTTGGTAATGACCATTTAGTTTCATTCTGAAAGCTTACTGTTTATAAAGATGGTACCAGCACCAATCCGCCCGAGAAATATTTCCTTCATGAAATGCTGTGTCCCTCGAGAAAATTGTATTTGAAGACCTCCCGTATATTTTCAACAATTATATTAAGCACTATAAGCACTATATGCACGTGCACAAAATCAACCGAACGGTTCTCACTATTTTCTTGTGACTCGGATGACAGATTGAGATCAAACTTTCACAAGTTTGTTATTTCATGTACATGCTAACTCACTCAAAGTATGAACACTGCCTGTCACTGTGTCGTCAGCTGTACCATCGCTATATCATACCTTTAATATGGCACTCATAAATCAATTCATACCTTTTATTAGACTGCACTTTATCAGTATAAAAACTGTGTGCAGCTTGCCTGGTCATTTTATTCTTGGAAATTGTATTCTTCTATTTGACTTTCAGTTTTTACTATAATGATTGCCACAAAATGATTTCATACATTTTCATCTTTGTACGAGTACACCGAGTTTCATTAGTCCGTATGTGTTATATAATTTTCGGAAGTGAGTGGTCAATTTTTGGCACGATATTTATCTTTCACATCAGGCGATTTAACACTTTCCATGCTAGTAATAATTGTACAAAGGCCTTTTTCAGGGGTGATTTTCTTAAGAAATCAATGTACCAAAAATAATTGCGATGTTTTAAATGTTTACACGTTAATGTTCCTATTCAAGGTCTCCGGATGCGCGCCACCAGGGGTGAACTTTCAGGTTGTATTAGCTGTTGTTTGCTTAGCATAACAATCACATGGAGTTCTGGCTGGTAACCTGATTTTACTAAGCAATGTTTTTTGTGTTTAAGCAATTTTTGTGTGCTTTAGCAGCTCTACGGAATTAGTCTCTGGTGTTCTGACTCTGCTTAAAACACTGGCAACACTTTTAAGTCGGCTGTACTTTCAAACTGATAAGAAAAGGAGAAATCGTATACAGCGATAACCAACAGTGAGTGATTTCCTTTGTTTGCTTCCTCATTATACTTGCTGGATAAACACAGGTAATCATTGACACACATTGTGCGATGTTTGATCATGATGATGGTGATGATGATGACAGCAAATACAACCAGTAGCTTTTGTTGGACCTTCGGTAGACGACCTCAACTTGAACTCCCCGTGGAAACCGAAGGAGATAAATATTAATATACACGTTACTCATCTTCGTCTGACCTAGACAGAGAACGCAGACGGCAACAGGAAAGCGCCTATACACCTATATAACCCAGCCCACCGTGATGACTCTTCTTAACACCTACTTGGAAAACAAAATCTGGCTTTCTAAACAATGAAATCCTTTGGTACATACTACCTTCAGTAAAACTCAAACACTTCACAAGTTACAAGGGACGGATTGTAACAATTGACAATACTACGAATTGAGTCCAACTTTGATGGTGAAACGCCACCTGCATGCTCACATCAATAAATGTACAACAAATATTGTACAAATCTCCAAAATTCAACATTGACAATATTAAAGGCGAAAGCATTAGATTGATAGATATTGGAAATAGAACTGGCTACAGCGTCCACGTCTTTCGACCATTCGATCACTTTTTATTAAGCTATTTCAACGTCTCGGTACCAAATAGGCCTACTGACTAGTCTAGCGACTGACTCCTTAGAATGCCTTTACCCTATATTATTGCAATATGGATAATGGATTGATCGGAATTTGAGGTCAAACTTTTCCGTATTATTTTTGGTCATCAATTAGCAATATTTAAAAACATGTACATGCACTCTAAAAACGGATTGGTTGAAATAACCAATACATTAATTAAAACAACCAATTATTGGTTGATGTGTCCAACCAATTGCAATGGTTGGATACATATCAACCAATCCTACAAATATATTGGTTGTTTTCAACAAATCTGTTTTTAGAGTGTAGTGTTCCAACTCGGCCAATTTCACAAAATAGGACGATACACGCGTTGTAGCTCATGCGGTGTGCCAGAAAGTACCGTGTGTATTCTTGCCAAATCTCCTGGATTTTGAAGCCAACATAATTGTCCACGCTCTACAGGGTGTATCCAAAAAATTTCCCTCTTCCTTCAATCACTCAAATTTGCCAAGTAACCAAATGTAACACCAATTCGACTACAACATATCATAACTACATATCTGTTGGGCAAGTTCTGTCAATATTTGAATGAAATTGATCTAATGGTTACAGAGCTGTGATGCGATTTATTAGGCATGGACAATTCAGGGCCATTACAATGCTTACCTGCACATCCACATTTGACATGATTCAGATTGTCACAATGTCAGTTGTGTGGTATCCCTGCCCTGCCTTCCATTTGTCGTCCATTCAGCTGCACACATACTTATGCCCTCTGTCTCATATCCATCACAGCTCCAGCTCCATTCTGGTTCTTCTTAATGTTTGGGTCTCACGGGTTATCCTGTCACGCAGATCCTGCAGATTTGCAGCACGGTAACTTAAGGCCAGCAAGCATTGTAATGTCCTCGAATTGTCCATGCCTAATAAATTGCATCACAGCTCTGTAACCTTTAGATTAATTTCATTCAAATCTTGACAGAACTTATCCAACAGATATAGTTATCATATGTTGTAGTCAAATTAGTGTTACATTTGGTTACTTGGCAAATTGTATTGATTGAAGGAAGAGGGACCTTTGTTTATACACCCTGTATTATACCGATTATTGTAGCTTTGTTGTTGAGTCTCTGCGAATTTCTGTTTCAAGTTCGACTTCAAGACAACGTTGTTTTTGCATTGGTGTAAAACTGAATCACCCAATAAGTGTGACAATTTGTACTCTTGTATATTATTCTTGCTCACGTGCCACAATCTACCGCCTCACTGAAATGCTCCACCGAAACCCATGGGGCGAACGGACGGTGTAGCCCCATGACGTGGTCACGTTTCGTCGCGCCCGTACTTCGGGGTATCGGTAGCTGCAATCATGTCGTGATCTCACACTGTAATGGCGTTCATGTGCAGCGCTTTGAGACATTTGTATAAAACTCCCCGCATACCTATTACTATTATTATTATTAATATTATATCATAGTCAACCGTTTTATTCATTACGGATCGTACGTATACAAAATGTATGAGTGTAATTGAGCAACAGACGCACTAATTTCGAGAATATTTGACTGAAGAACGACACAAAGTTTACAACTTTACACACTGGAGTGTCATTCTGGTCTCAATACTCGAAACTGCTCATGTAACTTTTGCGTGTAACATAATTATAATATCAGCAAAAAATACCACTTGTTTCGGCTAGGCAGTAGTCTGCACACATAAATTCTCAAATTAGAATTATGTCGTGAAACTACCATTTAGGAAATTCATGAAACCGCGTATTAGCCCAAAGTGACAAAACCGAGATAATGCACTGCCACCTTTTCATTGTGCCGCGACGGGTCCGGAGCTCAGTGCCGATTAATTGTGATTCCCACACAAAGGTCCCTTTGTTTTCCATTGTCTCTGGCGCTGGAAATAATATTGACATTTGATAGAAATTTTGCTGCGACAAAACAGGGGGTATCGGTGTGTCTCTGCGGTGGCTTTTCAACCAAAGGTTAAACGATTTGTCAACATTTGTGGCGTGAATCAAGGAAAGGCACAACAATAATGCCGTATACACGGTGGGGATGTTAAGGCTCTATCGAAACGGCATCGCGTCAAAGGCATGCCGCGTCCACTTTTAACTCACTTCGGGGTCCGTTCAAACAGACCGAGCCCGCTCAGCCCCGCAATACGTCGGTCATTTTCACACCAAAATCGTCTTTTTATCGCTGGCGTGTTGGAAATCTCTGCCGCACAGTAAACATAGACTTTGGGCCCGAACGCACGGCCTGGCGGGCTGCTTCAAACGGGTCCTGCCCCTTAACGAGCAACAAATTCGCGTTCTTTTCCTGTTTTAGTCTTGGACTGAAAAAAAAACCAGCTGCAACTATTGTCCGCGTATACGTTTCAGTTTAATTGCCGCTGTGTGGGGAATTTGCCGCAAAGTTAATTTGAAAGATAATTTAATGAGGTCTTTGGTACCCTATTCGGAATCCCAAGCCTCCGAGTGATGCCGTAGTTTAAGAAAAGGCCCGGGGTTGAGGCGCTAAGAATGGGCGGGCGGACCGTGACAGACGGCGGAGTGTTGACGTGCTTATATCAACGAGTTTAAACATGCTGAACAAAATATCACCCTAATTATAATGGCAGTAGGCGTATAAGCCAGAAGCCTCAGCAAGCTCAACAAATCAAGCTCGTGTGAAACCTTTTAATGGAAACGCTGACTTTTCGCAATAGGCCCATTGCTTTGTCTGAAAATGACACGATTTCAATGTTTTCTTACGAAAGAGAACTGAGATTTGTGGTATCATCTTTTCAGAACCTATGCTTAAAATGCTTCAATACATTAGGGATATTGATTCCAATAAATGAAACATCCAACTTCTTTGAATCCCAGTCACTTTGATCGAACTTGAATTAAGTTATGTTTTGATAAAAGAGAAATATTTGGGTATTTGGCATTATTCTTGCTCCGTAAATTACTGCATGCAGCGGCATAGTCGGGGAGGCGTGGTGGGCGCACGCACTCCATACAACAAAAATCGTCGCCCCCCCCCCCCCCCCCCGTGTAAATTTATGGCGTGAATATTTTATGTATGAATGAATTTGTTAACAAATGCTGTGTTTGTTACACAATAAGAGCCTCGGTTTCAACCCGGCAGTGCGCAGACAGGGCTAATGTTAAATTCACCTAGAATGCCGGTACGGACTCAACGACTCTTGCAGTCAGAATCGCATCTCTTTTTCTATTTTCAAAAAAGAAGAGAGTGTATGAAGGTACCGTACTGTATAGAAATCCCAATTTACTATCATACATAAGGCTGTGGTATAACAGACAAGATGTACAATAGTCCCGGTCAAAGCATTTGCACTTTCCAACGGCTCAAATTTATTGAATCTCATCAATATATATGTCAATGCGTTTACGACTGCGCAGTGTGGATGAGCCTGCAATGATAGCGCGTGCTGCCCGCTTGAGCAACACTGGATTTACGATGTGCGCTTAGTTAGGGGGTTTAAAACAGCCATACAACAGTGTGCCCACTTTGCTCGCAAACTAGCATCTCGTAAGCCATAAAACTAAATTACTGCGTGATTGTCTAGCCGTATAAACTCTGACAGGCAATAAGAGATACGTCTTCGGGGCTGTGGAACGCTCAGTGCTATGTGTATATTTAAAAGCTGCGATTTACATGCTGTTCTTTTGTAACCTTCAACATCCAGCCGGTGTCACCAACAAATTAGGTGCGAAGTACGGCGCTGGCCGCAGATAGTTTTGCGCGGTGAGTCATTATTAACGGCTGGTCAGAAACCGGGTTACTTGTTATCAGAAGTATTTCAGCAGGTTCGGTCTGTGCTTTGCAATAGATTTGAGAAGGTGCATGATGCGCATTATTGGCAGTGCGTGGTAGCTTTGGTGAATACAAAATGAAGTTGACTCATTTGTCAACCACGTCTTGCCAAACTATATGGGAACAAAATATTTAGCAGATACAGGGGGATACATTTCTTAAAAAGAAATGACGTCATGCTATAGCTGTTCGAAAAATTCAAATGTGACCAATGTCGCTTCTTAATAATAGAAAAGCTTAAAATATATGTTAAATGTGGTTTTTTTATTTAAATTTAAATGTATACGTTTCTTCACTGACGGCTTGCTTATGTGGTTTCACTACTTCAGGATTGTATTATCTGCAAACAATTATGACATTTATCAAAACATGTAAATTTTAACTCGCTTTTTGTCAGACACTTTATATTACTCAAGATTTTCCAAGCATGTCTCACTGTGGGCCATTCGGGGATTATGTTATAACTTTTCTAAAAGTGGCAACATTGTGCTGTCATATCCTTAAACAGGGCGAATATTGAAATTGGCAGATAGAAGTCACTGCGCTTAAATGTGATACTTTTGTTGTTTGAAAAAATATTCACATTTCCGCCAAGTTTTATTTTCTCGTAGTCTCAAACTCGGTCGCAGACGTAACCTGAACTTCAGTTAAGGAAGATGTTTGCTTCACACACAAAACAAGTCTGGAATTGTTGTTGAGACTTGAAATTGGTCATCGCATATCCCAAACCTGAACTTGTCTGCTGCATCACGCATGGTCAACCCACTTACAACCTGATACGATCCTTCAGGACCGGATCTGATCGACATGATACTTCACACCTCACCTGACGCTAAACACAACGTTGGATTGTTAACCGGGCGACAGACGTTTCCTTCCCCGTGTTATTGTCTCAGGGCCCCGCTAGGAATGGTCGCCTGTCCACCCGGCCGGCCCCGTGATGGGATGAAATACGCGTGGACTGGCTAGCGTCAGGCTCCTCGAAACTATCGCGATGGGGCACGGGGTGAAATGGGAGCGGCGTTGGTCTGTAGGAAGGAGGGACATGCAGGAAGGCCGAGAGCCTAATCCCCTAAAAATATTGGTTCAAGGTCCAGCAAAATGAAAATAATTATCAAAGATATTTTGCACAAGAATCTATGCCCATGCTTCTGAATTGTATTTTATGAATCCTTTTTTTGGCCAAAAATAAGTTTTCTTGTCAGCGGCGGCGATTTCTCATCTAAGTTGGGGGACGGAGGAAAAAACACACAATCAAAGCGTTTTGTACTCGGTGTCTCTTGTGTATGATGGGAAATGTGTGCTAATCTTTGGGTGTTCTGGTACATGCTGGTGCTGTGTGCATGACCCATAACATGTATATGACAAGGGGGAATTATTGGGGGGGGGGGGGGGGCGGGGGACTGCCATAGCCTCCCCTCCCCAAAAATATTAGAGGGGTGATGTCCCCCGTCCCCCAGAGATCGCCGGGTATATATCGAGAACACATACTTTTTAACTGTCGATTTCGATTTTCCCCGTTTTTTAAAGATAAAAAAGCACAGTGTGACTATTTTTCAGACAAACAAAAAAATAAATAAAAAACCTGGCTGCGATATAGCCACACATTTTGCCCGACGTACGGCACGCATGCAAACCGTGAGTAATCTTGTAACAGAAAGTGACAGATGAAAAATGACCGTTAAAAATGAACGCATTAGAGATTGTTTTTCTTACACGGAGATATTTCCCAAGATATTACGATCCATCTTCATGGTCAAGACAAGGTCACGTGATGGGAGATGACGTAAGCCCCGTTTCCTCCTCACTGCAAACGGAAACCTGTTTGCCTGTCTCTGGTTTGTCTCTGTCCATTTACGGGGGGGGGGGGTACTTTTTGGCAGGGCAAAGCCATCCCATAAATCAAAGATGCTGTAGCCAGTCTGAGAATGCGAAGGGGCTGCCGTCATCAGTTGCGGGTAGCTATGTGTTTCAGAACAGCGAGGTCAACGCGTCCACAAGAGAATCTCTGCGACGGTTCACGACGCATCTGTTGTATGGAATTTGGAAATACGTATTCTGTACTACAACAAAAAATGATTTGTTTTTTCCCCATAAACTCAAGCAATTTTTGGCTATGACTTAACCCTAATCTCCATGCTAAACCTCACCGTAAGCCTATTTCTCACCCTAATCCTTACCTTATGTTTTTTATTGCTTAAAACCCCTTGAGTACGTTTTTTACAGGAGACGTCGGGGTGTCGCGGCGGTTCTGGCAATGGATTGAAACTGCACAAACGGCGGCAAATGGCGTCATCCGGCCTGGTGGCACTTTGTTTTGACACCATATGGCGTCATCCGTACGCAAGGGGTTAAGGGCCTGATTATTACGTGACCTTTCTCCCATTAATTAAAGACAGTGATACAAACGTGACCTTCAGTGTTGTAATTCCATTCCCAACGTGAGTCGATGATCACCCCAAATGACCCCCAACATTTTCCGTCTGAAGAATATTTCAAAAAGTGGGGTCCGGGCGTGGGGAGGGGGGGGGGGGGAGGGGGGTGGGACATGTGGGTTCTGTTCGAAGGTATATCATGTATACATTCAGAATACAATGTATATGCAACTTTCTGCATTTTAAATTAACGCTGCGATGTTTCGTTTGGAAATTGGCATATGCCTATAACATTTGTTCACGGTAGTGGGTGGGGGTGGGGGTGATGCACCCCGATCAAAAGGTGGGGATTGGGATATTTTACCCCCTCGTCCTAATTTACTCCCATGGCCGATGGCGACCTTCCCTCTCAATACCAGCATACATCACGCCATTTTTGTTCTATAAATTCTATGAGATCACGGGCTGTACCGATAAAGCAAAATGGGTAACATAATAAAATAACAGAGAAAGGCCTTGGAGTCAATAAAGTCGTAAGGACGGCCCTGGGGCACAAGCTATCAACATTGAACAACTGATCGTCAGTAATGCATTAGTAACTTTTGGGATATAGTTTTCATTCTTGGTTATTATCACCCCATTCACTATTACTGTTTTTGATTGGTTTGTCCCGTACTTTAAAGGTAGCACTAATATACGACATTTGCTTTTGCTGTAATTTTCAGAAATAAATGGATTTGGGGTATATTATTATGTAGTAAATATTTGAACACTGACCTGTTTAAGGTATTGTGCGCATGCTGGGAAAACAAAGAGAACAAAATGCTGATCTTGTAGTCTGGTTCCCGTCAGCCGACTATACCCAGCACAATATGGGGCAGAGGGGTACCCCCCTTTTGTCCCTATACCCTATACACTCTCCAGACTATTGTTACCTAACACATCCCCCCTAGACTTCTGAAAAGAATTCCTGAGATTCCGAGAACACAATGACCAACACAAAAGAGGGGGGGGGGGGGTTCGCTCTGCCCCATATCGTGCATCATATGCAGCCGACCACCGCTGGGAATTGATACACACATTTTACTTTTCTTGAAAATGACAGCACACCAGGTGCTATGGTATCACAGGATGCTTGAGACTATTATTTAATTAATGTCAAGTAAGGTATTTCACAATAATCAATACTTTTGTTTTTGTTATGTTTACACGGTTATATGTTATCTTTAAGATTTTGTTTTTGGAGTTGTGGGTTTATCGGGGTGGGCGTTGTGGAAGCCACCTTTAAATTGAATAAGCCAAGCTCGCCCAATGGGACATAGGTTCAGTTTGATAACAAGGCTAAACATTATAATTTCAAAGGTTTAAAGGAATTGAATTAAAATGGCTGAATTAGAATGTATTAATTTTGAAAGGGGTGGGGGTAGTGTATCTATCACATAGGTTTTTAAATTGAGTGTGAGAGTTGACTGAAAAACACAACGAGAACCAACGAAATTTGGCGAGAATACATACTTCCGGGCACACCGTGTGGGAGCTACAACGAAGGACGTTTGTCATGTGCGGAAAAAATGTAGAATTGTTGAGTGAGACAGAGGCACCGAAGACTGCTCGTTGTGTAGAAGATACGTGATCTTTCCAGCAAATTTGAAAATGTTGGACTCTCTGTATCCCCCCCCCCCCCATTTTTACAATCCTCTGGACAATAATTGTCCCGACAGCTCCGGTCGAGAAATACCCTGTTACTGAACGTGCTCGACCAGCTGCGGCGAGTTATTTTAATCTGGGCGGCGTGATATCGGGAGCTTCTCAGACCGAGAGCCGCGCTAGAGGTTGACGGGAGATTTATGGGCGCTGACGGTCGGTGTGCCCCCTCGTCGGCCCGGTCCCTCGTGGCTTTGTCGGGCTCCCGTGTCGATAGACGAAGGTCGGGCGAGCCATAATTGAAAAATATCGGCCCGGAATCTTTCGGCGGGACCAGCACCGATTGATCGCAGGATTCTGATGTTGGAGGAATGTTTTTGGCCGGTTTGAGGATAGACATGTTTCATACACAAATTTGTTGCTGTTTAAAACACTTTCAAATATCGCAATATAAAATAGAAGGGTATTCATTTCAAAACAATAATCTTAAAATGCTTTTTGATCTGGAATGAACCAGTATTATTATGCTCACAATATTCGTAAACTGAATGGGGGTATTAACATGAAGTCATATAATGGCTGCATCATGCATCATCGGGTAGTTTCGGATGAGGTTTATTTTTAAAATTGCTTTTACCACGAAGTTGGATTTGTGTTAAAGGTACTATATGTCCGTGCTCAGTGACTGAACATTTCAATTAAATGGATTTTCCACTATACGAACGAATAATGGAAGAAAACTGTATGATTTTTTTGAACGAAAAAACAAACAAACAACAAACAAACAAACAAACAAACACCCCAACTAACTAACTAACTAACTAACTAACTAACTAACTAACTAACTAACTAACTAACTAACTAACTAACTAACTAACTAACTAACTAACTAACTAAAAAACACCCAAACAAACACTACACTCTGCAATTTTGGTCTTCCGTTTTACTATGCTAGCTGGCTACGCGCGAAGATTGGCGTATACATTAACACTGTAAGAATTAGGAGCGTCCTGCTCCAATTCTAAATTTTAAACATATTTCATCTGTTACTTTCCAGCGACCGATTTGTCTGGTGGAATGTCTCATTATAAAGTTCTTAACTTTTCTAGTGCTGACAAATTAGCCACTTAATTGGAAAAATTGTTGTGGGTGTTGCACGCCCAAAAAGCGCAAAAAGACACAGATCTTTAAGATATGATGAGAAAAAAGATGACTGATTAGTTATCCAAATTCTGAAGGGTTGAGAGGATACGGGTGTAGGCCTATACGACGTGAACCAAATATTTATACCATTATCATAATTATCACGACATAAAAGGAATATTTTCAAGTATTTGTTTTGATCTGGCACGTATACAACAAGTCTAGTTTTAAAATCCGCCTGTTTTGAGAATTGTACTGCATGGCAAACCGTACCGGTACTATTTTGTGAAATCAAGTGGTATGGCCTGCAATTTGAAGCTTCTTTTGAAAAGCGTACAAGAGTGAATTTATGAAAAAGATGTTACATACTCGAAGCCACGACCTCCTGCTTAAAATGACAGTGATTTGGTAGGTGGTTAGGCCTATGGGTTCGAGGCCCGATCTGATTAGTTGGATTTTTTTAAAACAGAATTTCGGAAAGCATAATATACTGGGCTAATGATATAGGTTTTCCCAAAACTGAGCTTGGGGACGCAAGGAAAATGCCCGTTGGTAAATGACGAAATTACTTTTGCCAAAAGCAGGCGAAATTCGTCTTGGACGAATTTGAATATTAAAATTAGTGAATTCGAATAATAAACGTTTAAAATACCCAGGAAAACCTATACTATTTTGTGTGGGGTCATTTAAAAAAAAATAGATTTACTTCGCCACGACGCAAATTCCACCTAATTCCGTCGTGTATATATTTGTCACATTTGGCGTTGTGAAGTAACATTCAAATAAAAACAAAACCAGTTTGTTAAAATCTGTCTCTCAATTGTAAAAATAGTTCCCTAAAAAGTGCATTGAAGCAATATCTTGATTACATATTTCACTCAATTCTCCCGATATTGGTCAAAGACCACAACATATATTGTTTGTGACAGCATCTCTGTTTCTAAAAAGTTTGCTCCCTGTGTTAAAATAAACAACAACAACCTCAGATGACCCAGGTTGAATTCGGGAAAACAAACAGCCCGGCCGACCTCTGGCATTCGTCGGCGACCCCAGGCCCCGTTAAGTTACAGCAATCTCCTTGATTTATTGTTTGTGTATTAGAACTACAGGCGCGACGAGTTGTTGATTCTTCATACCAAAAAAATGGGATCGACCATTACATCCTCGATCCCAAGAGCACAAAGACTGCTGTCACGAAGTATTTGTTTTGGTTTAAAACAAAACGCGTCCGGTAATGTGCATTATGTGAAAAAATATATGTGTGAACATCAAAATAAAAGATATTATTGAAGTATAAAACTCATCTATGTAATTCTAGTTTCCAAGTTCTTGTTGTTGCCCTATATAGTGAAGGTATAAAGCAATCATGGGAAATTGTTCTTGTAGTTCTGTTCAATTTGAGCAAGACCAACAAGCATTTTGTTCTTAAGTCCATAAGGTTCTATACAACAGTCAACAGTCCTTGAGAAGCAACAGACTGTTCGAAACATCCACGGAATGGTTATTGTCATTTTTGCAAGAGGCAAGTTTTGAGCATTTATTAATCTTAGCGCTATTTTTCACCGAAGGTACACAAACTTTAGTTGGGATTTGCGGGTATTTCCTGTTGAAATTTGTTCATCACATTAGTTGGTGATAAAAAATCACACCAATTAATTGTTCAAAATTAACGAATGACGCATAAAAGATATTTACGTCCTGATTCAAGTGTATGCTGTTGGGAAAAAGTACCAGGGAAGCAGTATGAAAATATCGAAACTGAAAGTGTGAACAATTGAGTGAAATCCACAAAATCTATCAACTTATGTGACCCCAATCTTATTCCTACAAGTTTAATTCCTCGGGAGAAACATTGCATTTTGCCACTGCATTCTTCAATTTAGTTGCCATAATTCTTTAGAACAACGGTTCATAAATTCACAGTTCTGTGCAGAGCGGGTAATATATTACGAACAGATGTCAACTGTGAAATGCAATACCTGAGAACTCCGTGCAGGTACATGAACAAAGTTTTTACGTTTTCGCAAAGATTTCGCTTACAAACATGTTTTGGGATTTCTTTTGAGTTTAACCCAAAGTGCCACTGACCGCGGCACTGACTCAAGATTCCCGGTGCTGGCCTGGTGAACCCCATTCAATGCCTGTTGTTTTTCATTGTCACATTTGCAGCGTTAGCAGCAGCAGGGGCGTTAGCAGCAGCAGCAGCAGCAGCAGCGGCGGCAACAACAGCAGCAGCAATAGCAGCATACTAGCAGCAGCAGCGGCAACAACAGCAGCAGCAGTAGCAGCAGCAGTAGCAGCAGCAGTCGCAACAACAAACCCCTAAAAACTTACACCACAATATACATGTAGTATAAATCAGACGTTAAACCTATATACTTTGCTTCACTTGAAAAGAAGATATATACAAACCAATTCAAATGAAAATGATTTCACAAAACTACCCATATAAAACCTTTAAAATATTTCAATTACAAACTAAATGAAATAAGAATAGGTCCAATCATTTTAGTCGCCTACATGTTTAAAATGTATGGTAGAAAAGGGGTGTTTTAATGTCATTGTAAGGATAAAAATGACATTGTGTGCAATTGTTATGATAGAATTATTATAAAAATAGTAAAGAATGCATCAGAGCGAGAAAGATCATGTTAGGCTCGCCTGACAGTGGCAAGAGGTTGCCAGTAGAGGGCGCACCGCAGACATCTACAAACATGACGTCATCGAAAAGTGCTGTGGCTCCAGCACATCTTACAGAGATGCCCCTGTTACATTCATATCACAATTTTTACGAATATGTAAACAAAACTCGACACGGGAGTTCCATACAAAGCGACACGCACGCTATCGGTTTGCTGATTTAGTGTCCCCAAGCTGTGAAATACGAGTGCATATCAAATAAATTATCAGTATATTGGGATCTGCGATGGTAGAATGAACTAATTATCGCGATATCATGGGTACTTGGTTAAAACAAAAGAAATTGGCGGGAGAATTCGAGATTGCTGCATTGGGACCGGGTATTGTAAAATAAACAGCACTGCATTTGCGGTAATGAGCTTGCCCAAAAATGTACCAATTTTGAATAAACACTTTTTTTCTGAATTGAATATGGAGGGATGATTTTAGGACAGTAATAAATTAACTGACCTGTTAATCTACAGGCCACAATGGGATATTTCACTACAGTTAATTATGACATTTAGAAATCCCGGTGATTATTATTGTTGTTTGCAAAAGTTTGCGTACATTTTTAATTTCTAGAATGAACGAAGCGTTGTACATGGTATAGAGGAATTTCACATAAGCCCCTTCTGCGCTCTTCCGGGTTGAAAGCGAGAATGTCAGTGGCAAACAAAACAACGCTTTTCAGCACATTCATTCATGCATGAATTAATCATACCATAAAAAGAAGCGCAGGCGCACGATCAGCATAAAGTTGTTTACTGTGACATTGAGATCCTCGTTTTCAAACTCGGAAGTGCGCAGATCATCGGCGCTAAACTCGTCGTTGTGGGATTCCTCTATTTAGCTTGTGCCCTCTTAAGCCATTGGATGTGTAAACCTATTATAATGTACGACAGGGCCTTGGCTTAATGACGCGCCCCCTTGTGAGAACATTCATAAAGTACGCCCCCTTGTGAGAACATTCATAAAGTAGCAGGTACGGATTTACATTATGAAAATAAACTGCGAAAGTTTCCACAAGACACCATTGAATTTGAAATTTAAAATAATCATTTTCAATCGTAAACAAAATGTATAGGCCCTATTTAAACCGTTTTGTAAAAGTTCATCTCGGTTTGCCTGGTTTTTTGAAGAAAATGAAAAGAGAAAAAAACTGTGAAAATTTTCTTACTGTGGTCAATAGAGTGTTGCAGCTTTTAACACACTGTTGTCCATTAGTAAACCTATTTCAATATTTGCCTACCTCAATATACAGTTGCTGAACTATATGTTGCCTAAGGTTTCAAATAATGTAACGTTTTGAAAAAGAAAAAGAATGACAATAGTAGCAAATATGAATAAACATACACTGTAAACACTACAGCGTTGGATTGACACTGTGTGGTATCTATACTGAATGAATGCATTGTGTTAATTTAACACCACGGTTTTGTAGTGTGCACCATTTTCTACTGCTAAAACGTGTCCCCAGAGTTTAACATCCATGGTACTCTCAACTTAAACAAGTTATATGACCGTCTTGTTTTGGGATACCATGTCTCCTTGAATCCGTCATTAACCAATGAGGATACGCGAGTTTATCATTGATTAATGTTGGACCTCGAGCATGTATTTTCATGGTTGTGACCCCGAAGTGCATCGTTCGATAACAGCCACGATAGAGGTTATGTCAATACTAGCAGGGCAGCCAAATACGAGCAGAATCGGGTTTGCGACAACCGATTTACGGCGACTTTTACGGCGTATTTACACGAGTCGGACTTTTCTCGTTACACGATGAGTTTTTTATTCGGAGTATCGTAAAGGATATTTACAGTGCTGACGAGCAGGGACATTGAATAGTAGAAAAACTCCTCGCGTTAGTTTATGTGCCTATGAAATCTGAACAAATCGCAAGAGTGGTACTTACAACTGCTGATTCAATGTGGCTTCTTCTAAACGTTGTTTGCCTAAAACGAAATGTTGTGAAGGAATAAAAACCGAATCTTTGATCTTGCCACTTAGGCCTAATGGACATGCACATTAGTACTGAATTCTGGTCTTTATTCTGGAATGGTTAGTTTCAACAATGTTTACATGTAGCAGTCTATTGTAAACGAAAACCACGCAGTAATTTCCCTCTTTTATTCCCACACACGAAACACAACAAATATCTCGACCACAATGCACTCTTACATGTTTCATGCAGTGCACACATTGTCATGAATATTGAAAGTGGGATATGGAACACCAGTGGACAGGCGTTATGGCGCCCTCTTGTGGCAGCTGAATGTCACAATGGTTGCTGAAAAAAACCGAAAACAAACTTGCAACTGTTCTTGCACC
This sequence comes from Hippasteria phrygiana, assembly GCA_037893225.1. Lineage (NCBI taxonomy): Eukaryota > Metazoa > Echinodermata > Asteroidea > Valvatida > Goniasteridae > Hippasteria > Hippasteria phrygiana. Next base: position 220,782 of record JAZGUH010000799.1, on the reverse strand, counting down.
TCCTGTGATGTGTTTTTAAATCAGGAAGCTGGGAAAGTGCTCCTTTTTAAAAACAAAAAATACCTAAGGTGGACTAAATACATGGATGTTATGACGTAGAAGAAATTCTAAAAGTGTTTATTTGTCGAATGAGTGATAACTCTGACAATTTGAACAGAAAAGATGAAGCTGAAATCGTAGCCTTTCAAGACAGCAAGAACTGGACCACAGTACATCACATCCTCCTGTAGTAAACGACATGTAGATATTTCTGCAAATACGCCGACTGCAATACAATGCACAGACACCGACTAAATCATTCAGGCCCCTTCGAAAGGAGTTCTTGCTGCAGACATAAACGTTTAAAAGTTTGAATTACTTCAACGGAGGGTTGTCGTGCTTTGTTTAAAAGCCGACGTGTGCGCATTCTGGGATGGACGGAGATAGAGAATGAGGCTGAAATACTCAAATTTAGATAGACTCGCCATTGGCATTTGTACACCAAAGCAAGCTGTATGGACCTGTCGGATGAATGTGAACTTTGCCTGACCAAAAAATATCTCCGATTCTTTCGGCTCACACTGTTGTGTGTCTCAATATGAAACAGATACCATACAATGCCCCCGTAGATTCAGAATCAAACAGCCGTTGATATTTCGAGTACTTGTCAAGATAGACTGGTTCCCGGTCCTTCCATTGTCCTTCGGACTTCATAAGAGGCGGGGACCAGTCTATTGTCAAGACGGCTTTGTCTCCCGGCAGAGGGCGTGCTATACAAAGACACGCACAGATAACCAGGCAGCATATGTTACTATTATATTCTGTTCCACGCCGTTGTTAGCGTACTACAACAAAAATCCAAATGAACAGGAGAATATATTATGATAGTAAAGAGTAGATCTTACTGCAACGAACGATTTCCATTTTCCATTACTTGCCGTGGTGCATGCAATATCATAAGTATAGTTTACACATCACCGTGAACTTGTAGGGCCTACTGCGGGTAGGTGTTTTGGGTTTTGTTTGCTTGTTTTTGTCTGATCTGACTTTGTGCTTGTGAGGTTGCTTGCTTGCTGGATAGTCTGTTTGTTTGTTTGGCAGGCTCCCTGAGGCTCGTCTGTCTGTTTGTTGAATTCCTTGCTTGATCCTCTTCTTTTTTATTTGTTTGTTGTTTACTTCGCTGTATGTTTATGTATTTCTTTGCATGCTCTCTGCTTGTTTGTTTGTTTGTTTGTTTGTTTGTTGGGGTGTTGTTTGTTTGTTTGTTTGTATACCTGCTTGCTCTCCTACTTGTTTGTTTCTTTGTTTGTTGTGGTGTTGGGGTGTTTGTTTGTTTGTCTGTTTGCTTACTTGCTTTTCTGCGTCTCATTTACTTGTTTGCTTGTTCCATTGCTGGATTGTCTGTTTTGGTTTGTTTGATGTAATTTCTTGCTTTCTTGCTTGTCTTTTTGTTAGCTTGTTTTGTTTACTTGCTTGCTGTTTTTTTTTTGTTCTTTTTACTTTACTTGCTTGTTGAATTGCTCCGCTGTTGCTTCCTATTGATTGTTTCATCTTTTTTTCAAAAATAGTTATCAGTTAGTTTTTTATTAAAATAACTGGAATATCCACCCTGCGTGTAATCCAAGTTATTATGTTGGCCTACTATTTCTTTTCTCAGTCTCCGTAATTTGATATACCGGTACCAGCCAGTTTCACAACCGGTTTCACACCGGAGTTGTTACAGGATATATTGACTATTGTCACAGTTAGAGCGTCTTGTGCCAAAATGGCCGAACTTGGACACGTTACAAGTTTTAACCGACTTTATATGGATGTCTCATAAAATGAGTAATGATAACAAATGGATGCATAAAAGAAAAAAAAACCACACAGACATAACTTTCTTATCAACCACATGAACTTCACCACTCCTGGTCCTGGTTAAACCGAATGATAACTTTGGTAAAAGCTACAGGCGTCTTCCAGAATGGAAGATATGTATAGTCCCTTAAACCAGTGGCGTATCAGGTTTTGGGTCCGGGGCGGGGTGGGGCAAAAATACAAAAAACAGAACACAACCAACATCAACAGAAAACAAAGAAAACAAAATCATACCGCAACAAGTGCAACGTAATGAATTGGTTCTTTTTATAAATTTGTTTACATACTTCAGTTCATTCACTCAGTTGGTTTGGGTAAAGTAAAATCCCTTAGTTTTAGAAAGTTGGTGGTGCCATATAAAGTTATGCCAAAAATGATTCATACCCTATGCAAAATCTGGTAGTTTGCTTTTCTCTCATACATAAAAGCTGGATTGGCGGAACTTAGGTTTACTTAATGACTTTGAATTGGCATGTACAAATCTACATATATTTTGGTTTTACATCATTAGCATAAATGTAGAAACAATATATAACATGATTCATAATACCACGAATTTGGCATGGGTATGAATAATTTGGGGCATAAATGTACATGTATCATACATACAATCGACGGATGTCTATTCATAATGCGACCTTCAAGTACAGCAGCGAATATTTAAATGTGGAATCTTCTAAATTACGAGTATCGGCTGAACAGTTTGTAGGTTGACTCTGACGGAGTAATGCCAGATCAATAAAATATAGCATGCGTTTATTTCAACCCTTTTGATAACTAATTGCATTGTTTGTTTCCAGGTAAGGCCGTATTTGGTGGTTCGAAGACAACTTCGTAAAAATGGACAAAATTCGGCATCGAAACGACCTTTGACCTTCTTTGGAGGGGGTGAGGACGTGTATTTCCACTGCATGGATTGCCTCTTTGTCTCTAGCTCAAAGTGATGGACCCAGCACTTATATCCTGGGCTAGGAAACGTTCGATGAAATTAGCTGGATCTGCTTCAAAACGCTCCAAGTTATCCCTTGACATGACCAGCCTGGTGCGCTTTTGATCAGGGGTCAGAAGACGCGGCGCCCACGGAACAGAAACCGTTGACATTCAAAGTTTTGTACTCAGAATGTTCTCAACTCTCTCACGGGAGATTCCAACAGCATGCAATTAGTTATCAAAAAAATAATGCATTTTACGTTTCTTTGATCTGGCATTACTCTTTCAGAGTCAACCGACGAACTTTTCAGCCGACCCTCGTAAGTACTTCTCTGCACTATCAATCATCCTCCATCAAAATATTCACGGTAGGCATTAGGGTCTTTTCGATGAATTTAGTCTATACTAGCAGCAAGCCGATAGTCTAATAAGCGCTGCACTAACACAATCAAATTAACGGCTCACGTGCCAAAACCCCGAAAACCTCCGAAAATAGTGCTGTGCAGCTGTGAGATTAATTATGGAACTGATGTCTTTAGTGCATTCAATTTTGATAAAAAATATGTGCAACTCTTGTCAGTTTGAAGGTGCATAACGAGTAGGAGAAGAACCCAGAGGACATGCATATGCATTTGTGTTTAAATGGCGTGTGTTTGCTCCATGGCGGTCCACACTTGGCGGCATCTACTCACGTGGGTGAAAAACGAAAGTGAAATGCCACAGTGGGTGGGCGATCAAAATACCATCATATTTATAGTGGTAAATAACATCTTCGCGAAACATTAGGTAATGGTAATTATGACCTCCAGATAGCTATTTCCTTCCCCGAATTCTTGAAAATGTGAATGCATTGTTTTGATCATGATCATTCATCCTGATTACACTTTGCCGAATTAGTGGGGAGTAATGTCGTCAAGAACCAGTAAGTAAAGATATGACGTCCGGATACCCTTTTCCTTCCCCCATATTCGCGGAAATGCGAATACGTTGTTTCGATCATTATCATCCATCCTGAATTATTACCGGTACACTTTCCGGAAAAGTCTCACCCTCAGAAATATCCAACTGAGTGCGTATATTAAAATCTCGACTGTAGAATTGTCAGTATAAACTTGGGACAGTTGACCAAGGATTGGATGGTGCAAACAATCTTCAAAGCATTTTAGGGGTACTAAATTTATGAGTGTTTGCATACTGTTATTTATTTTTCACAGGCAATATGGTCACTTCGTTTAGAACAATAAGGGAATGGAGGTTGAATGGGACAAGATATCAAAGTGAAATCATCTATGGATAGGAGAATAAGTTTGAGTCCCTATTTTGGAAACTTGATTTGTATTTTCTGCCACAGAGTGTCTAATCTTGACGATGAAAGACTTGGGCAAAATGAAGTCTGTATGTCAAAGGGGTTAAAATTAAATTTCACGCAGACTGTCTTGAATAAAAGAAAATGTATTGACTATTTTTCTCCCTGGAAACTACCAATTTCATATTGTGTGTTTTAAGAGATGTTTTTGTACCAGATAGGGGCGTATCCAGATCCAGGTTGTGGATAGCGGGGGGAGGGGAGGTGGGGATGGGGGTAGGGGGAAACATTTTATGCAAATGTGAACCTATTTTTTGTAATGTTTATTAGCAGTGGCGTAGCCAAGGGGGGCAAGGGGGGGGGGGGGGAACTTCCCCCCTGTGGGAACTCTTGCCCCCCTCTTGCCCCCCTCTGGAAAATTGGGATTCTTTTTGGGGGGGGGGGGATGTCGCCATCTGTAGTGTGTAGATATGCGTTACTATAGCGTGGACCTATTTAACAAAGTCGAATTTCCCCCCTTGAAAATAGCCATGCCCCCCGTTTGCCCCCCCCCCCCCCCTCCCTCTAGGAAGAGCCTGGCTACGCCACTGTTTATTAGGCCTATTTGTTGTTATTATTATTATTCATGTTATTATTTTTTGGGATGGTACTAGATGTGAAGTGATGATGGTAGTTTTAATATTTTAAAAGAAAATTCATAGATATTTGTTGTCTTAATTCGTAAAAAAGAACTAAAAACAACCCCCCCCCCCCCCCCCCCCCCCACTTACGCCACTGAGGGCTAAGCCTAATATTTTCTAAAATGCGAGCTATGGTTGAGCACATATGCGTCTTCAACTTGAAAAGTTAACGAAGTAGATCCTCAACCCTTGAAAAACTTTCTCCTCCTAAAGAAAACAAAGTCAGAGCCTATTTTCGTATCCCGTAATGGGAGACCTTTCAGACGCTTGTGGCAGCAGACAAACAAGTCCTTTTCCATTGTTCTCGCAGTCGTGCGCATACTCAGAACTACGCGCGCATGCTCAGAACTAGCAAAAGGGACCGGTATGTCTGCGGCCACTAGCGTCTCAAAAGTCTCACATTGTCACTCTCATAAACCAAACCAAACCAAACCAAACCAAAACAAACCAAACCAAACCAAAACAAACCAAACCAAACCAAACCAAACCAAACCAAACCAAACCAAACCAAACCAAACCAAACCAAACCATCAACAGCAGCAGCAACAGCAATAGCAGCAGCAACAACAACGGTTAAAAACCTGATCATACCCAATCTGCGTATTTAAGTGTGCATGGCTAGGGCGTATAGATGGGTGGTGGATAGGTTCGCACCGCCCCTGAATCCCGGATTTAATATTTTTAAGACGACCAGGGTCAGAACTCTGTCATGAATTTGCAACACACAATTTTAAACGTCTGTTTATGCTGCGTTATATTTTACTCGGAAAACCACTTTTAAATCACCGATACAGCTCAGTCCAGCCAGATGAAAACACACAAAAAATTATTTAAATACATAGGAAGCTGCAGATGGTGTAGCTCGTATTATGTGACCCGCTCCAGAAAAAGTGATATAAGTCGCGCTATGCATTTATGTGTAATGGCCCTTTCAACGTTGAGAGGGTGACATTTTTCGTCAAAATTCATTTTTTGTTTTTGTCTTTAATGACATCTTAAATATCTAAAGTTTCAGGTTTGGTGCACAACAATGTTGATTTCAGTGAATAAAGTTAAACAATAACCTTTTTAGAGTGCATTGTTCCATTGCATCGCCTTAGAACTAGCTATTTCAAGGCCTGTTTTCTCTGTTGTGCAATTTGAACTCCATAGAACTAATTGATATGCAAAAACGTCATATCTCCAGAACGGAAAGGGCTTTGGAGCTATATCATGTACCAAACGAAAGCTTACATTGTGGGCTTTCCAAACATACATAAAACTAAATTTCATATTTTGCGACATAATATACCATTTTCCAAAGTCCCGTATTCTTGCCAGAATTAAGTGGGTTTTGTCAACTTCAGAGTCGGATCCAATATTGTTTGCAGGGGGTTTCTGATGTTTTTTGGGTACATTTGCCCTAAAATGTTGCATCCAAAAAGTTTCGCCTGCGAACACAATTTTACAAGCGGGCGGTGGTGGGGGTGGGGATGGGGTGGGGGGTGTAGAAACCCACTTTCTCAACGTTGGTGGCGCCATTTAACCTCTTTGTTTTGTTCTAACCCGTACACGCTAAAGACCTTTGTCACGGTACTTTAGGCGTATGGCCTTACAAGCAAAAACAAAAAATGGCAACAAGCAGGAGGGGAAGGGTGCGACCCCCAAAATCACCCCTCTAGATCCGCCCCTGAACTTGCACACTGTATTCTGCAAATGGATAAAAAAAAAAAAAATTTAAGTGTTTGCATCTTACTTGTAGTGTTGCTTTGACCTTTTGGGCATTGCCTACATTCGTTTTCTTATAAAGCCGATAAATTGATGTTAAACTTTCACTGCTTAATTGGTTGTTTTTATTCTGGTTTATTATTATGGAAATATTGAACATATAACATGTACTTACAATTATTGATTCCATTCCTTTTGTACATAACATGAAGGATACAATTTTGGAATACATGAACCAGCCTGTCTGTAAGGAGCTAATTCAATGGTGTCACCTAATTTGTGTCGCGTGATGGGTATACCACCGTACTGAAATCACCGTCTCAGATTCACTGTAGCAGGGGAGGTCCCTCTAAAAAAAAACACGCGAGTTTCGTCGAAGAGGGAAACCAGTACGTATAGAGGAAGTTCAGCACTCGGCAGGATACGGCGGGTAGGGGAGAGCCGGTACAAGGTGGTGGAAGGTGGAAGAGATTTACCCCTGATTTCACGTCTACGCAGTCGGATTTCCCCGTTGTCCATGGTCAAAGCCTATAATTAGGCCAAAGGCGGATGTAGTGCTGCACTGGCGCTATTTTTGTCTTTTGGCACAGGAACTGCGTAAGCAACGTGAGCAGTGCATGCATGATATTTTTCACGAATCTAAGAGTATCAAAGTTCAGACTAATTCAGTGCCTACGTGCAAACATCGTACAAATATCAGTGACTTTTAAATCGACTAAAATTAAACGGAATTCGGCAAGGAGTTTCCCCATAACTATAACCATAAACCATGCCTTCCTCCATGCTATAACTAATACCGTAGCTTTGTTGTGTGTGACCGGGCCTGTCTGAGCATGAGCATACATTTGAGAAAACTTTAAAGTTTAAACTGTAAGATTGGGTCGTGTAACTGCGCACAACCCCACTTAATATGCAAGCACATTTGTACCATACTGATACGTGGCTAGCAAATTGTTTGATGTTAGGCGCAAGAGTTAAGGCGAATCTGGTGCTCGGGGAACTTATATTGAGAGGAAACAGATGAGAACATTTCATTATTGAGTCATCTCATGTGCCTTGAATACCGGTGTCAATTTTGCTTTTATAATGAACACAATCATTTTCGGAAATAACATCTAACCTCATCCCAACCTTAACCCTATCCCAAATCCTAACTCCAATTCCAGCCGTATTTCTCACCCTAATCCTCACCTTTACCCTGCGTTTCTCATTGTTTTGGTATGGGGGGAGGGGGTGGTGGGGGAGGGGGTGGGGGGGGGGGGGGGGGGTGGTGGGGGGGGGGGGATACTGAGCATGCGCAATATAACTAACAAGTCAGATTTTCAGGGAGTCTGATATTCCCGCGACACCAGGGCTTCCGTTACCTGGTGCGCTTGAATATAGAGTGTGGGATTTTGTAAACAGAAGACAAACTGAATGACCGAAAACATGACACTCACAGTATGGCAGGAGCAACCAAATTGGGATGTTTCCCCCTCCCCTGCCTGTTGTACAAGGCAAATGTCCGGCTGGCCTCTCTATTACGAAACATTAGCACCTGCTTCAGTATCCTTACAAGAATGGGAGACTTTTGAGACGGTGGCAGCAGACATATATATTTATATAAATAATATGTTCAATCATTCCTGTGACTGTAATAATGGTTTGTCTACATTATGCGCATATCAATTGCTTCCCCCACCCCTCCCCCCAGACTGTCCCACCCAAGATGTGGGGATTGTCACTTTTGAAGTGACCATTTAGCTAGTTCTGAGCATGCATGCACAGCTCTGAGCCTGCGCAGGACTGTGAGAATGATGCAAAAAGACCGGTATGTCTGCTGCCACCAACGTCTCAAAGTTTCCCATTGTCCCATAATAAATCTGGGTCCCCAAGTACAACATGTATTTCGTCGCTATTCTTTACCTTCGATTAGGCCTGCCTCTTGTATTGTTTGTGGCAGAAAGTTTCACACGTAGCGGAGACAACTCCTCATCATCCACCACTACTCCAACCCCGCTCCCATCGCAAAAACCTGTCCAGCTGACATTTCAATAGAAAATGTTCCAGGTTTGCTAATAGGTGCCATCTCTCAGCATCGAATTGCCATTACGCGTAGACTAACTTAATCAATCATTCCTGTGACTGTAATAATGGTTTGTCTACATTATGCGCCTATCAATTGCTACCCCCACCCCTCCCCCACCCGGGCTGCCCCACCCAAGATGTGGGGATTGTCACTTTTGAAGTGACCAAATCCCCACCCCTGGGGCAACATTTTCGTGACAATCCCCGACACACGTGGGTGGGGCACCCCCACCTCATGGTTTTATCTTCTGATGATGGGGAAACAATGGAAAAATGAGTGACCAAAATCCCCGTCCTGGGGATTGAAAAACGTGACCAAACCCCCGCATAAGACTTAGAGCAGCCCGGGTGGAGGGGTGGGGGAAACAATTGATAGGCGCATTATTATTAAGAATGATTCATCTAATAATGTTCCAGATTCGGTCAGTGTTATTGTCATGACGATTTTCCTTTCTTCGAGGTTATTAAATTGCCTTTCAACTACTGACCTCGAAACGTGTGCATGTAAACAGTGCAGCATGCCAATAGTCTCTCCACTGATCTTATCCAGCGATACGGGGTTTAATTAATAGTGTTCTGTTCAGTGGACCCGTTGGATGGAAACGGGTTCCAGGCTGCTGAGCAGCAAACGCACCGGGGTTTGTGAGCATGCGGGCGGCAGTCACAAGAACTTTGATTGGCTGAGCCGGACACAATCACTTCTCCGGTTGCGAATGGCACTAGTTGAAATAAATGGATCTAATGTGAATGTATCACATTGCGCTATCGTAAACTTTCCCGACCGGTACCGATCACACGCCGCTCTGTGTTTTTGACATTCGGTGATATTATAATATTTATAAACAAAGTTCTGACCGGTGTACATTTTTGGAGGGCAGCCATGAATTCCAGCTCGTATTTCGTCAACACGCTGTTCTCGAAGTACCAACCGGGCGACGGGTTCTACCCCTCTGGCTACGAACTGCCTTCGTGCGCCTTCTCCAAGACGCAGAAGGGCTCCTACAACGCTGGGAACATCGGCCCGGGCATGAACGGGGTGACAAACCACCACCAGCAGCCACCCGGCTACTTCCCCACCCCGTCGACCACGGCCAGCGCCTACCACGGCTCATACGAGCCCCACGCTGTCAACACCCCGAGCAACGTGTACGGAACTCTGAACCAGAGCGCGGCGTCGCCCATCACCTCGTGGGACTCCCGGCTGGCTTCGTACGGCAGCTCCTGGCCGGGGAACACGGCCGAGTTGGACTCGTCCTCGTACAACTTGAAAGAACACTCCGGGGCGATGGGGGTGTTCTCGCCGGGCTCACAGTCGGACGTGCTCAATAACAACTGTCACAATTCCATGGTATCGGGAGGCAATTCAAATTTCCCCTGGATGAACGTTGCAGGTTGGTGATTTTGTTTATTTTATTTATACTATTTCTTTACCCAGAGAATGCCCAAATAAACAATCTGACAAAGTTAAAGCTGGTTTCCATGGTGGCCATGCATACACTACAAACTACTATTAGAAAATGCACAATAGAATATACAGGAAAATGAAATAATGTACGAGAACAACCATATATCATCGTTATAGAAATTGAATAACTTTGCATAATCGGAAAAGTTTAATGCAATAAGGGAAGATGGGATTTTTTTAAACGCTTGAGTTGAAGTCTCCACGTCTCAGTTTTGGATATTCATTGTTTATTTTGCTGTTCCGTTCCCAGTTCATGACACGGATCGCTTGGGTGCTGACAGGGTTAATGCGCCGAACGTTGTTTGATTTTCAGCCGTGTTAAAAATAGAAAACTGACTTTTCAAACTTTCTTGGAAAAAATAGTAACAACATGTGGGATCGATGGTACTTGGATTGTGTTGATAATTGATAAAAGGAAAATAGGAACCTTCATGGTTTGATCAATAACATTTAAGCTATACATGTACGTACTAGGCCTATACATGCACTCTCAGTCACTTAATAATAAACAGCATGTCCATGAAGCACTTTTCTACAGAGTTCTTAGATTTTATCATATTAAAAGTGTTATATCACATTTTCTTGAGTAAATCGAGATTACAATGGATTAATAGTTACGATGTCTGACTCGTTTAGTGGTTTGTGGGATCGAACGCCGCCGTGGGATTATGATGCTTAAGTGCTTGGGCAAGACACTACTACAATTGCCTCTCTCCACCCGGGAGTACAAATTGTTATGTGAGGGCAGAGAACTAACGCGCTGATCTCGCTGCATAACTGATCTCATGGCCTGATGACCGGGGGTAATAATTGTGATGCCCTTTGAGAAATTGTTTGAAGCGCTATGTAGGCACCATTTTAACAGTGTTATTAGTATTACTAATAATAACAATATTAAACCTGTAGTATTCGTATTGACAAACAAACTCATGCTTGACTTAAATTAAAATATATCTCTATGACCTAAAAATATCGCTGCCCATCATTAAACATGCCATAAATTTAATTCCATTTCGTCTCAAAACAAAAAGTTATTCTGGAATTGTCAACGTTTACACACACTCATGGAGGTTCTTCGTCTCTCTGATTAAGTGTTTATTGCTCCCACATTATTCAGAATAAAGCGCAAATGTTTAGATTGAAAGCAAAACAAAGGCTGGAGATAAATCCCTGGATAAAATTAGATTAAAGAAAGGTCGCTCCGTGTGCGTATTGACAATTCGAATCACAGTAAACTATGCGCGGAGTGATAGATGTGGACTCGTTCTCGTGGGTGGGCTCACACAGCGCTTTGCGTCCCCGTATTTCCCTGTGACAGGGACACTGCCAACCACTACCGCCGCTGGCCCACGTCTTTCCTTCTCGAACCCGACTTTTTTTACGACTCCATAAAAATAACACATGATTAACCCCGAGGCCGCCTGAAACTGCTTAACACCGGCATCAATGATGGAAATACGGCTTGTGGATTTTTCAGGACATACAGGGGCCACGATCACTTCTACAACATCACAATGAGTTGGGCACAGCTGAGGGTCATTATGTAGTTTCAATTTAATTAATGACAGGCCGTCCTGTGTAGACTTGTAGTGTCCTTTCTCTACAGTTATACAGAACACCAACAAATATAGATATTTCAGGTTGTGCTGTCAACGTTGAATGCATACGGGTATCCATAGTAATTTAGACTAATTGTTTGTTGTAAGGACCACAATTCTCCTTTGAGTTGGTTTCTCCGCATAATGCATCCGCACAATTTCTCTCTAATAGTTTGTCAGCCGGGCTCTGTGAATTAACAACTTCTTTAAACAGCAAAAATACCACTAATAAATAGGAAACAATGTAACAACATTAGGATATAAAGATATCAAAATATTGAAATATAAATAAACACATTAAAACCGTAATGAAAATGGAACCATTCACAAAAGTGTACTTTGAAAATGTACCGAGAGATGTATGTGCCATATGTGGGTACAGGTAATGGTTTCTATCTCGTGTTGGACAAATCCCAAATCGACACCTGACTAACCTGTTAAAACTACTGGAACAACTTTGGTAGTAACAGGTCAACAGTGTTTTCTACAGATATTTTCATGGTAAATGTTCTACCGGCTTGTCCAGCTTCGTTCTTCCAGTTAGGATGTTTGAGCGTAAAACTTGACTTCCCTGTTCCCACCAATATACTGTAGGCCTATACCACCTGGATGTAAAACGAAAAGCTATGCCAATAAAACGATCTGTTTCTCTATTGAATTCCTTGTCGGGTGCATGTTTCCCTTCATTGCTTCAAGAGCCTAAATTCCTATCTCTATCTTTAATTATTTTTCTTTTTGTAGCTCCGTACCGTACCTGGAGTGGAGTTTGCCTTTTGTAGGGCGAACCTGCAGTAAAAAAAGACTGTTGAAGTCACATTTGTTAAATTTGGACGATTATGTCCAAAGTGATGCAGTACACTGACATGGGTTGGTGTATGTAAAAAGTCCTTATTTTACATGTAGTGTATACACGTTTTCGGGCTCCTTTTTACCAGCTTATTTTCGGGGACTGCCATCTATTATTCAAATTTAAATTGACGACGTGGACAATATACAGAATTGAACTGATACAATAAGTATGTCAGGTGCTCTGACGTATAGCACCCGTCAACTAGACTTGACGTTTAAATTAAGGGTTTTGTATTTCACTATCGGTACCGTGGAGATTCAATAATTGACCACAGAAAACCGCAATGACCAGTTAGCCACCTTGTAATTATCTGTAAAGAGATTCAGGCCTCGATATTAATGGTTATCGCTGTTTTATAGTCTAGCAGTGGAATGACAATCTAATCCTTGTATACAATGTATTGAAGACAAGACCACAGTACCGAACGATTAAAACGTAGAATAATTATAATGTACACGACAGTGACGACCATCCCTTGAAAATGCTCCGTTTGTCTAAAAACTATTGACGAAAAACTACGCGTTCGTCCCCCAAAGTATTTTCGTGAATGATTTTCAGACCAACGGCGCATTTTCAAGAGATGATCGTGTACATTATCATGGTCTTCTTTCTAACCATAGCGGTCATAGCTTGAGGACAAACTTTTTGTAGCCGAATTGGACTCCTCCAAGGCAATATATCTTCATGTTCTTTTATGTAATTGTTATAATAACGCGATTTTTCAACACCTGCGTGATTTGGTAGCTGGATAACGTCAGGCAGTATAATCACCAATATCTATAGGCGACAGCTGAACAAAGAATCAGAACATTAGGCCTATAGAACGCAGTGGTTACTGTAAACACTATACACTCATATGATTTTTAAATATGTGTAGTTAACTAAAGTATCGCATATTAATATTGCTCGCGTGGCTAGTTTTGTCTCAATTCAGCATAGATGAAGATTTAAAAGCAGCTGGAATTTCGACTGATACTGTTTTCGTTGTATTTTTATTCAGTTAAACCATGTAGCAAGGGGCACTATTGTTAAACAAACCGCAGAAAAAAATCATACGAATGTGTGGGTCACATTTGTGCAATGTGTTCCACGCAAACATAAGGTAGTTTCCCTATCCAAGTCCCTTTTCTATTTACACCGTGTATGTTTACATTCACTAATGGTATTGCTGCATTGTTTCACGATGACCGGATATTTTTGTCGCGGGTGTGGTTAACATCGGCGTAATAGCACCGATGTTATATAAACAGTGATTAACGGAAGTCAGTTAGGCGTTTTTCGAGTTTACCAGACAGTTATAGGCCTAACCGTAAACCGTCAAGAATCAAATGTGGATCGGAGGACTGAGTGACGTTGTCTTCACAATTTAATGCATAAGACTATGTACAATAAGCAGTGGGACTGTCTGACATGCTGCAGACTGACTGGTCATGACCGTCGAACACTCCTGAGTTCCGACGACAGTCGGAGCATACTGACCGAAACGTCGAACCACGGACCCTGTACCTTCAGTTCTTTTCAGAACCATTGTATACGTTTTTATGAGTTTAACTACTCTGAGGCACATGAGCTAAAGCAGATTATAACGGTTAAGTGGAACCACATAATACTTTTATTTTAGTGAACCACATTACGCTCGTGTATGAGTGGAACCACTCTTTTATGAGTTGAACCACTCTTTTATGAGTTGAACCACATTATACTCATATTCAGTTTGCATGAGTTAAACCACATTCTTATCATGTAATGGGCTGAACTGTTACATGAGTTAGTTACTCCACACTATGTTACGGCAAACTTTTATCTTCCCAACATGGTATTGGTATTTGTGGATACAACTTTTGTATAGGCAAAACCGAAAACCTACTCGTTTTAGTGTACATGTAATACTATTACGACCGAGGACTTGGGACAGAAGCGGATTAATGATAACAATATAACTGAACACGACTGTGTGAGTTTGTGAAACAATGAGCAGGTTTCATGCCGCTCCATTTCCTCTGATCCCCTATTCCTTTATTCTGATCGTCAACAATAGATTTATTCCCGTACTCCAAGCACTAAGTGGCTATAAAACGTAAACGGGTATTGGTCTACGTGTATTTAAACACGACCACAATAAACTGTTACGAAGAAAAGAGAAATACCCCGTGGCAATGGTCTATTTACTGGTATAGGTATGTGGGAGATGACGTTAACAAATTAACGATTCCACACGATGTTACAACATTTTAATGAGGAAACAAGATTGATTAAAGCAACACGGGGATAATTTCTGGACTGGGTATAGGAAAAACTGCAGACTGACATGACTGAAGTTAACTCGCATCGAACGCAGAGGGTTTCGTTTTAATATCTTGTCAACTGTTGTCGAGCAATCGCGACATCGTTTGCGTCAGCCTGCGGTGTCCATAGGGTAGTCTGCACTACGACGGCATTCAAACACATGGGAACTATACTGTTTTAAAGTACTTTCTCTGACTACTAGAAAATTGACATTTTTCACGGCGTGGCCCTTGCTGCTATAATTACGAATGAGCCCCGTTGTGGGTTCAAATTTTACCATAATTTGGTAAAGGGTGCATTCTCATTGGCCTCGTGATCCGTTGTTTGCCCAGTGAGAGACAATGGTAGCATCAGCAGTAGTTTAAAAATGATTTTATAGAGAAATTAAGCTTAAGAGCCATATTTCAGAAGAGGCAATTCGCATTTCAATGACAACATACTTTCCTCAAAAATAATTTTCAGATCTTTTTCACCCACGTGTGGACCGTCATGGAGTGATCGTAGACGTGCATCGTATGAGGTACCGGGAGGCTAAACCACGTGCGCACACACGACACGTTGGTTTACTTGAATAAAGCACTTCATTAGCTTCACTACCGTAGGCCTATATGGGTCATTCTATACATTTGTGCTCCAAAAGTGTGACATTTTTGGTGTCCCTGTTACATAGTGACATGTAACAGATTTTGCAATTCCATACACATTCTTTAATACCGTAGCTTTTATCTTCAAGAGTGATTGTGTAAAGCAAAGTACCTGCCAAATATGTAAAAAATAGCGAGAAGTCAATGTTAATGATACTTGATGGAAAATTACACAGGTCAGGTGTAACAGGACACCAAAAAAGTCTCACTTTTGGACCCCAATGCGGCAGCACGTGAAAAGGGTCTATAGTATAAGGCCCTATGGTTTCCATTATTCAGTTCCTTTATTTGTGGGCCTATCCTGTGTTGGGTTCTTGTGTATAAGTTAGACCACACCCCCTCAAGATTAATCGTGAAAAAGAGGTTCCTTTGGCAAGTTCGCCCTGGAAATGGGTTAAATGATCTGGGGCGCCGAAAGGGGATGTAATGCAATATTGAATGTGCACTGCCCCTATAGCTATTGTTTGACAACCCCCCCCCCCCCCCCCATTGGATCAACGTACACTTCAGACTGTGCAACTGGTTGAGTGTTTACTTGACGAATGCAATAAAACAATGTGTGGGTGTTGGGCAATTATTGCCCGAGCCGCAGCCGCCTGTGCCTACTCGCTCAGTTTTGGCGCCACGTCCTCAAGATGGAAATAGTGCGTAAATTGTAGAAACCCTTCGCCAACTTTGACGGCGACACATAATTGGGGGCCTATAGGACATGGTTCGATACTGCAGCAACGGACTTTTCATTTTTTTGGCTGCCATTTTCAATGAATTATAGCATGGAGGAAGGACTTCCTTCATGATTATAGTAACCCGAACAAATTCAATCGTAAGATGCATTGGCGTGAATCCTTGTCGGCGATTTGGGGGGTGGGGATGGCGAGTAGAGGAATGGGGTGACACAAATCGAAAAGCGGGAGGGGGGAGGGGGCTGGGGCTGGAGACAATATGACACTTGGGGACGCCGTTCATAATACAAAAGTCTGGTTACCCTATGTAGGCTGTGTACATCTCATTGCAAATATGTACACTTAGGCCTATAGGCCTATCCCTTTGCCTGACAACACAACGGTAATTTTATAGTTGTTGTACAGTTTTCCGTTTTCTTAAATACATTTTGACTGTTGGCAAGTTACAAGATAACCTCGAAATCAGCATATTTTTTTCTCACGACACAAATCTGGGGGGATGATTCAATGTCCCACCCCCCGGTCAAAAAGTGGGGGATATATATATATATACCCCGCTTCCCCTGTGATTTACGCCCATGGTAAGATATCGACTTAACGACAGGCGTGAACTGTTTGATGTTTGCGGTCAAAAGTTTACATCCCCTGAATCAATTTCAGCCAAATCTAGAAAATTTCATTTTTGGCCAAAATCGGAAAAAATTGCAAGCCTTACTGGGTTTCTTTTTCCGACAAAAATAAGCAGGCCAATAGGCTGAGAAGAATAGCCCTTGATTTACAGGTGGCAGGAATTCATATTCTGTTTTTTGAATAATTTTTACAATTTCTTTCTGATTTTGATATTTTCGGAAACAATGCTTATAACGTCAATATTTTCAGGATTTTACATCTAGAAAGCAGATAGATAATCGACTGTTTAGCATCTCCTGAATCAATTTCAGCCAAATCTAGAAAATGTCACTTTTGGACCAAAATCGGCAAAAATTACAAAGGGGTAAGCCTTACTGTTGTTTTTTTTCGACTAAAAAATAAGTTGGCCTGAAAATTGCAGAAAAGCAGGCCAATAGGCTGAGAAAAATAGCCCTTGATTTACAGGTGTTCACAAATTGTTCGTTGAGCTGTCCTTGCGATTTTGCTATTGTTAATTCTCAGCCTATCAATAAATTCATGTTTCATATTCCTTCTTCGTCATGTTTAAGCATTTGGATTTGGTTCACATCTTTGAGATGAACTTGGGGAGTATTTTGCAGGACTGGTATGTGTGTTAACTTTTGACCAATTAGACTATTCTTGTCTGGGTTTAGTTTAGGCCCCTACCACTCTTATAAGTGTTTATTACACATCCCAATTGTAAGGTGGAGCTTTAGCACAATGTATTTCATAAGAGACCCATTTTCGTTCAATCTATTGCATATTTATACATCCATACAATATAAGTACGATACCCCTCCAGTGCCAAAATACACCAAAGACGATAATAATGTGTTATCCTTAGAAATGACTGCTTGGCGCCTTATCTTTTGCTTTTCGCCTTTTACCCGGGCTCACGTTTATTGCATTGTCGTTTTTTGTAAGTCCCTTTTTTGTTAGAAAGTTGCTAAATTGTTTGCATATGTGTCTAACTTCAGGTCAAATTTAGTGTTATTCGCGAGTATAGACCGTATCGAATACCCCTTGTCGCCAGAGCAACAACTCCGCCTCTGTGTCGGCCGCCATATTGTGGGGCAGGCATATGATAATATCGGAACTCATTAATTGTACGCATGTGTCCCATAACATGGCTGCCATACCCCGAAGAGGGACGTCATATTTGATACGGTCGGTCTATATTTAGCCAGTTCTGTATTTCAACTGCGCATGTGCACAATGACATTTTATCCCGAATGACCCGCGTGACCTAACGCGCGCGTGTGAACACAAAAGGTGGTCACACAACGCGCACGTGTTAAATTAAATCAGAATGGGCGTTCGCGTAACATGGCGTGACATTTACGTCAGTAATTTTATCCCGAATAACCTTTGACCTTTGAGATACCGAATTGGCTTATTGAATTCAACCAAGATGTTCATTTTACTAAGAAAAAGTATCCACATTGTGCATTTATATCTTTTTAGAAAAGATGAAAATTTAAAATTAAACGAACGTGTTCTTGGCCCAATTTCGTAGCGCTGCTTAACGGTAAGCAGAAAAGCTGTGCTAACTATAGCAGGAAAATTTGCTTAAGCATTAGCGTATTTCATGGCCAAGTCGTGCTTACGCTTCCGCGTGCATGGAGATTTATATTGTTGCGTCACTAATGTAAGCAAATCCTGCTTCCAATATTAGCGGGCTCTTCGCTGTGCTTACTGACAGTCTCTATGAAATGGGCGAGGGTTCCGTTAGCAGAAAATCGTGTGTTAAGCAGCGCTATGAAATTGGGCCCTGGTCTTTATCGATATAGATTTGTGGATTTCGGATATAAAGGGGAAAAATAAGTGCGATTCGCTTGCAGCCAAAATATGTATGAATAGATTCTTTACAAGTTTCTTGACCATGGGAATGCGTGGAGAGGTGATAATGACTTTTTGACAAGATTGATAGAGAAGCTTTAGTTGTCTAGTAGAACTGACTTGTAAAATGCTCCAATGTTTTCTCTTTTGGGGGTACGGTGGGGAGGGAGGGGGAGGGGGACTGAGGCGTTTTTTGTTTACAACTTTGTTGACGGCTGTGGAACTAATTGTGGGCATCAATGGCAATACCACTTTTCTTTAGTGTTATTCCCCCATGCACATGAATTGGATTCAACTGTGACAACTACTTTAACTACGGCATGACACGGGAACTTTGTGTGCACTATTGGGAGCGCAGTTTCACTGAAAGACATCCGCTGGCGCCACTTCATACAGAATCCAGTCAATTGCCTGGAAATCGATATGGTACATCCTGGCTCCATTCTGATGGTGTAAACTTGACCAAAGATAGTTCGTTTCCGATGAGGGTTTAGACACCGGATCCGCGCGCCAGGGAATCCCCGCTGCCAAACTGCTGGGCAGACAGACCGGCCCGTGACGCCTTGTGCTTCCCGTTGTTTGGCAGTGGTTACTGCCAACAGTGGATTTATGTACAACGGATCAGACGCATACAAGGGTCATGAACGCGCACTTGTTGCTGCCAGTTCTGGAGAGAAAACTTTGAAACTGCCAAAACCGCACACACTTACACAGGTTTGTTTATGCTGTACACCGAGGACTTTCAATTGCCCTTCTGATCAGTTCTTTTGCAACAATCTCATATTAGTTTTGCACACGTTTCCAGCAGAAGACACACCTCGCCATTCGAGGACCTATAGACCTTTATCATGCTGTCACCATCCTTGTCTTGTTCCCTGTATGCATTCCCAATTATGAATAGCGATTCCAATTATTGAATGAAGGTGCCAAACTATTTTTCCTTCCAGCTTCGGTTTGGTTACACTTGACTTTATTTAATAGGAGAAAAACAAGATGGCTGTTCCATGATAAAGGTATATTGTCCTCTTGTGTATAATCTTTTTGTTCCCCGTATAAACGCGCATTCACACACAGGGTGGCGGGCTTCACAAGAAAATAACGGAAACAAAGACATCTGAATAAAATCGTTCCAAAATATTTTAGAGAACAGTTAAGTGAAACATGATTGCTGAATAAATGACATATAACTCGAAGATGGACAATTTGTGACCACCCACCATGTAGGCAAGAGAAGCTTCTGAGATTGGGGGGGGGGGGGGGGGGGGGGCATATATATCGTCGGGAAACACCCCTTGGTTCCAACATTGGAGGGGGAGGCTTCAGCTCCGAGCCTTCATTATTCCACCGCATGTGCACCAAATGCCGAAGAAAAGTTTGATATCCGCATATCATTGCGTAGAAAACTCGATTTATTTCTACGAATTTAAATCTAAATTCTGATTATGCTGATAGAGTACCGAAGTGATGACGCCAATGCAATGTTCGGAACCAAAATAGTTTTGTTATTTTGTGTCAATGTGTTTGCATGACTAGCTGTTCACAAAGGAACAGTCTCCATTTGCTTGGAGCCAGTTGTCGTGCCAACTAACGTAACACTTCGGTACCGTACTCTATATTGATAGCAGTCTCTATTTCGTAGTCTTTATATTTCTGTCAAAAGTGAGTAGCCCCACTTTTGACAAAAATAGAGACTACGTGTAGGAGCGTATGAGAATTGCATCATTGTTATGCGTGGTTGGTGGTTGTAAGTGAACTCATTTGTCATAGAGAGAAAAGAACACAACATATTGATGATATAATTATTAAAGAATATCAGTTTTCAAAATTACGATCATTATAAACAAAATAGTGCATGTACATTTTGAAGAAGAATGACAACTGAAAACAGAATCGAACCAGACAATTCGCGCATTAGATCTAGGCAATGCTATAACCGGTGACAATCAAATGTCGTCCGAGAATAAATGCTGTTCATAAAGACCGTTCATTACCGCGGTGTGCAGGACAAGTCATCAACGAGGCGATCAATCATTGTGGTAAGAATCTATGCACACCGGGCCGGATTGATAAATGCACGCCGGTATTTTAATAATTCTACCCCGCTGTCTCATTCCACTCATGGTGGCCCGAGAAGATGTGAACCGGGAATAGATCTGCAAAAGCGATGCTTCTCTCGTATTATTTTTCTTCAGAGGGACTTTTAGCATAAGGCGCATGTGAAACTAAACAAACCACCAGGCTTAGCTTTTTGATTAATCTGAATAAACTACAGCCGAACCCACATTTATTATAACACATTTTTAATGATACAATACCATCCAATACAATACTATCCAATTCACTACAGTACTTTTAAAGACAGTATTTTGGGACTTTGTCCGGATATGCCAGTATCATTATTTGGGGAGTGCCGGTAGCTAACAAGTACGGACCTTTAACATTCAGAGTAGCCATGCTGGTAGACAAAGCATTGCTGAATTAATGCATTTTTGGCATATCGGTTTATTATTGACAATTGGGAAAAACGTGAAAAATAGAGATAAGAAGTAAAACTAAATTACGGAGGCTAGTGGGCCGATCTTTTTGTTTTAGACCTTGCAAAACCTGTTTTGCTTTGTTGAAAGTGAAGAGCTCGTAGAGCTGTAGGCCTACATGTCGTGGTTGTGTTTTTGATAAAACAGGGTATAAGTAGAAAAATCAATAACTCGACAACAAGATGAGATTTCGGACGTTTTTGTACTGAAAGAAAGCTCATTAGGCCTAATTGGAGTTTTGCCTTCATACACTTTAAGAACAATATAGGCAGAATGTCTTAATAATATTGGAGACAAAGTTACTTTTGACTTGGCCTTTATTATATAAAGAAAACCAATATGCAACAATAGGTTCATGCTATTTGTTTTGTCGTGCGTCGATGTGATGATGTACATCCAACGAGGCCTTCCCATATGTTGTCCAAACATCGAACTGGCAAATTCTGATTTCAACTTCACACTTGATTACTCATTACATTTAGGAAAATGTCTGCGAACTTATTGAAATTCCAACGGTGAAGGAATGGCACCACTCAGTGTAATGTCCGCACAATTGGTTACAATGAAGTTGTAGTATGAATCGTCAATAAACCGCCTATGTTTTAAACGGCTTAGATTGAAATGTTGATACAAAGTGTCAAATGTCACGAGTTGAAAATCAGGTATGGGTCTGGCTAAGGGGAACATAACTGGTATTGAGATGAAATTCAAGGAGCCGCGTAGGTGCAAATAAAAATCAATAATTCGCTACCGTAATTCACCGAAAAGGCTCGTGGTCAACTGAGAGTGGCGTAAATCCGTGCCGAAAAGCGGGAGGAATGCTCGGTTTTGTGTTTAAATGTTGACACCATCAGTTGTTTCCTCTTCTTGCAAAATGTTTGACACAAACATGCTTTTGTGCCCAAGCCCATGAAACGCCCAGTTCCTGGATTTCACGGCAGAGCAAGCTCTCATTCCGCATCAACTGTGAATAAAACGGCCACGGAGCAGCCTCTTTTCGCGGAGCACCTTTTCTCGGTGACAAAATTAAGCTTCTTTTGTAAACAGCTATTGTTGCTCTTCGATGTAATCCGTTGATCTATTGTTGTCGGGAAGCTTTATTAGAGAGAAGTGTCTTTGTGTGGGGGGGCCGTATTATGACCAAATGTAGAAGGCTTGTTGGTCTGTTGCTGTGTGCGTGTGCTGCCGGCGTCCGTTGGAGTTTGCAGCTAGCTTGGCGCCGGCCCGCTCCAACACAATTCAGACCGGTGATAGGGGTCTAGTCCCCTATTATAATCATCCAGTTCATTTGAGGTAACCCAAACCTCTATCAAGCACACGTGCATTCGTGTTCAGAATGGTAGAACAACGCATTATAGAGCTACGAAGAAATGACGTGACATCCTGTAAATTATACGCTTGCCAAGTGGGGACATGCGGACAGATTACCAACTGATAGAATGGTTTCTCTGATAAAATGTACATGATGCCTATTTTGAGGATTATTGCTTCGTATTAGGGACATAAAAGAAAACCATTCATATTTCCTTATGCTCTTTTTTGAAGGGCTGGGCGGAGTAGCAAGTCTCGCCCTTCTTTTGGTAGTGCATCCTTCAAAAATCGTATTATATGCAGTGCAAAATCCCTTACTTTTTACCAAACAATGTTCAGAAATGCAGAATTTCAGAATCCCAAGACCCTATACCAATGTACATGTGACCTACGACATTCTAAACAATCTCTGCTTAATCATTAGGCCAACAAATATTTGTGTTGCCCTCCGCGACCTACCCTAAAAGTCACAAAAGTCGTGTCGCGTTTTTAATTTATATTTTGAAAGGGATTTTCGAAACCTCACCTTTTCCCGCACAAAATGAACAGGTTTTATTCAAATCATTGTCTTTAAATACAGCTAAGATGGCACAATCGTGAATTTCGCCATCTCACTTTGAAATAAGCTGAAGGCTTTTGCCTCCCGACCTCCGAGTTACACGACATGTACATGTAGTATTGTTTTGATGTTTAAATTTTCAAAAATAAATAAATAAATAAATAAATAAAATAAAATCGACCAACCGACCATCCCTCCAGATTTTTTTTTATTTAAGGGCAACACAAGTTTTTCCCTTTAACAAACACACCGAGGAACTGGTCAACTTCCAAGGTGATGACCCATGCCAGATATGCAGGCAGCACAGACCTTTGAGGGATTCAATGGTTGGATAGGACGGGGAAGACACGGATTTCCAACTTGGCTGTTGGAGAGACCAGTTCTGAATTGTCTGAATGCCTGATTTCTCCAAAAGGGTGGCAAGTGTCTCTGTTACTATGGGGACTAGGAAAGGAAAACGCTCCCCGTCGTTATTTACAGTTGTATAGCTTCCTATATAGCCATAAGGAGCTTAAAGAAACTACAATCAAAATATCCATGTCCGCTTGTTTTCACGCTTATGTATAAACATGAGTAATACAAATATTCTAAATACTTTTATATTTTAAGTAAAAGGAAAAGATTGTTTTCAATTTTTTTCAACCTTTCTAATTTAGTCATGCAAGATGGCGCCATTGTGTGTGGTAATAGAAGGATTCCTTGACAAAAGAGCAATAACAGTAACAAAAAGTAATTTTACCCAAAATAGCCCATTAAAGGTATTAGGCCTATACAACGTTTGCTTTTGCTGTAATTTTCAGAAATAAATGGATTTGGGGGTTAGTATTTCATAGCGTGCTAGCAAATACTGTAACACTGACAGGTTTAAAGTGTTGTGTCCATAGAAGCTGGGAAAAATGAGAGAACATAATATGTTCTAGTAGTCTGGTTCCCTAACCTACCGTATTTTATGAAAATCGGAGCAATGTATAGAGTCGGGGAATTATCAGGGTGGGAACTAGACTATTTCCAACGATTTACATTTCCACTTTTATTGAAAACGACAGCACACAAGGTGCCATGACTTCATAGGATGGTTGAGACTGCTATTTACTTACAGTCTACACTCTAAAAACGGATCGGTTGGAAACAACCAATATATTGGTAGGATTGGTAGATATGTGTCCAACCAATTCAATTGGTTAGGCAAATATCAACCAATAATTGGTTGTTTTAACCAATTTCAATCAATCTGTTTTTAAAGTGTAGTACGGTATTTCGTAAGAAATAAGCAGTTTTGTTTTTTGATGTTTGCAAATGTTGTATGCTACCTTTAACAATGTTGTGAAGAAATGATGATGAGAGGCGGATTCTAAAAGAGCTATCGACTAAAATATGCACTGCGAAAGCTGCGGTGTTAATCTAACACCATGTGGTGTTAGATATTGGGCGAATGGCCCAATATAAACACCACATGGTGTTAATTTAACACCACAGTTTTTGCAGTGTGGAACCTTCTCCAAGTAAATGTACAAAATATTATTTTTAATTTTGTACACGCCGCTCTGGAGACATCCCGGTTGTGCCTCTGATGGCATGATACTTTAGCTCATGAATATTTTAAAATTAATTTAATAACAAATTTCACTATTACTCTTAAGAATTGCTCCACTAAGGGTCATCAAACGTATAGTTAAATTAAAATATATTGTCCCACATGTGTTCAGGTCATAAAAAAACCTATTCCAGGTCCCTTTAAAATGTGTATTTTATTCTCCTATACAGGCACGGTTACCGGGATGGACGTTGGACGCAAACGATGTCGCCAGACCTACACCCGCTACCAGACCTTGGAGTTGGAAAAGGAGTTTCACTACAACCGGTACCTGACGCGGAGGCGGCGCATCGAGCTCTCCCACCAGCTCGCCCTGACCGAGCGGCAGATCAAGATCTGGTTCCAAAACCGGCGGATGAAGTACAAGAAGGAGAACAAAAAGGAAGGCGTGGGCTCCCCGGAGACCCCGGAGAAGGCCGAGGCGGAACTGGGAGGAGTGACCACCTTGGGACCGGGGTCGGAAGAGAAGGGGATGAACGTCCACGGGGTAGGGGACAAATGATTCAAGAAATCCGGGAAAACGTTCCGCTATTACAAGAGGCTCGTGTAATTTCTTACACCAGACTGCTTTTACAGTACTGAATCCTGCTGGTGATTGACTGTACTCCCCACACACAACGTTTTCAGGGAGAAGTCAGAACTCTTTAAAACAATTGGGGTAAGAGATGACCGTACTGCCACACCAAGTCCACAATGAACTATTCTGGTCTGTGAATGTTTGCTGCCACGCATGCCCACATCACAACATCGGCTTTCAAATGTAAACTTAACATTCGTTTCATAATTACGCTTGGTGCAGGTGAACTTGGGGAAGACGACACAACTCACCTCCCATTTGGTAGCGGAGAACCCACTCCTACTATCCTAGACCCATTTCCTGCATTGTATATGTGTTATTATAGAGCATGCAAGTCTCGCGACTTCAGTGTAACTTTTTGTGTCTTACAAAAAGTTAGCGTCTAGCGAAAGACTGTTCAGTTTGCCTTTACCCTAGCAATGTGAACGATAGATTGATCAAATCATTTTGCAAACATTATACAAATTGTGTAAATTCACTAGTTTAGCGCTGTAAACAAATTTCCCATAGCGCTTCACACCTTATTGCCCCTGGTCAAATAGGCCATGAGATCGGCTTTGTAGCAATTCGAGAACAGCGTAATTTAGTTCTTTTCCCCCCTCACTGGGTGGGGAGAAGCAATTGTGTCTTGCCCAAGCACACAAACACCATAATTCCCCGGCGGGGTTCGAACCCCGATACCGCCGCCCATAAGCCAGACACTCTACCTCTTTGCATCTCGTTCTTTCAAATGTCTCTTTTTATTTCACATTATTATAGTTTCCCAGTTTAACCCAGTCAGAAAGCGAAATACTTTCATACAGTTGGACGCCACACAGGCTGTAGCTTTCACACAGCGTACTGTATTCTCGCCAATTCACCATGTATTTTGAGGTGAAATTTCACGCTCCACTGTTCTTGTGAGGGACTAAAATATCAGGTTTGAAAGGTCACACTAAAAGAAAATAATATAAATCAAATCAACAAACTTAGCTGCCTAGCGTTTCGAACTTAACATAATTTACATGACTGGGAAGTTGACTTAAATCAGAAGGAATTCGCAACAATTCAGTATGGATTCCGTAGCAAAGTGTTCCATTTTTCAGAAAGGAGCATATTAGAAAACAGAACGAGCGAACAATTTCCCCAATACCCACTTTCATGGATCGGCAAATTTTCGTATGCATGTAGATTACTTTTTAAACTTAACTTATTGTGATACAGTCCTACTCCCAGAGACCGTAAACTGTGTGATCAGCACAGCCTGCTGTCCCAGCTGCCGCGATGGTTGCGCGTGCACATCTCACGGTCGATTGTTGGGCGCATCCCCGGTAAGGTCAAGAGTCTTTATTGTCTTAGAATAGAAATCCCGCGGGAACAACAGCTGTGTGAGGCCTAATGACACACGTGATCTGTAATTACGGGTACTTGTTCATCAGCACAGATTAACGCATATACCTAGAGCCTGGGATTTGTTGCTGAGGTCTGGTATCACGTCTCCCGCAATATGTCGAGTTTAAACCTTAATTAATTATTTTTGTATGACTAGTATTCATTCGTCCATGATGAGTCCTGCTATTGAAATTGCTTATCTGAATCAACGCAAAGCTGGTTCAAAATTCCTTACTATCCATCCAATACTGTCCAGTGTTAGTAAAACGTCTGAAGACTTTATTAAGTTATACCACAGTCATTGCACATTGCAGTGTATGTGCTGAAATAACAACTGACCATAACTTGTTGGGGCTTTGCTGTACACTGCATACACCGTGGTGTAAAATTAACACAAAGTGGTATCAATTGAACCATTCGTCCAAAAGACGTTTATCAAACATTTCCAAATTCTATAAATGGCATTTGCAAAACCGTGTTACAGCTCGGTGTCACTGCAAAAGTGCAGTAATTATGATTTTAGTCAGTAATACAAAAAATACACCAACTATATTCGTCCAATATAGATCCACATGGTGTTAATTTAACACCACAGTTTGTGCAGTGTAATGAGCGTTCCTTTTACACGCGAGTCATGATTCAGCTTCCCAAATCTTCTGTGATAGAAAATTCAGACCCACACTTTATGTTATCAAACATGTTTCGTAATTGAGCGCATAGAAGTGAACGACTTCGCGCCTTTAAATCTGAATTGTGGTTCAAATTAATATAATAATCCCTGCTTCTTTTCAAGCATGGTCCGAGAGATTGAAGCAAACGACTGTATGGCAATATGCTAAGTTGCGACGAATTGCATTAAGTTTGCAGTTTCGAAAGCCAGTTTCGTTTTTGTGTAGCATTGTATGCACTGGGAACATTCCTTTTTAAACTGTATATGCGGCATGTGGCCCTGGAAAACAATGTTTGACTTTATTCTGTGTCTTATTTGTGTCCCTGTAAGTCTTTATACAGTTTTAGCGTTATGTGCTTTGTAAATAATGTGTACATATTTGGAGATGGTTTAGGTTCTACCTTGTCTTTCTATTGGTGATTAAAGTGCTTATTAAACACTTTGAGCAAGGAAACAAAGAAATCCTCTCTTCTAACTATTTGCTTCAAGTTCAGTTGGCAGTCTGCAGATACACTCATCCAAGACAAAATCAACCGTCTAAGGAAACGACCAAAGATAATCACACAGACAGCCTAGAACGTACCAACAACAAAATTATCATTTCGACTGACAAGGCTGTGTTATAACAATATTAGTAGTCAATACATCGACATATACACACATACATGGTATACGGCATGTATTATCACCACACAGTCTGACGATTAGGCGAAGTAAAAAACAAACGTGTTTAGCGTTCCGCCCGCTTCCTTTTTTGGGGCCGCCTGGATTAAAACAAAATCCAATGAAAAATTAGGTAAAAAAAAACCCAAATGTCACCGATCCGTTTGAAAATAAAATACTTGCGAGTCAGAACTTCTCAAACCACTGTAAACATGTTCAATTCTCTTGTCCGATATGTGTCGTTCATTTGTATGTCTTTTGAAAACATTTGAAAAACCCACGGTTGTCGGAAATTAAAAGAAAAAGAATGGCGGCCATCTTGAAAAAAAAGAAGCCCCTCCACCTTCCTTTGTTAGAAGCCCGGACGCTCAACAAGTTTTTTTTTAACTTGGCCTTAAGCAACGACTGCACATGGATAAGGACCAGACCAGACGCCAGGAGACAGTTTCCAATTTCACGTATTCCGAATTTCACATAAGCCGAACTTCCCTGCTAGCCAGGAATACTTTGACTGTTATAATTTCCTGCTATGGTTAGCGACAATTCCTCGCTAAAGGTAAGCAGAGAAAACAAATTGGGCCCGGTTGAAGCAGAGAAATATAAACACCTAATGACACACTGCGTCACCAGCGAGAAAAGAAAACCGTGCTAACCAATAGACAAACACTTTGATAAAGAGATGGACAAACAGTCCTACTTTAAAGGTAATATACAACATTTGCAAACATCAAAAACCAAACTACTGAATTATTGTGAAATACCTTCAGTAAGTAAACAATATAGTTTCAAGCATCCTGTGAAATCATGGCACCATGCATCGTGTGCTGTCATTTTTAGGAAAAGTGGAATTTCTGTATTAATTTCCAGCGATTGTCGGCCGACAATCGTTGGAAATAGTCAAGTTCCCCGACCTGAAAATCCCCTTACATACGTTAAGAAATTGCTCGGTTTTGTCGGAAGAAGGGTCAGGGAACCAGACTACAAGAACAGCATTTTGTCTCTGTTTTCTCTGTTTTCCCATGGCATCTATAATATGCACACAGTACTTTATACTGTTACAGTATTTGCTATAAAATACTAACCCCAAAATCCATTCCTTTCTGAAAATTACAGCAAAAGCAAATGTTGAAGCCACACAAACCCTTCTTAAAGGTCTCCTAAACACACCACGAAATAAAGCCTCAGACAACTTAACTGTCATGCATTGGCAAAACGAACCGGCATCGAACCGTCGACTGACTTCTGAAGAGTGGATCATCATCACGTCAAACTATTATTTTGATTATTTCTGGTCATGAAACCAAATATTCCTCAAAAGTGCATATTGCACTGTAGGTCGAAAGCCTGAGGAAACAAGACGAAGAAATGTTCAATTATAGAGGAGGAAAACCCCAGAGTGATATTCTTGGAAATCACGGAATCCGACAGGGACTGAAAACCCATGGCATTCGAACCCGGGTGACAGCGGTTGAAGACGAGGAAAGTACCACTAGGCCAACCTTACTCCCCTTAATCAGAGAGAAAACTCACAGAGAAACCGAATAAGATCCGTCACAAAAGGGCTGAAAAATATGCTGCCCAGCCTTCAGTTAAGTGCACAACGCGGAGGTTGCTTCACATGTCGAATCTGTGCCGAACGTAATTCACTAATAGACTCACTGTACTTAAAAAAGCATTCAGTTACCGAGAAAGGGGTAAATTCGACATGCTAAATTTGGAGATAGACTGCAGTCTTTCAAATTAGGTTTTGTAAATTTAACTTGATGCAGACGGTAATAGGCATGCATGAAAAGTTTGCCTGAATCAGATTTCAAGGTTGTTATTCCCATATGGCTTATTCGTGGAAAAAATTAACCTTTTTGAAATGTTCATTTTACAACACAAACGAACATTTTGAAAAGCTACTAAATCTTTTATTGTGGAACCCCGCATGTCGTACACAATTAAAACTCTTGCGTTAATTTAACCAGTATAGACTGAGGTGGTAGCTCCTTATCTACAGTCTAAAGTTTCTACGAACTTGACACATGAACGACACATAATAGCTTGATGAATATATTTGCATAAAACATAAGGCAAACATGCTGAGCCAACAGCTTTATCTGTGTCAATACTGTCCGCGGAGCTCTCCATTCGCCATTAGCCTTTGTAACCGTCCGCACCCCACGCGGTCTACTGCACGATAATTACAGATAGGAGCAGCCGAGTGCTGCCTACTTCATTCTGGGGTTTTGATTATGGCGGTAGCTTTTGAAGTTTTTTTGTCACCACCCTTTTTTTGTTGAGGGACACTCCGCTGGAAATCTCTCCGACAAAAGTGCAACGTGATTGGAAGAAAACCACAGCACTTATATCAATACCAGATCGGTTGCAGAATGTGTACTCAAGTCGTGGTCTAGCCATAGGACCGGCATGTATTCACAAACTCTTGTTGACAGGTCCTATTTACAATTACAACCACCCTGCCAGCCATTGTTGTTGTTGACTTGTATTGGGCCCAAATCGAAACCGTTTTTGTTGCGTGTTTCTCAGTGATGTTAATAGAGGGCCGGACGCCAGCCGAACAAAGGTGGGGAACCTTCGCATTAGGCACGGGGTCTTGATCTGAAACAAGCTGGGATTGTGAAGGGTTCTGGCTTTAAGGGGTCTGGACCGATGAGAGGGAAACAACAAAATAATCCATGGTCACTCACGTATTCCGTATTGTGTGTATGATTGGATTATCAAGCAAAGAATAGTGCCATGAGACTTGGCTAGGTGCCTCGTGGTCTGAGGTGGATATACCTGCAGACATCCTATCAAATTTTCTGGGCGATTTATGAAAGAATGCCAATTTTAACAATAACCACATTTCAGTACGTTACTGCGGACTCAAAGATTTGGAATAAGATGACTACATACGGATTGCACATTACCTTTAGATCTTACTGTTTGGTCATTTTAAAACAGCAACAAAAATAATAAACTCAACGACGGCAACGACACCAACGACGAAACCAGCTAAAACAACAGCTGCATTGAAATCTTTCCCGACGGAATGGTTCGTTCCCTCTTTTTGTTGAACTCGGCAAATCGAAGGTTTCATTTCTGAATGGTCTTTCAGACGAAATGGACTAGGAAGTCCAGCCAATTGAATATTATGCCTTTAATAGATAAAACAAGTGATTAAAACTATAATAGTCAATTGCAGAACTGTTTGAGAAAACGACAAAACTTCCCATTCTTCAAGACTACCTGCATCATTGTATAGCGTCTGAAGGGCAAAACTCTTCATCTTCAAGTTTCGAAAACACAGTCATTGATACATTACATACCAAACAATAGGGTTCCCCCATTCCCGTTGGTTTGTCTAGACGATCAAGACAGCATTCAACATCCTTTCTAGTTCCGAAATAAAACGGCACACTTTGAAGTCGGACAATGTTGGTGGCCTGTTATTGTAGGACAACGGGACTATCGTCAAAAGAACGAAATTGAATCCGGACCAAACTGTAACCTCGTGTTGTGATTGAAAGATGTCGCATGCATTCAGGGGAGGAGGTTATAAGTGGATTAGCGAGGTGAATAAAAGATCCGAATTATGGCAAGGCCTGGGTACGGGTATAGGTATCTAATTTACAAGCCTCTTTTTTGTTCAACGCAGCCAATCGAAGATTTAATTTCTGAATGGTCTTTCAGAAGCCGTACGCGCCAACTCATCGATTATCTTTGAGATCGAAGATGGTCTGTAAAAAATGCGTAAGGTTCATGGAGGGAATTGTATGCAGAATGTCATCGAGTTTTTGTTTTGCTGTGGAAACGTAAAATGTGTTTATTGTTTGATTATTTGTTTGAGTGTTTACAAATTACGATTTTTGCAAACCTAGGCGGAGGTGGGGGAATCAAACACTATGGCAAACAAATATATGAGTAACTTTGTCCCTCAAACTTGTTGCGAGTAAAGACATAATGCTGTGCTTTAAAGAATGTTTCCACTTCATTGCGCAATCAAGTAACTTTATGAGAAATAAAAAACAATTCCCAGAAATGGAAACTTATAGGCCTAGTCCTTACAAAAGCTGGGATCCTTCAGTTTTAAAATTCAGCTGTATGGCACTCCAGGCGCTCTATTAACATGATTGAAGGTATGATATAACATTGGAAGAGCTGACACAGTTGCACGCAGTGTTCATACTTTGTGTGATTCAACATACACATGGAATTAAAAACCTGTGAAAGTCTGAGCTCAATCACTTACCTGTGTCATGAGAAAATAGCGAAAAATGTTTTCCTTTTTAATACGGTGATTTTGTGCATATTTATATGCGCCTAGCCTATTGTCGATTGTTGAAATAAAAATAGGTCACGCCATTTTTGGCGTTCTTTAGATACAATTTTCTCGAAGAGGACAGCATTTCATACGGAAATATTTCTCAGGTGGGTTGGTACTGGTTGAAAGGTTTAAGTTGAAACTAATCACTTCTTTATGATGACAAACGCTTCATCATACCTTTATAGGATATTTTGAGAGCATGCAAATCGTAATGAGAAACTTTTGGGACGCTGGTGGCAGCAGACCTACAGGTCCTTCTTGCTTGTTCTGAGCATGCGCGGGTAGTTCAGAGCATGGGCGCGCCGTTCTGAGCGCTGCGCAGGACTGGTGAGAACAATGGAAATGGACCAGATGCCTGCTGCCACCAGCGTCTCAAAGGTCTTCCATTAGTACGTGAGCAATTCAGGGTCATATTCCCTGCTTTGTATAATTGTCACGAAATACATGTACACTAAATTGCATAATCATTAATGTTATGGTGTATGGTGAGAATGTCGTGACAGTGGGATACTTGGGAGTACGATTGAGTAAAGTTGTGTTTTGGAGTTGAAGTGTATATAGGCCTAGTTGAAGCATGGAGAAATAAGCACATGGGCTCTGTTCGAATTTAGTTCTGAACCTGTTCCAATATGATATTTAATGCGCACATAAATAAAGATGCACACATCAATACAGGTTGAACCTAAAAAAACGAAACCGAGAAAAAAGGGGTTACTATTCCAAAAATATCCATGTCATGGATATATCAATTATTGCTTCATAAAGTAGGAGCTTCAACCTTTCTTTCAATGCCTACGTCGCAAGGCTACAGTCACGGATGGCTGAGTATCATTGTCCTCAAAACCATAGACAAAATTCAGAAATGGACCAGTGAGTCTTTTTGATAGAAAATGAACAGAACCACTCGTACTCCATGCCATGCTTCCTTATCTAATCATGTCTTCACTAAATGAATGTGTGCCCATTCGTGCATGGAAGACATTGGCTTATGTAGGCCTAACTGTAATAACTCCTTTGTGGTTACAATTTAGTGGGTATGTGCATTTATGATCATTCACGGCAAAGGCTTCATCTTGGCGAGATGACAGTTGAACAGAGGGTTTTCGTCGTCAAAACGTTCCATCAAACAGGAAGTTTGCAGGCAACCCAAGATGCATTCAGAGCGAACTTTCCTGATCGAGATCCACCAGTAAAATCGACATAACAAACATATCATAATGAAGAATTGTTTTTCCTGTTTTCCAGCAGACATCCATTGCCTGCATGCACGTTCAAAGCATAACACCGGACTTGTCCATTTCCAAATTTTGTCTATGGTTTTGAGGACAATGATACTCAGCCATCCGTGACTGTAGCCTTGCGACGTATTATGTATCAAACGAAAGGTTGTAGCTCCTACTTTATGATATAATATTTGATATATCCATGACACGTATATTTTTAGAGCAGTAGCGCCTTTTTTCTCTGTTTCGTTTTTCAAGGTTCACCCTGTATATTAATTATTGTACCTATGCTACAAGCAAAGTAGCTTACTCCTATATGCCGATTCCCTTCTGATCTAGCATCGCATGGTAAAGAATCCGAGCAGGAATAGAGAACGCATCGATAAGCGTAACAGTGTGAGTGCAAGTCTCAACCGAAAGGAGTGTACTGAATATAATGATCTAGAATAAAGTATGGATGGAATGAATTCGAAAATAAGGATCACAAGTCTTGGAATCGAGAGCAAATGAAATTCGCCGCTTTTAGCAGCCCACCCGGATGCGTCACCAGATGGCGCCCACCGGGATTCGCCACCAGATGGGACGGCTATTGAGGATCAGTACAGAATTGAACCCCAGACACCAACTCGTCATTTCCACTGATGTTTACTACAAATGGACACCAGCCCCTATATTTCACTGGATTAAATTATACTGGATTAACACATTTATCAACTTGAACATTGCGCTAGCTTTTCCATTGACCCTAGGGTATTTATGCATGATTGTTGTTATCGTGAATTACTTGAGTTTCACGGTTTTTGTGATGGTTTTTTCTTGTGTATGTTCATACTCTTAGAAACGAAATGTACTAAATAAATAAATTACAAATAACTAATGGACAATTTTGGACTTCCACTTCAAACTTTATCATAGTATTTCAGCCTTTCCACCTCAAGCCAAAACAGGTTCGCTGAATTTCAGAAGATAGGATTTTCGACGGTGATGATGTGAATGTGAAGATATTTTTCCGTTGCCGGCATGGTATTGGACATTGTATGCTCAGTGCTTTCAGAGAGCCTGTGGAAAACGACGACAACGACGACGACAAAGACGACCTGTGAAAGTTTAAGCTGAGTAGGTGGTCACAACATTTCGAATTGTTTTGAAGTAATATGGTTAGGCGTGTCGCCAACACACCTGTAATTCTTTCATCTCTCTTAAAAGACTTATTTATACCCAGAAGGGAGACCCGGCATGGAATTATTTCAATACAGTATAGAACCCCACAGACCTATCAGTGAATATGGATGATACTTCATTGATGTTACCCACGCGTTAACAGTGCAAAGGCGCTTAATATATTCATGAGTCCGGACGCGCTAAAGAGTTTACGAGCCCCGGCTGCCAAAACAGACAACTTTTCTTTGTATGAGCGCAGCAACACTCCATAAAACTGGGAACGAAGGAAGATTCCGTACACTATTATTTTCAATGTGGCAGTCGTAAATTACGTGCACGGGAATAACCGAGATTGATTAAGTAGAAAATTTGGGATGCAGCTACTTGAAATGAGATGGAGATGAAGACATGAATGAACTCAGACCAGCTCCACTAAGCGACTAGACCAACTAAGTGAAAAATATCCCTTAATCTGCATGGTGCACACCTCCAATAAAAGTTCCATAGACATCAGTGGTAAATGCCATAACGTCCAAAAAAATAATTAGAAAATATACTCACAACTGTCCAAGGTGATTAAAGTATACACAAGAATGAAGCTCGACTTATCATCTTTTACTGTTTTATTCATAGGGAGTGGCCGATAACTTGTAGGTGATATTCCCGTTCAAAGAAGACCACCCTGAATCGTAACCTGCAGGAACATCCATTTCGAAAACAACTCATTTTGCTCTATGGCCGAATAGGTCCAATGTTCGGGGTCGATACTCGGAATTATAAGCTCCCGATGCCAGGACTTTTTGGGTCTATTTTTGTTGATTTTGATTTAAGTAACCTGGTGTAATTTAGTCTAATCTGATCCCATCTGGCTTGATAAAATCTCATCTGATCTCACCTGATTTGATCTAATCCCATCTGATCTGATTTTTCTGACATACCTGATCTCACCTGATCTGATCTGATCTGATTTGATCTGACTTATCTGTTCTCATCTGATTTGATCCAATTTCATTTGATTTTTTAAATCCTGCATAATTGTTTTTGTTTAATAGTATTTTACGTTATTTAACTTGTTTACTGTACCGCATTCGTTTGATTGATTTCATCCATTTTATTGTTTTCCAATGTATTTTTATTCTAGTTTCGGTATTCCATATATTTTGTATTATTTTCTGTTTTGAAATGGGGTTCAGTGTAGGGAGCTGCTACTGTGTCTATGGGGACATGTTTGGATTTTTGTGTGGGTATTGGGCTGTGGGGTGGGGACGATGCGGCGCCGTCGCGGTGGCTCTTTGACTAGGTGAGGTATTTTGCCCAGCTTCAATGAACATTAAGGAATAACAGCGGCGAATCTACGGATGGGAGGGGTTTAACCCGCCCAATGTTTTCACCATTAACGTCTGAGAGAGTCCCCCCACCCCCCCCCCCCCCCAACCGATTGACGGAAAATGGGGGTCAACATTTTTCGCCAATTATTTTACACATTTGTTGTGCCCCCCTTGAGCAAAACCTAGATCTGCCCCTCATTATGCTGCATTACAAGTCTGTACGACAACACAGTTGCATAGTGTTTTAGTTCACTCCTCCATCTGAGTCACAAGAAACTAAGTGAAAACCGTTATGTTTAAATGGTAATTTTGTGCACGTGTTTCTTTGGAATTGCTGAAATTGAAATAAGCCATACCGGTAGTGTTTTGGGAGGACTCGAGATACAATTTTCTCGAAGATGACAGAATATTTATCAGGATGATTGGTACTGCTACCATTGTTTAAGAACAGTAAGCTTTCAGACTGAAAATAATCTTTTATTTAATCATTACCAAAGCTTTATCATACCTTTAACTTTGCAAATTATGTTGACCGAATGTTACGCAAATCTCCATGTGTTTCATCATTCTCATATTTCCCGCTTCTTGTTAACAAAGCTCGAAAACGGGTTCCGCTTGCTTGACTACGTGTTACTTTGTCTGCAGACCTGTCGTTTCCATGTAATTGGCTATAAGTCTCACTCCAATAGTTTGTTCATGCGGAAAACGCGAAAAATTGAGCAGGAATTCTTCCCCGTTAATATTCAGTCCCGTGGGGAGGGGAAAATAATTCGGTCCATGTTTATGACGCTAATTGTGAAATAGAAAAGAAAAGGAAAAGGCGGGCCCGCAGATGTGTGCTTATGGTGGACCGCGCACCATCCGCTGTAGTCGCCCGTAATGTACCGTGAAATGTTCGCCGGCGGGTAGGTAACGACTCGCTCAAGCTACACCACTCCCCGGAGATTAATCGAGGTATTGATTATGCCTCGAAACGAATTAGAAGGCCCGCGTGGCGCGTACTTCTTAGGCATTTAGCTTTTGTAGTCGTTGTGAGACACATGGGATATGGGGGGGGGGGGGGGGTGAAGGAATGACGATGACCCAGCAAAGGGGGAAAGCTAGTTCGACGGCAGACACGGAACTTTGTTAACTCAATAGGGTGATGGATTAGTACGGTCTTTTCCTTTCAACAGTGGAACATAACGGCCGAAATTGGTAAAAACTTGTCATGCAGAATTAGCATAATACATATTTCCCCGGGTAAAATTGGAGGTGCGCCAAGGGACAGATACTGAACAGTGAACCCCCTTTCTGTATTTCTGAGAGCCCAATCAATTACTGACTGATGTCACTGATACATTGGAATCGTATGTAGGCCCTAGAGCAAAACTTCAGACAGGCGCTCAAAACTAACGATTCTGGTATGGTTGTGTACACTTGCACGCGTGTTTTAAAATCCTTTACATTATTTTTGAGGAAAATGAGAGTACCGCAATTTATAAAGACAAAATAACAACACACCTAGTTTCGCCGATTGATTTCTAGTTATTGTGTAACAAAGAATACACAAAATCATATTAGGATTTCACGAGAAACCAATATAATAGAATGAAAAATTTGCCGCAGTTTGGAAAAGTGCATGGTTTCGTTAAATCGTAGCACAAAAAAACCGCATGCTAATCAACACGTATATATATAGGGGTTTTAAAGACAACGTGCTAATGCGTTGCACTACAAAACTGTGTGAAAACAAAGAAAGTAAAACAAAAAATATAATGAAGAATACATTCCTTTGAAGTGCGTAGGCCTTGGCCTTTACCTACCGGGTTCCTTTTGGATACAAGCCTAATAATGCCAAATGGTGTGGCAAAAACTTCCAGTTTCTTACATGTAACTGATTTTCCGTTTTTACGACATCAGTACAAGCAGAACAATGCTGCTGTCCCCCCATCGGGGTATAATATGTCAGCCCTGCCCGTAAATTAAGTTTCATTACAAACAGAGTATCCCTCCATCGAAGCCTATAAGGTGAGCATAATTGAGGCCTTTGGAAATGAGCATTGTCATCAGCTATTACAAATTGCTTTGATGCATTTCATGAATCTGTGTCATTTCTACTAGACTGTAATTCTACGAGAAGGGGACATTAAACTCTAAATTGGTAAATCGAAGGACGTGACATAGCAACTGCAATCAAGGCCAACTGCTATTCTCTCCCGCACAAACACGTTTTTGCACTTTTCTGAAAAGTACAGGCAAATCTGAGAAATGTTGGTCTTGCATATCGACACACGCTGATTACACAGCAGGCCGGCCTGCACTTTCTAGTCTTGATCTGGCCTTCGGTCAGTGGAGGCCCCTGGGAATGACGACGTCACGTCTGACGTCACTTCAAGGTTTCTCGCATGGTTTACGAATCGTCGTTCCGTGTTTGACGACAGACGGTTCTTCTGGGGAATTTCCGTTTTGCGAGGCGCGCGTACGGCGCACTTTGCTGTTCGTCATGGTATCCCGCCCTATAGTGGCGGGGCGTTGACTCGCTGAGTGGAAAAGCTAGCGTGACGGTTAGTTAAACTATTAATCTACCCCCCCCCCCCCCCCCCCCCCCCCCCCCCCAAATATATTATATATATATATATATATATATATATATATTTATATTGAAAAGTAAAACGGAAATAAATAAATAAATAAATACATTACATACAAAATAAAATAAGAAAGAAAATTAAATAAATTTAATAAATTCAAATAATAAATGAACAAATAAAAAAAAAATTAATGAAAAAACATAAAAACATCCTACACATAAAAAGATCAACATAGCCTATTCCTTTTGAACAGCCATGTTTTTTTTCTTGCATAAACGTCCCTTTTTAATGCAAAGGTTGATATAACATTGGTGTAGAGCTGAAGATACAGTTGCGGGCAGTGTTCAGGCTTTGTGTGATTCAACAAATACATGAAATAAAAAATTGTGAAAGTTTGAGCTCTATCCGTCATCCATTTCAGGAGAAAATAGCAAAAACGTCCTGTTTTAAAAGTGTACACGTACTTAATTTGATTATCGAAATCGAAAGAAGCCGCAGCGTTGTTGGATGTCTTTAGACACAATTTTTCTCAGGAGGATTAGTACTGGTATCATCTTCATGTAGGCCCTATAGTATGCTTTCAGATTAAAACTAATAATTTTTGTATCATTACCAAAGCTACATGCATATCATACCTTTAATTATTGTGAAAATGGGAATTACTTCTGGACCTACTCGGACACATTTACTTCCCCCATCAAGCAACAAGTGAATATTCTTTAAAAAATGCTTGATTTTATTCTTTCTCCCACAACTTAGTATCTGGACACAATTCTATAGCTGCAAGATGACAGGTTTAAAAGGATGTGGTATGTGATTTTCTGAAAAATGCAAGGGATATACTTTAATATGATGTGGATTCACATGTTAAAGCAATTGCAGATAAATTAGGCGCGTTCATCCATTCCTCAGCAAAAACAGGTAAAAACAGACCGCGCATCGGATGTCAAATTCAGGGGAATGCTTTATTTTGTTCCTTAGTAATACGTATGAGTAATACATAGACCCTTTTCACTCACGTGACCAGACAGCGTGAAATGTAAACAAAACCACCACGTGCGGACCGCCCTGGAGTACATGCATCTCGCGGAACAGGTTTAACCAAGTGAGTTAGCAATGTATTCATTTTGTGGACCGGCAAACAACAGATGTCTACACAATACAGGATCACAAGACGTTGAGCGGACTTCCACGTATCCACACAACATGAACTTTCTGAAAAGTGGTCTTAGAGAAATTTTTGAGTTAGGGTTATCGCGGTCGAAATTTCATATCCAAAATGTGTTTGCAGTGCGAAAAAGAAAGGCATTCAACAACGGCTTGTGTGAGCCCTCGAAACAAAACACTGGTTTAGGCCTACTTAAATACACACTAATTGGCATCACTACACTTTACGGTCTATGACGACACTTGAAAAGGTGTATAGACGCTTCATACTTTCCTTGACCTTGAATATAGGCCTAGATACCAATCGGCGCCCTTGTACAAGTTCTCTGTGTTCGCTAGACACACCCTCCACCTGCACCTCACTGGGCACAACACTGCATTTGAAGCACGATGTGTGGGCAAGGGAACCCCTCTTTTGTGTCGGTCATTGTGTTCCCAAAATCTCAGGAATTATTTTCATAAATCTAGGGGATGTGTTAGGTAACAATAGTCTGGAGTGTGTATAGGGTATCTGGACAAGAGGGGGGGGGGGGGGGGGGGGGGGGGTGGGGGGTGGGGGGGGGGGGGTACCCCTTACCCACATATCGTGCTGGGTATGCAATACTGTACACAAGAATCCAAGCCCATGACTTTAGCACTCCCGCCAATGCAGTTTTGCGGAGGCTTTGAAGCTAAAAAGTCGCCACAATAATTATAGTTACTGCCGAAACTGCGGTGATGCCGGGTGCATTCAACCGTGCGCTCAGGTTCACGTTTACACTTAATGGTCTGGTATTTAGTTTGGCGCCCAAGTACAGAAGACAGAAAAAGGAAGTCTAATTATTCCTACACAGAGAGTAAATATTGTGAATGAAACGATAAGTGATGACGTAGACATCCGGCCAATCAGCTTCCGCTGGCACCGTTTTGGGCTCAGTTGTTTGTCCGCTCAGAGGAAAGACCAGCTTTCTGGGACAGTGCGTTACATGCTTGGAACTACCAGAGTTATAGGGATACCGGAGCTGGCTTTCGATCTCCATATCTAAAAATGGGAAGACAAACACGGCGCGTCCATCGAGGAAATGGTGGTGTTTGCATTGAGGATTTGGGAAAACCTGATTTCGTTTTACACATCACGCCGAGAAGGCATGACACATCGGTGCCGGCCCTTTAGTCACCTTCCTGACCGGATTTCGTTCTTTTTCCGCATTGTTTTAATTTGTATTTTTTCAACTGTTTTATTAATCAAAGTTAATGGTACACAAGTTTGCACGTATTAAACAAATGCTAGATTCATTATTTATCCCCTTGCGTCGACATTTCCTTTCCCCGTAGGGCCTAAATGACTCGAACGAGGGGAATGTGGTTAAAATGTGCAACAATTTTGGATCAAGAGCGTAACTTGGATCAGTATATAGGTTTAGTAGAAAACGCATGGCATTACTCGCAACGATAGATAATGATTATAACAAAGAAAAGTACAGCAACGAAGTACAACAAATACAATTAATAAAATTGGAAAATAATGAAGAAAAAAAATTTGAAATGAAACAATGGTGTTATAATTTTAAATTCCTAAATTCGAAATTATAAGACTTGACCTTGTAAGTGCAGTAACTGGATGATTTCTTTTCAAATTACTTCAATGGTAGCTTGATAACAATTAACTTTGTTTGATCCTACATGATAATGAAGAAGAAAATATATATATATATATATATACAAAAGCACCAACATATTTTGTTACACATTTTCTGCTTAATTGTAACAAAAATTGGACAGATTAAAATCATATATTTAAAATGGTTTCAAGTGGAAAACTGATCGCATTGGCAATTGAATGTTTAGGCCTATTGTATAGAATGTTACCGGTACCTAAAACACATTCATTGTCCTGTCTGTGATCTTAAAGTAATAATCCCCCGGAAGCATATTATGATCTCATTACGGTGAGCCCCAGAATATAAGAATTAAATTCTTGGAAATTTTAAAACCGTCTCTCATTATTAATCAGCACAGTGAGATATCAAATGTCAAGTTCCTCTTTGTCTTATGAACGTTTGTGTGGCAAAGCCCGAAATGTAACCCGAGACCTAAATGTAGACCGAGCTAAAACCAAGACCCTGTAAGTGTATAGCTTATGGCTCAGGCTATACAGTTAAAGACTAAAATTCTATAATAGCTCAGTTAGTGCACGTTTGTGCGGCACATGTGATCCCAACCATGTACCGGTGTCTTATTAAACCAAAACAGTAATGCAAAAGACGCGCTTCATCATATAGGTTAGCTCTAAATTTGAAAAGGATTTAGCATCATTGCTTCCCATAGCACATGCACATATACAAGAAACATGCGTGCAATCTGACCAATGAAAGTTTTAACTATTATTAGGCAATAGTGAAAAATAATACAAGTTGTCGCATTAAGAATTAATTAGTCCTAAATCACTCCAAAGTAAATGTTCACTTACACGACCAGGTGAAGTCTGAATTAATTATAGTTATTTTTGTTGTTTATTAAAATGTACTTTCCTATTAGTTTTGAAAAAAAGGAAAACTTTGAAAAGTATAAATATGTTTTCCAATTATTTGTATCAAATCTGATGATACCTAAGCTCTGGATAAAGGTTTCATACTCATAGGTTTATACACAATTATCACAGTTATCAAAAGTAATGTTATGAAATGCCAAGAAAGTTTTCGCGTCGCCGAAATTCGGCAAGCTAGCAGCGCGGGGGCCCAGCTCACAGATGGAAAACTCATTGGTCTTTGCCGGCGCGCAGGAATAAACACATCAATCGTATGGGGTGTCATTAAGATGAATGCATTACAGAAATGGGTTTGACAAGTTGTGAATAAACGCTGGCTCGTTTACGAATGGGGGTGGGGGTAAGTTACCTATATACGTACTCATGGTATTGGAAGTTTCAAAACCGACAATCGGAATTTTGCGGAGATAACCCTTTTATCTAGCGAATATCTTTGATTAGGTGGCACCGCTCTATTCACTTGTGTGTGGCCGAATGATTAATCGCAAATTTCCTCTCTACTCTGTCAAAAAGACACTTAACTTTAAGAGATGGACAAGGACAATTTCGGGTGGTTTGAAGTTAGTAACAAGGCAACATTTTAAAAGGAGGTTATCGGAGACGCCCCCCCCCCCCGCGTCTATACCTTTCGTAACATCTTAAATGGACTATAGACACATTCAGGGTAGGTTAACTCGTACATTTCTAACGAGTTACTCCGATTCACAGACGAACTCTTGTTTCATATCACTGTGCAATTCCTTTAATTTACAAAATTATATGATTTATAAGAAGGCTAGATAGAGGGAAGCAATAAATTGCAACCGATCGCCAATCCTTGGGTACAAGGCAAGTTTTACAAATAACCTGGGGCAGCTAACAGCACTGCTGGTTAAAGGAATGCTTGTGATGCGCAAAAACGACATTTTCAGACATTAACATACTAAGACAATGATGTGAATATTGTAATGTGAATATTTTTTTTCTTCTTGGAGACTGCATGGAACCGATTGCCTGTGAACTTGCATGACACAGCCTTTAGATTAACACTTTGTGCTATCTATATTCAACGAATGATTCAGTATGGATAACCACATGGTGCTAATTTAACACGACAGTTTTTGCAGTGTAAGTTGGATTATATAGAAGAAGGGGACACACGCAAAAACCCAAACAGCAAAC
Source organism: Hippasteria phrygiana (assembly GCA_037893225.1). Lineage (NCBI taxonomy): Eukaryota > Metazoa > Echinodermata > Asteroidea > Valvatida > Goniasteridae > Hippasteria > Hippasteria phrygiana. Next base: position 177,506 of record JAZGUH010000799.1, on the reverse strand, counting down.
AAATAAACAAACAAACAAACAAACAAACAAACACAACATTTGCACACCTGACGCCATGTGCCGGGCCCTAATTTTATACAGCCTGTAAGTCTTACCTTATTTCCCACGAGATTCAAGGTATGAAGGTAAGTTATTTCCAGGGAAGCTCAACCCGCAACCCGCAACAACACGACGAAAAACACGCCAGTAGGCCTATTTGCAAACAATTTTTACCGACTAGAAATGCAGGTAAAGCTTCAACGACAAAAACTACAAGAATATACAAAAACGAGGGCCCCTACAGCACATGCTACAGCAAGATTGTTACCACCATACAGCCGGGGCTTGCCCCGAATGAGCTTAAAACTACCACTAAAACCGCGTTATACTTGAGACCAAACACATTCTAACCATATTGGGGACACTAAAGCCTGCATAAACTGGACCAATGGATCATTCTACCGGCCATTGCGGCCCCATTTGGTGCGGAAAAGAGCGGGTCGTGGACGGCCTAAATGTGGCCCTTAAGCCGCAAATGTTCTAATTTAACGACGGGTTTAGAGAGCTCCCGAACCTCCTCAGCCATCGACGAGCCGTATAAAAACGCTGCATCTGAAGTGTAATTGTCTATACAAATATCACAATGGCAGGGCTGGTGGCAGATGTCAAGGGCTCCAATGTTACCACGTGATTCACCATGACAACCAAACCACATCAGGGTAAAGAACAAGTCCAGAATCTCAGCCTGTCACATGAGTATTTTTAATTAACCGTTATTTCTCGTCAGTCACTTTCTATTGAAAAGTTACTCATTGTTGTCGTGTGTGTGATATTTGGGGCCAAATTAGGCAATGTATTGTAGGTAATCGATTTTCAGCCAAGGCTTTTATTGCTTACTGAAAAAAGAGATATTTTGCAATAGGAAAAGTGAATTTTGACAGTACAAAAAAAATGAATAAAGCCCGTTAAGACAGTGGTGGTCGCTGTAGAGGATCGAACAGGACCCGGGGTCCGCGAACTTAATTCAATCCAAATTACAAAAGAATCAAACTGACAAACAAAGAAACAGATTACAAACAAACCTTTCATTTGTTTCATAATGGACTGAAGTATCAAAAATGTTACGTAAATTGAAAAAGAAGGCCAAATATTGCAAGGTGCACGCTGATCTAAGGGCACATTTTGCGCTTGTGTACGCCTGTTACTTTACCAGTAAAAGGAAATATCAGTAAGCATTTATCTGAAAGGATAGTGAGAATATCATTCTAACTTGAGGCTTTGCATGGTGCAGAGTTAAACTAGGGATAATGTGTTTGCAGATATACCCAATGAAAATAACTAACTCAAATAGCATGGTTCTCAGAAGAGGTACAAACTCGTCTATAAGAATTATACTTTTGTTCAACCACTCCTTCGCGTGCATACCGGTACTACGTGCACATTATTGTCGTTTATTTTCTTTTATTTACAAAGTTTCTGAAGATCTTATCATCAGCCCTTTGCAACTGTCCTTGCTAACTGCAAGCTTGAATCTAGGTCACCAAAACATGTCTAACCATCGTCCAAGATAATTATGGGTATAAATCATATAAAATATGACAAATCTCGATCGTAAAAATTGGACCAAAAAGAAAAAGAAGAGAAATAATACAAAAAAACCCGCTTTATTGCGATCGCATTAATTTCACACATTTATCAGTGTCCATATTTAGGACGCCGGGGTGAGAAAAAAAGTCCGCTCAAAAACATTGACGAAAATGACCTCCTTTTGAAAGGCGCCTACACATTGTTTCCCGGCCTATCCCATGATGCACCCCGGTGCTTTGTAGTCGCCGATTGGTGGTGTGTCTCCGGGATTGGTTTGGAGTGGTTTTTCAGGGTAATTTACGATAATTATCCGCTGACATTTTATTGCGTAGCCACAATGGAGGGCTTCTATCCCCGCGCGGTGCGAAAACCAACCCCTCACCGTGTTGCCAACGGAAAAGTACCGTCACCCTTGCGTGTGTGTACCCAGTTTATTGCTTCAGCATTGATAAATTCGTCCCTACCTCGATCAAGAATCATCAGGCTAAAATTGACGCGAGCTAATAATGCTGAAGCGCGCCCTTAGTAACACGCTGAAAGCGTTGATTAATAATTGCAACTAACTAGGATTTGTTTCTTAGACAAGTTCAAGGGAGGGGGCAGGTTCGTCCATTATGATGTCATGATTGTTTCGTAATTCATCACAAATTCACAATATGAAATGTGACATTGGATTCAATACACGCACTTTTCATAGGATTGAAAGCATTTTCCAATAGGCCTCGTGCATAACAGCCATCTTCGAGATTTTTTTGTCATTCAAATGTTTGTAACAATAAGCAACATGCCTATCCAATGGTGACAAAGACATTAGACCTACCACTTGAGATGGCGAAAATAAGGTCTACTCTCTTAATTCTTAAGAATGAAATTCACTTAGCCTATCGCGCGTGTGGAACAGAGATAAAATTGAAGGATTTGTCTCTAGTTTTAATCAGTTAGAGTGACATTTTACTCATAATTATTCGATTTTAGTGAGTGTAGGCCCTAGGCCTACAAACTTTCAAAGAATTGCATATCGCGAGGGGACATTTGGGTGGGTTTGTATTTAATTCAATTGGGGACCTTTAACAATAGAGAACAACAGGGTCCCCGGTTGAGAAAGCTCCCCGGTTGAAAACCGTGCACAAAACCAATGAGGGTCCTACCAAAAAAGTATGAACAATATGAGGACAATAATCCCTGATTGAAGGTGTTACAAAGATGTGTGTGGGACGTGCATGTGATACCGGTAGTGTATACCTAAGGCAGGGGGAAAAAGTTGTATTAGAGGAAAACAGTCGTCGATTAACACACAGTCCTCCGTTGGAAAACGCGTGCAAAATCAACGAGAAATTGCCAAAATGTTAAGTACAAATTAAAGAAGGTGTAAGGACAATGGATATTCCTCGATGTACACAATAAACAAACCTGGGTGTGTGCTGCGGTAGGTGTAAACTGCAATCATGGGATATAGTTTGCAGTTCATGGAAACTTAAGTAGAATTTCAAAGAAACACAAAATCCTGGTATGTTGTACGAATTTGTTTTTGCATCTGACAACGGGAGATCATGTGGATTTCACTAATATACTTGAATATATGATCGTTATGACTTACTATTGTAACACAAAGCTGGGAGGGGACCACGTTGCCAAATAAATCTTGCCTATATCAAATTAGTTTACAATATATTTTAGCTGCATCATGTTTTAACTATATTTGGTTGACCACCCGACGGCTATTGTTAATATTATAATCCGTGAACGTTCAAAATAATATAAACAACTGCTGTCATCGTTCGTCATAAACAATATTTATCACCGATATTGATACGATATTCCATTTTGCTGATAGTATGCATTTCATGCTCGTGAACAGTTAATGGACCGTTTTCAACCATTCGGTTTACGCACAATTTGAGTGGAACACCATTACCTTCTGCTTGAAAATTAAGCTCAGCCAGACGTCAAATTACAATGGCCGCCAGTTCGGTTGTTTGTGACAGTGTTTTGGGCTGCCGCCGCCGAATATTGAATTCGACAACATGGCAGAGCGTCTGCACTGAGTGTCCTTAACATATTTCAGGACTTATTCTGCCCTTTTGAAATATTGACGAATGGAAAAGGTATTCCATTGAGTTGAATCATTGTGGTAAAATCCTTCAAAACTGGCTGGACCGTTACCGCGATTAACGAAGCTTATAACGAAGAACACAAAAACGTTCATCCCGTCGCGTTATTAAAGTTTCTGTCATGTGTAGTGATTGATGGTGTTGGCTTCTATACACGCCTTTCTGTTACTCATGTAACAATATTTCGTGGAAAACATTTCAAATTTGGACTCCTGATGGCCTGTTTTTGGACGAGTAATTAACCAAAAGAAGGCTCAGGGCTGACCATAATTCACCCATATAAGCTGGCTAGACTCGGGCATTATTTGAATACAATGGTCATTGCATCTGTACTGTAGTGACCAGTACGGCAAAGCAAAGTTTAATAGATGACAGGTTTAAGCCAGCGAAAAGGGGTTGTCAAACACGTTATAAAAGGGGTTAGGTGTTATCGCTATATAATTTGAAGGGGAAACACATTATTATGCTATAAAGCACGGTGAATGAAGTAACTTAAGGATACAAACTAAATATTTCCACATGAATTTTGCTTCCATTTGTGTAATTCAAGCGGTCAGAATCTACTAGCCAGGTCCAAACAATAGCAAAAAAACGAGAAACTGTTCCCTTTTGTCAAAAAAAAGTAACTATGGAGATCTTTGGACAGTTAACCGATACTCCATGAGTATGACAGGGAAAGAGTTTCTTCCTGCTCAAAATGTCTAGGCCCTATACAAGGGTCGGCTGAAAAGTTCGTAGGTTGACTTTGAATAACTATAGGGCCTAATGCCAGATCAATAAATCTTAGCATTCATGTATTTCAACCGTTTTGATAACTAACTGTTTGTTTCCAGGTAAGGCCGTATTTGGTGGTTCGTAGACGACTTCGTAAACAAATTGACAAAATTTGGCATCGAAACGACATTGGCCTTCTTTGGAGGGGATGAGGACGTGTGTTTACACTGCAAGGATTGCCTATTCAAAGTGACTGACTCATCGTGGGTTAGGAAACGTTGGATGAAATTAGCTGGATCTACTTCAAAACGCTGCAAGTTATCCCTTGACATGACCAGCCTGGTGCGCTTTTGATCAGGGGTCAGAAGACGCGGCACCCACCGAGCAGCAACCTTTGACATTCCAAGTTCTGTACATAGAATGTTCTCAACTCTCTCACGGGAGATTCCAACGGCATGCAATTAGTTACAAAAATGGTTGAAATAAATGCATGCTAAGTTTCATTTATCTGGCATTACTCCTTCTGAGTCATCCTACGAACTTTTCAGCCGACCCTCGTACATTATGAATAATAGGCATGAGAAGTAATAACTGTTAACCTTAACTCCATTCGTGTAGCCAGGTGAGCGAACTGCGTGGTGAGACGTGGGATTACAGCATGTTTTCCGTACATACAAGATAAGTTCATGTAAACTTCTGCCTGTTTTTACGACAAACACCAAGACTATAGGCCTGCGTTTTTCAAACTCGTAAAGAAACAACTTTACAGTGGTTTCCTGCAGGTCGCTAATACAAAGCAAACAACAAATATTCAAAATAAGCATCTGCACTGAAAACAAAACAAAAAACGAAACATGGTTTCTTTTACGGAAATTTACTTGCAGTTTGGACCCAAGTACCATCCCGTAAAAAAACGGTGCAAGCTGTTATCTATAACGACTCATGAACACTCTTATTTTACGTTACTGTCCCTCAATATGACCCCGTTATTCCCGTAAAAAGATGGGTTATGAAAAAAATCACGAAGTTACAGGAAGCTTGGTGTAAGTAATTATAAATTTACAGAAATGGGAACCATACTAAATAGACGTAATATATTATACATTACTATAGGTATAAAGTATACAAATACTACGATAATCTACTAGGCCTAAATACTACAAACTGAATCATGTCGCGCTTTAGCTTTATATTCAGCGTTATCCCGCCATGATGAAGTCACGGTTTCCCATTTTCAATTGAATACGAAAAGAGATGTAAGACGTGTCTTCAGCTCTGTTTACAGACAATCTAAATTGTATTGTGGAATTGTTTAAATAATTAAATATTTTGGTCAAGAAACCGTGTTTTTGGACGAAACACTACAAATTAACATCACTTGTGTGAACACAAATTTCCTCAGTTATGATTGGTGAGTTGCTGCATAATGAATTCATGTAGGAGAACATTAGATTTTACGTCCAAAACCCGTTAAAACTAAAATACGGTGATGGTCTGTTTTTTTACGGGGGAAAAAACCGTTACTTTACGGACATTTTTACAGTGTGCGTACAATGTAGGCCTACATTTCGCCGAAGAAACCACAGGCATATAGTATTGGGTACGACGTAGCTTTCCGCATGTCCCCACTTGGCAAACGTGGGAAACAAAGTGTCACATCATTTGTACCGTACCGAGGGGTAGTATTGTGCATCTCACTAGCCATTATCCTCCTATTTCTATTTCTATTTTTTACTCTTTTTTTTAAAAAGAGTTTTACTTTAGCAAAAAACATACAATTAATTTGTTTTTAGTTGCAATGGTTGATGTGTCTTCACTGCACTACAACTGAAATGCGTCTTCCGTATGAAGTTATAAGAACTAACTAAGCCTACGTAACGGAGGAGATGTTTTTTGTTCCAGGGTAACAGCAATGGACAGAGTTGGAAGCGTTTTAGCGATAATCCCGACGGGCGTTCTGATTTATCCTTATAAAAATTGTAGAATCACACAATTACGTGAAGTTATTTCGGGACATAGGGTATATGCATTCGATTTACATTTCCCGTTTTTGGCATTGAACTGACCAATCATCTTGGCTGGAACCTAAACAATTAATAATAATCATTCTCAATATACGTTTAACCGCAATCAAATGGCAAAACATTTAGATCTAGCCGGATACAGACCACTGAAAATGTTTTACAAGTTGTTGCCTCCCTATAAACTGAATAGAGTTTATTGTCCTCTTCACTGAGTTCAAGTTTGTTTTCAGGAAGCCTCATGTAACTTCCCCTGGCCAATCTTCCAGTCTGCCCGACAATTGAACATTTGGGTCCCGGTCAAGATAGCTTTGGCGCGTCTGGTCCTTCCGCAAACAGGGTGTTTATCACTCGGGCCGTTCCTCTACCAGGAAACAATAAGATTTTATTCGGTTGTCGTATTGCGACATGATTGTTTTGCAAGAGATTCTCTCGAAGGAGGTGGGTTCTGCCTGTCGGAAGTTCGATTGATAAAGTAGATTGAATCAGTTTTCTACTTTTCTGCTTAATTTCACGAAAAAGGATTACCGGTATACAAATGATAAGGATTAATCCAACTTCTGAAAGCAAACAATTACCTCAACACAGGAGTAATATGCAGCAACAGTGGCAGCCACAGCATCAGCAGCAGCAGAAGCAGCAACAGCAGCAGCAGCAGAAACAGCAACAGCAGCAGCAGCAGCAGCAGCAGCAGCAACAGCAACAGCAGCAGCAGCAGCAGCAGCAACAGCAACATCAGCAGCAGCAGCAGCAGAAACAGCAACAGCAGCAGCAGCAGCAGCAGCAACAGCAACAGCAGCAGCAGCAACAGCAGCAGCAGAAGCGGTGGCGGCGGCAACAGCAGCAGCAACAGCAGCAACAGAAGCGGTGGCGGCGGCAGAGCAGCAGCCGCAGCAACAAGAGCAGCGGCAACAACAGCAGCAACAACAAAACAATAGCAACATCTAGAAGCTCTTGTTTTTACAAAAAACACAAGATACTTCTTTCTCTATATACTTTAAATTCATCCACTATAAAAACAACAAGTGAGCAAACAAAAGTATCAAACAACAGGCAAAGAAAGACGAAACAAAACAAGCTGATGGGTGATTTTGTTGTATACTAAGAAACCGGGTGCAAAATATAATTGTGATTTCACGGCACCGAGAACGGTACATTGGCAAATGTTTGTGGAAGTTCGGGAAAAATACAAAAAAAGAAAGTGGGAAGATGAGTGGGCATGTCATGCAATGTCAAAAAGGAACTGCGAGAACAACATAATACAGGCGCATTGCTGCTTTCATGATTCTCCATAGCCGTGACCTGGTTCGAATCTCACCAAAGCAGACATGTGGATTTAGTTTTTGGTCCTTACCTGATTCCATGGTTCTCCCCAGAATATTTCCCCCGGTTTTTCCCTCCCATCTCTAAAACTGAATATTTCTTCACTGTGTTCTCCGCACAAGCTTTTCTTCATTGATCGCCAAGCACAACGCTTTTGAGGAATCCTTGTTTTCATATACCAGGAACACATACGTCAAGACAGATTCATCTGGGATTGAAAGGTCAGGCCCTGTTAACTTTTATCATTCAAAATGTCAGGTCATCCCAGCTGGCGAGCAGTTTATCATCTGAAATAATGGTGATACTACTAATTCAGAACAACGAGACTAATCAGAAGTTAACAGGTCCTTGTGTACAATTTGCAGAACTTTGTGAAAGGGCCGTGCTTGAAGGAGACAGCAGACAGAGCCAACAATGGCAAAAATATACCAATCAAGTACAAACACAAGGAAGAAGTATACGGTTCAAGTGGAAGGACGCCCTCGTTTGGTGACCAATCCGAACAATTCTCAAAAATGACTAATGTAAAAGGGCTTAGAGCAAACACGGCCCGTAGAATTCCAATGTTCCGCTAAATGTAGAATTTATTTTGATTGAAGTGAGAACTGGAGAATACATGTACTTGTTTTTATTAATATATATATCTTTCTGATGTCACTGATTACAGCAACATTTTGGACACTTCTTAAAACCCTTCCGAAAAAGAGACAAACACCCAAAAGAAATGGGTGTTAATTGCTGAACTTAATACTGACCATTTACTCCAAGGCCCCTCCTCCACAAATCCAAGATAGGGCAGCATTGAATTAAAGGGTCCCACATACTCAAAATCCTTCTCACCGATTGCCTACAACCGCAGAAATCTGCGCCAAAGTCTCATTATGTGTCCCATCCTCAGTCTCAACTCAATTCCTTTTCTCCTCCGTCCAAACGATCTGTAACTGTGCTTGGTTTGTGTTTGTTGTTTGTGCGGGGGCTATTTTTTCGTAGACCAGAATCGCCATCATGCATATTCATGATTAAGTTCAGTTATATAATAAGCATGAGACAAGACTAGTGTATAAGGTTGCAGTAAAGCGATTTGTTCGACCTGCTGTTGGGGCTATATTGGTAAAGCCTATAGGCTTTGGAGCACGAGGCTTGGGTTGGGATCTTCTGCCCTGTTTATATTTCTTTTTCTTGTATTAATTGTGGTGTTGAGGATTCTATTTCAAGGGGAAACAAGTCCGAGAATCTGTCTTGCAGCGCACACAGCCAAGTGCATAGAAACACTCTGGAATTCTGGCAATTCCGGACTACGAAAAAGAATTGCCATCCGGGATGTTTGTTTGTTCGTTTGTTTGTTTGTTTGTTTCGCATCACTTGATATATCTCATAGGCAACTCCAAACTGCCTCTGATCTGTCTTTAGTCTATGTATATGCTATTCAATTAATAGTTATTGTATTAATTTTATTTTGTTGAAACCAGCATACATGAATGATTTATTGCATTAACAGCGAAATGTACAAGAAGCTCAACAGTTTCTTTGACTTCCGGGAAGTTTCATTGGCGAGTCTACTACCGACGCTGCTCTTTGCTAAAATGCAGACAGAGGGCGGTATATCACTAAAGCGGTCGGCCGTACGCACATCAGCCTCTGCGATTCATCCAGAAGATGAGGGCGTGCTTCGTGAAAACATGTAAACATGGTGGTTGCCATAATTAGAACCCTTTTGCGTACGGATGACGTCTGTGGACGCAAAACAAAAACGTGTCACCAGGCCAGATGACACCATTGGCCGCCGTTTGTGCAGTTTCAATCCATTGTTGGATTATTGTTTATGTCATCCTTGACTTCACAAACACACTGTAGAGGTTCGGTTTGGCTGCCAGAACCGCTGCAACACCCCGACGGCTCCCTAGTCTGAGTAACTTGGACCCTCTATCGCCTTTTTTAAACATTTGGACACGATCTGGCGATTAGTAGGGTCCAAGTACGTGTACGGCAATTTTCTATTTATTAATCAAATACGTCTAAAATCCCAACAAAAACATCATAATTCACCCTTACAACGGCCACCAAAATACTAGATACGCCACCTTCGGAACAAGTGGAGTTCCATGATCAGATGGAGGTACCAAGGTTTACTTACCATCCAAATAGAAAGTGAAATTTACCGTTTAATTCCCAGAGACACCCGCAGAACATTTCGCTGTCTTGGAGTTCAAATCGTGACCCCTCGACCTTGCATGACGTCACCCTGATGCGCAGCGCTCGCAGGCACCGCGCGACAATCTGTTTATGCCGGCGGCTGTTTCGTGAGTGGTACAACGGTCGAGATTTTGTGGAGATTCTAACTCAGTTCGAAGTTTGGAACGTATGTAATCCAGGTATAATGCATATTTTCCTTTGAGTCCATCAATTGGTCGTTGACCTATTTGCGTTCACTCAGGTTGCAATTCCTTCATGGTTTCATTATTTCACCACCCCACCCCCCCCCCCCCCAATAAAATAGAATAACATAAATAAATAAATACAAATTTGTAAACACCCCCCCCCCCCCCCCAAATAGAGACAATTATATGTGCTCTAATTGCATGTTAAATCTCAGGCAGATGGGCAGATACACCAGATACTTGTGATTAAATTAAGACCAAGCAGTTTGATCTTCCTTAACAAAATCACACCCGCCCCCAATAATAAAACGCAACAGAACAATACAAAACAGAACGAGTCCCACGCGTGCAGCCTCCAATCGGACCGACACGTCCGTTGTACCACTCACGAAACAGTCGCCGGCATAAACAGATTGTCGCGCGGTGCCTGCGGGCGCTGCGCATCAGGGTGACGTCATGCAAGGTCGAGGGGTCACGATTTGAACTCCAAGACAGCGAAAAGACATGTTCTGCGCGTGTCTTTGGGAATTTAACGGTAAATTTCCCTTTCTATTTGGATGGTAAGTAAACCTTGGTACCTCCATCTGATCATTGAACTCCACTGGTTCCGAAGGTGGCGTATCTAGTATTTTGGTGGCCGTTGTATAGGGTGAATTCTGATGTTTTTGTTGGGATTTTAGACGTATTTAATTAATGAATAGAAAATCGCTGTACACGTACTTGGACCCTACTATCGCCAGATAATGTCCAAATGTTAAACAAGGCGATAAAGGGTCCAAGTTACTCGGACTAGACGTCTCCTGTAAAATACCGTGCCCAAAGGGTTAACACAGGTTAGTAGTTGTCCTTATACAGTCGTAAATAGGCCTGAAATTGGCTGCGCCGACCTGATCATATAAATTTGTACACGTGCTAAAAATGTAATGTTTTTATAATCAAGCGTTTTCAGAGCCAATGAGTTGAGCTTTTATTTGCAGCATTTTGGATGAACGGCCTCAAGAATTGGCCCTATATGGCTACGGAGCGAAGGGATTTTGTTCAAAATGGACACTCTACAGGATAGATTTAAGCTCTACTTTTCGGGGTGACCAAAAGTCTTTGTTCTTATTTTTGTGTATCCTAACACTAAGAGTTGAATTTCTGCAATTTTTGGAAGTTGGTACATTGTGTATTTACCATTGATGTCTATGGAAGTTTATTGGGGGTGTCCCGTTTAGATTAAAAATGGCGGCCCCGATGTATTTATTGTAGTAAACCTTCCGCCATGCTCATTATCATCTCCTATGATGTAAAAGCTTAGCCTAACTCTTAAATAGAAAAGGGACCTACAACACGAGCGTTGTAAAAAAAAGTACACGTCGCTGTAATTGACATACAATAACAACTATAATACTGGGATTGTTTAGGACACCAGTGGGCGCTGTGCAAATTCATCGTTGGGGACACAACTTGAGCGTGACTTCATAATGTACGGATCTGGAAATTTAACACAACACAAATATAATTTGAAGCACTGTTTCTACGGGAAGGCTCACTCCGTACGTAACACCATCGTGCGATGCGAATGTTCTCCTTGATATCAAGTAGAATGCAAATGCAACTATCAGTGGGAGACTTTTGAGACGCTGGTGGCAGCAGACATAGTTACCGGTCATTTTCCATTGTTCTCGCCAGTCTTGCGTATGCTCAGAACTACGCGCACATGCTTAGAACTTCGCGCGCATGCTCAGACCTAGCAAAATGGACCAGTATGTCTGCTGCCACCAGCGTCTCAAAAATCTCTCATTCGGATGATACACTATGCAGTGAGCTACCATTAGTTTACCATAGCAAAATGTCAACTACAAGTTTTAAGTTTGCTTTTGCTGTAATTTTCAGAATGAATGGATTTGGGTGGATACATGTATTGTATAGCAAATAATGTAACAGTGACCGGTTTAACGTTTTGTGTACATACAGGCCGGCAAAACAAACAGAAAAAATGCTGCTCTTGTAGTCTGGTTCCCTGACCAAGCTTCAGACAAAACGGAGCAATTTATAGACGTCAGGGAATTACCAGGTCGGGAAACTAGACTAGCTGGCTTGCACCCGTTCACGGATGTGTAACCAATTGCCAAATAAAATGTAGATTAACTAATGTTTGCAAATGTTGTAGATTACCCTTAAACGGTATGCATCACTGTGCGCTAAGTGAAAAGACCGGTATAGTTTACGTTTGGTAAATGCAAGAACTCTTAGGTTGTTGGAAATTTGCTCTGGGAACTGGGAATTGGCTGCATACGCCTCAGGGAGCTGAGGTTTCAAGTAACTGCAAGATTCTCCACTGACTCACAGCCTCAGCTACTGGTACTTCTAGCATGTGATCATCATGTCATTCGCCATCATGTACCTGCTAGCACTTCCACCATCAACGCTTGCCGTCATAGAAGATTTGGTAAATGCCCGATCACATACTACCCCAACTCAACCTCATCTTTTCAAGTTCAACTTTCTGGTGATGTTCACCCAAATCCCGGCCCTGACGGTTCAACATCACCCAAGTCTTCTGACAACAGTACAGAACTGCAACGCTCAAAAATCAATTGTGTATTATTTAATGCCAGAAGCCTTGTCAATAAGCTTGTCTTGTTTCAATCGGAAATGCTTGTTAACAACATTGATATTGCCTGTGTAACTGAATCCTGGCTAGACCCAACCGTTCTCGATGGTGAATTTAACCTGAATCCTCAATACTCAATGTTTAGAAAAGACCGTAACAGACATGGCGGTGGTATATTTGTTGCTGTATCAAATCACCTAAAACCTTCACGATGTTGTAAATTTGAACACCCTGATCTTGAATTGTTGTGGGTCGAAATATCTTGTAATCAAGGTACCATTCTATTAGGGTGTTTATACAGACCACCAAATGCTAACTCCAAATTCTTTGATTATTATGAAACTGTACTGGAATCGATTTTACCTTTTGCCCATAACTACCTTGCCATAGCGTTATTAGGTGATTTCAATATCGATGTAAACACCACTGTTCCTAACGTACAACGACTAAATGTTATTTCCAACGTACTTAACTTCAACCAACTGGTAGAGTTTATAACTCGTCCTCATTCTAATGTAGATAACTCTGGTTCCACAATTGATCTATTGTTCACTAACCGACCAGATTTATTCATTGATACTCGGGCTTTACCTGGCTTAGGTAACAGTGATCATTATGGTATTGGTTTTAGAATTCATACAAGTCATACTGTCAAAACGATCACTCGAATGTTCTATCAGTACAACAAGGCTGATATTAGTGAGCTCTGTAACACATTGAACTGTGTTCCTTGGGACACATGCTTTTCGCCAGGTTTTGATGCTGATGAAGTCTGGGACAGATTTAAAGACTTACTGTTTGCAGCGATTAAAGATGTCGTGCCCATGGCCAGACAAAAAGGAAAAAAAACGGAGTCCTTGGATCACTAGTGAAGTCGTTCAACTCAGCCGGAAAAAGCAACGAGCCTTCAAAGCTGCAAAACGTAATCCCACAAATACTTACCTGTGGGAAAAGTACAAATGCATACGTAATAAGGTTAAATATATTACTGCTCAGTCCTACCACAAATTTGTAAACGACCTCTGCCTCAACTGCTCCAACAATCCCAAGAAATTCTGGTCTTTTGTTAGTGGCCAAAGAAAGAAAAGCTGTCCTAGCAACTTTCATAATGGCGACCCTGACTCTGCAATCACTGAGAATCTTGATATTGCAGACAACTTCAACCGGATCTTCCAAAGTAACTTCACCCGGGACACTCACTCCTATTCAACTCCTCAATCCTGCAACCATTCCCCTTCGGAGTTTAGACTAACGACCATAGTTGTGACGCCATTCGAAGTGAGGAAACTATTGAACAATTTGGACATTCACAAGTCTGCAGGACCCGACGAGATTTCTCCACTGTTTTTGAGCATTGCCAGTGACAGCTTAGCTACACCACTGACAAATTTGTTCAACTTTTTTCTTTCCTCCGGCAATATTCCTAATGAGTGGAAACTTGCTCATGTTGTACCTCTCTTCAAATCTGGTGATCCACGTAATAGACCGATTTCTCTTTGCTCCGTAGTTGGTAAGACATTAGAAAAAATCGTAAGCAATCACCTTGTAAATCATATTTGTAGACGAGGCATAGTTAGTGATGCTCAACATGGGTTTTTCCCTAAGCGTTCATGTGTAACCCAGTTGACAACTCTTTATCATGAATGGGCTGAAGTCATTGATGTGCGTAATCCTCCTCGTATCGATGTAATCTTTCTAGACTGGTCTAAAGCTTTCGACAAAGTTAGCCACAGCATGTTATTAGATAAATTGCATAAATATGGTATTTGTGGCTCAGTTCTATCATGGTTTAATTCTTATCTTAGCAACAGATCACAAAGAGTAATCTTCCAAGGTACCCAATCAGAGCAGTTAAGAGTTTTATCAGGTGTACCGCAAGGCTCTGTTCTTGGTCCCTTGCTTTTCAATATCTTTGTTTTTGATCTCCCATTCTGTGTTCAATCCAATCTTAGACAATATGCAGATGACACTGTATTGTATAGACCCATTAGATCCAACTCTGACACAGTAATCCTTCAAAATGACTTAAACAATGTAATTAACTGGTGTAATATTAATCACATGGTACTTAATCCTAAGAAATGTAAGCTTATGACTGTAACTCGTAGCAGAAATCCTCCTAGTCCCATTTATAATATTGGCTCGGATTCTCTTGAAGTTGTTTGCCAGTACAAGTATCTAGGTGTCGTCATCTCTCGTGATCTCAGTTGGAAGAACCACATTGATAGCATTACTTCCAAAGCTACCAAACTTTGTGGCTTTATAAGACGGGTTGTTAAGAGTAATAATTCCACTGTTCTAGTTAAACTTTACACTTCCCTATGTAGACCTGTCATGGAGTATGCTGCTCCTGTCTGGTGCCCAAGCCTACACACTCACCAATCACTCATTGAAAAGGTTCAGAGGCGTTTCACACGTTCTTGTCTTGGCCTCCCTAAAAGAGCCATACCTAACAATGCCGACATTGACTACCCTTCCAGATGTAAGCAATTAGGAATTCCTCTGTTGATCAACAGACTTAATTTTCTGTCCATTTCTTTTGTTGTTAAATGTTTGTATAATAAGTTTGATGTAAGTATCCACAGTTATGTTTCTATTAATTCTAGGCATTGTGATTTTGTTAAGTTTGTTCACAAGGGGGGTCGCACTAACTGCTTACACAACTCTCTATTTGTTAGGTTTCCAAGATTATGGGATAGTTTACCATCTAATGTTAAGGAACAAGTTGTACTTAATATGTCCAAGTTTCTCAGTAGTTTGCGTAATTATATTCTGTCTCCCGGTAAATCCATCATAATTCCATCCTAAATAGGCGTGCAGCTGAAACATAGAGTCTTGGTTTGCTTACATGCGTGCTTTTCTATTGCCCTACAGGGTGCCTGGTACCCTAAGACTACCATGGACTTGTGCGCATGTAAGCTAAGTGTGACGTCATTATGTTTTAGGTCTATTCTGAACTGTTACAAATCTGTTATTTGTGTACATAATGTATTTATTTTAAGGAGATTTAATATCATAAATGTATTTGAAATCCGTCTACATATTTATTTATATATACTTCATCTCCTGCATATACTGTAAGCAAACCTATTTATAACTAAATTTGTATTTTTTTTGTATTACTATAGTATTGCCTTGCATTTTTTTTAATTTTTAATTTTGCAAATATATATGTACATGTATTTAATGTTGGCATGGCTACATTTGGAGAGCCACTCGATTGTGATTTAGTTCACATTTGGCAATCCTTCAGGGGTGTTACCATGTCATGTTTTGTTTTATGTCATTTTTTCATCTGTGTACTGTACCTTTTTATGTTTGCCCTGAGAAATAATAAATGAAATGAAATGAAATGAAACAGTTAAAACAGTTTCAGGAATGATTGGTGGGCCTGACGATCAGGGGTAATAATAATGTTTGCGCCTTGATCAGTTTTCTAGAGAAGTGCGCATTATAACTCTATAGGCCTATTATTAGTATAGCAATATAATTATTAATTGTTTTTGTGTGGGGAATTTGATATTTTACTGAGTGGAAAATAGAAATTGGCCAAATAATATTAAACTTCAACGGTTCCCAACGAGTCTGAATGTGGTCACATCTGAAGCGACAATGCAGACGTCCGAGATCGGGCAGCACGGGGCAGGATGGCAGGCCCGTGCCGAAAATGATCCTGTGGGCCATACCATGGGCGGCGATCCCGGGGGACGGGGGGACACACCCCCCAATATTCTTTTGTGAGGGGACGGATGTAGCAGTCCCTCCAATAATTTCCCCCTTGTCATATACATTTTATTGGGCATTGGCTTTTACATGCAGCAGAATACACACAGATCAGCACACACATTCAAATATTTTCCAGGATACACAAAAGACACCAAGTATAAATTACATGTTTATTTGAAAACAGTTGAATAAGTGCATTCTTCCGAGGGGACATTGGCAAGGGGTGGGTATGTAATCTCCAACATTCGTTGTTTGGTTTTCTTCATGGTTGAAATGACTGGTCTGAGAAGCGATCCTGCGAGGAGGGGATTATGTCCCCCTCTATATAATTTTGGTTGACAGCACTAATGGGCACCCCCCCCCCCCTTTTAAAAAGATTAATTAACCCTTTAGTCACTGTAGCGCCCAAAACGTAATGCATTTGGAGGGTAGAAGAAACAGTTGATATGAGCTAATTGATGTGCTATAGTAATAATTTTACAAAGGCCTTTTTGGGGATAATTTTCTTAAGACAAAAGTAATTGCAATGTTTTCAATGTTTACACGTTAATTTTGCTATTCAAGGTCTCCGGATGAGCGCCACCAGGGGTGAAATTTCGGACCCTATTGACAATGAGGTCGTTCTAGACATTGTACGGGACGTCATCATTGCGGTAGTCTACTGGAGGGCGCTATTTGAGTTGGGTAACCGTAATTCACAACTGTAATGATCACCCACCAAGTTATTGGATAGGTCTAATAACCGCAGCATATTTTTCAACATGGTCTTTTGTGTCAAGTAAAATTAAACCCCAAACTGACTCAGGTTACTAATGTATCAGATCAATGATTGCATGAGCGAACGTTCTCAGAAGTATAGCCGAATCTAGTGTATGTGTACGTTCCTCAAGGCAGCGTATCCTAAAAAACCTCTATTTCAAACCACTTTTCATCTAGGCCTACATCAGTTTCACATGACATTATAAAACCACAAACCATAAACCTGCATGATACAATAAATCTATACACATTGCATTTAGCCCCCACCGTCGTCACGCACCAAAACCCCCCCCCCAAAAAACGATGGGAATGACATTATCGGGACATGGGAGACTGATTTACAACGCCGATTTGTTTTCAGAAAGTGGAATCATCCCGCCAATGTTGAAAGACCTTCCAATTCTCGTCAGTGACACCTCCTCTCGTATATCACGTTAATTTATGAGGTTTGGCGGGATGAAAATAAACCAGCTTTGTTGAAGTGACGTTCAGGCATGTTAAGTTCGGTGCACATGTTGTGTCGTCCTCGGTAAAGTATGTTGGGATGACGTAAGGCTAATGTGCAATGCATAACTGCCTTGTACTTGAAAGGAATTCTTTATATAGCACGTTAAAATTTGCACTTCAGATTTATCAGCTGAGTAAAAGTATGATTTTTACACCACCCAAAAATATCGGAAATGCTTCATCGAATGTGGCACTGATGAATGAAAGATAACAGCAGATGCGCCCCTGACTTTAGTTCCCCGAATCGGATCAGATCGAACCAAACCAAACGAAACCGGATCGAACCGAACCGAACCGAATCGAATTGAATCGATCAAATCAAATCAAACCGAATAATATTGAACCGAACCGAACCGAACCGAACCGAACCGAACCGAACCGAACCGAACCGAACCGAACCGAACCGAACCTAACCGAACCGAACCGAACCGAACCGAACCGAACCGAACCGAACCGAACCGAACCGAACCAAACCAGACTGAACCAAGTGGAGCCGGGCCTATCCAAACGCCGAACCAAACGAATCTAACCAAATTTGCACAGATCATCAAAATATTTCTCTTCCTCCAGTAAAATGATCACAAAATCGAAAATTTAGCGATGATAATGTAGCCTACCAAAATGTGTTTCACTTCATACATTACCACCCTATTATATATTAAATTTAAATGAGTCGGGCATATCAAGAGAGAAAAAGAGAGAGAGATAGTGGGGGGGGGGGGGGGGGGACTGCCACCTTCAAGTTTTGGAACTACCCTCGACCGTACCGGTACATTAAGAAAATGCAGGTATATTTTCATTGAAATGATGTGATAATACTAACATACATATTGAATGTTATTTTAAAATTGTAAGTTATGCAATTCTGTAAAGATATATTTATTAAGATAAACATTGGGGTCTTTTCATTTTTCTGCTGTTCGCATATCTGAAATGATGAAGACCAAACGCGATTATACCAACAAGTGATATATATATATCACTGGGAGACCTCATCTTCTTGACGGGGCCATAGCCATGAATCTCACCCGGACAGTTCCGGGTCTGGCCACGGTGTATAGGCCTACGTGCCAGCACTCCCGCGCCACCTCTCCGCCGTACGTCCACACATCTGTCCCCACTCGGGATTATTTTTCCCTCCTCCCCGGGATAGCTCCAAATCCTGGCGGATTTATGGCCGCATCAACCGGGGAGAAAAAATATTGTTTCCAAACAACGAGGAGTGACGAGCGGTGACGGAGATGGATAGGGGCCGGGGCGCCCGGGAGGATGGGACTGAATATTTCATGGCCAAAGTACGATAGGTGGTGCACGGTCTCATGGGATCACCCCATGAGCCTTTTTTGGATGATTTTTCTTTCAAAGAACCCATTGATGGGTATGTGTGACTGGATCCTACGAAATGAGTCTGAAGGTCATTTTGTTATTGTGAGTTTTTTTACTTGCATTGGATAGAGCATATTTTGATGTATCTCTCAGTTTGACATCCTGATGAATTATGGACATCGTGTAGATGAAAACATTGACAGTTCCTATTGATTTCCACATTAGAAGTCATATTTAAGGGCCTGTAACTCAAAAGCAACCCTGGCGACTTGTGACTCATTTTGTTGGGTTGGGTCATGGCTCCGCCTGACCGCCATATCTTGCGTGGTTTTTGTAATCCAAAGATTAAAGGTCTCTCGACGGAAACGATTGTTTTGATGGCAAAAAAGTGTTATTAAATATGAATGTAAATCTCTAGGATGTGGAGAGGAGGCTAGTTGAGAGGCTAGCTTTAAGGGACGATCCGGTTTTTAATACAGGGAGTTTTTTTTTTGCAAAAACAAATCAGTCAGGCTTGCTTGCAGTTTTTTTTGACAGTTTTAAGGGAGCCTCGCAATACAAAAGATCTATAGTCAACTTGTTTTCACGCATATAATCATGTCTTACAACAATACAATCACAAAGTCGAGTCTTCAATTTATATATATACAGGGTGTCCCAGAAAAAACAGGTAATTCTGACAATAAGGGTTAATTTGACAAAGATATGCATTTTATGGCTATTAATCATGTGTTATCATAGGAGCAAAATGCTTTCCAGTAATACCTTGATTGCATTCCTCCGGTTTTGCATCACTGAGCACCATTGTTTGGAAAATGGTATGTGGTTTTTGGGACAGTTCATGGTCAGACATGAGCAGCACATTCAGATATGGCCCGAGGGAAATCTAACCGTTTGAAAGCATGTGATACATACACAATGTTTATCAATTGGTGATATTTATTCAGTAATGAATTATGCAGCAACACCTTCCACGTGTCCACCTCCTCTTTCGATGCAAAAATCCACAGCGGCGACGCATGTCAGCTGCAGCTCGTCTCACCATTGCAGGATCATCACGTAAGATTTCGACCTCATGCTGAATGCGGGCTTGCAAATCTTGAAGGTTATGCGGTGGATTGGTGAACATTTTGTTCTTCAAATACCCCCACAAGAAAAAGTGTTCACAAAGAGTCAAATCCGGTAACCAGGCCAAGCATGACAGTGGGTATTCCATTTCACTCATTTTGACCCTACTGTCCCAAAAGGGTTTTCACATACCATTTTTTTTAAACAATGGTGCTCAGTGATGCAAGACCGGAGGAATGTAATCAAGGTATTACTGGAAAGCATTTTGCTCCTACTTTATAGTAACACCTGATTAATAGCCATACAATGCATATCTTTGTCAAATTAACCCTTATTGTCAAAATTACCTTTTTTTCTGGGACACTCTGTATACATACATTTTATTTATTTAAATTATTTGTTTTACTTTACTTATTTGTAGTTCGTTATTAACAGATAATTGCTGTTTTACCCTTTCTCATGATTGCTTAGGTTTAATGAGTGATTAATTGTGTCGCTGTCTATCTTTCTCCATTTCAGTGTCCTAGGTATAATTTTGTACAGTGTAAATATTGTTTGTTATATTCCATTTTGTTTGTAATTATACAATTGAAATGATGTGTGCGAAATAAATGGAGCCATAGAGCTCCACTTTCAAAAAAAGAAAGAAAAGAAAAAAAGACGGTGGTGGTTTCCATTTATTTATGCAAGAGGGCGCTACTTTTGTTTGGTGGTATAGAAAGAATTCCTTGTCAAAAGGGCACGACAACAGCATACAAATCATTTCTCCAAAATAGCCCATCAGTGTTGGTTAAAACGGAAATCAACCAAAAAAAGTAACCATCTCCAAGAAGAAATACATAGGGTTAGGGTCGGGGTTAGGATTAAGGATAAGGTTAAGAATAGGGTTGGGATGATGTCAAAGGTTATGCCATTGCCCAAAATTGCACAATTGTATTGCAATGCACCATGGGTAAATAGTGAGGTGATCCAAATGATTTCATTATCAAATTTCGTTAATTGTATCATCCAAAGTGACTCAGATACCAGATTTTAATAGTCCTGGTGTCTGAAATTCCTTTTAAAGGTGGTGTACACGATTGGTAATCCTCCAATTTGTTTTTTACTGAATTATTACGAAATACCTTACTAGACTCTAAGTTAATAGTAGTCTCAATCATCCTGTCAAATTATGGCACCATGTGTGCTGTCGTTGTCAAGAAAAGTGGAAATTTATATCGTTTTCCAACGATTTCCAGCGGAAAATCGTTAGAAAACTGCCCTGTAGCCTTTAGTCAAGGCGCCCGTGGCTACCTGGACGAGTGGCGCGCCCCGGACATGATGGCATTCTGGGCGCGTCACGCGGGCCTGGTAGCCACGCGCGCCTTGACTAAAGGCTATCATCCGCCCGACCGTTGAAAACGAGCGCAGTTTTTCTCTCGTCTTTTTTGCCATCCAACAACGCAAAACTTTGAACAGGTCAGTGGAACGATATTTCCTATAAAATACTAACCCCCAAATCCGCCCATTTCTGAAAATTGCAACAATGATCAATCATGTACACTACCCTTGGGTATGTTGTGGCGCTGATTTGTCGCACGAGAACGGTAGCGTTCTTTAAAACCCTCAAAGAGTGTTTTTTTTTATTTCTGGCCACTCACTCAAAGTTCAATTAATTGTTTTAAAGAGTGAACAAAAGAAATTTAAACCTGCGACCTAGGGTACCGAGGGTGTCAAGCGTTTCACACGACCGCTAGCAATACGGGTCCCGTGCAATGAAACCGCATGGATATCACAAACGCATGGATTCCGTGCCTTGTGAAAATGTATCTCTGTCACCAAATTGCATGGGTCCCGTGCGGTGCGTGACGTGGATCGAGGCCTCCTCCAAAACTTCGCAGCGATGCGACATCCGTGCGACGATCACCGAGATTGGTCGAGTGAATGTATCGATGCGATTTTCGCAAGGATACTGTGAGGTGAATCGCCTTTACGCATGCGCAGTTTGCCGTTTGGCCTTTGTAAACAAAAATTTCTTCATTTCTGATTGGTCAGTTACTGCGTAATGAGATTTGTGTAGGAGAACAGTAGATTCTCTGTAAATAAACAACACTTCATTGGTGTTGCTGTATATTTACAGCAAATTTTTACAAAGTGGTCTTGTACATACATCCTCTTTATATAAATTGACGTTAAAATTCGAAAACTATACGGACACGTGATATTTTCTAGGTCACAGTATAGTACCGTAATTTTACGTCCAAAATGCGTTAAAACTAAAATACGTTGATTGCTTCTTTTTAAAAGGAAAAAAAAGCACGTTATTTAACGGAAATATTTACAGTGCGATGAAATCGCAGGCATCCTTGGGAGTCAGACACCCGGTGTAGCGTGAAATTTGGTCACAATGAAATACTGTAGGATTGCACATGCCTGAGTGATCGATGAATCGATTATTGGGAGAGTGGCCGGTCACGTGAGCGGGTTTAACCAATAATAGGGTAAATGAGTCGGATATTCCTGGGAGTCGGATATTCATATGGCACCGGCGCCAATCTTCGCAGAAGTGTTTCTAGCGCTCGTGTGAAACGGGCTTGATGTTTGGAGTCTCTTTGTTTACATTCTTACTAGGAAGTCATCAACCCACAAAGCCGTTTAGCCACTTCCCACTTCCCATACATACCTTCCAAAGTACTTCACCGAAATAAAAAGTTTACTTCCCTTTGCGAAGTGGCAGCCACGAGATCGATTTTCATTTTCGTTTATCTGAGTTGAAAGTACGCCCGTGAAATACAGCTGTGTCGTGTCTTCGAAACTCCATCGGTTTTCACTTTAACAGAAAAAAAGATGGCTATATCGGTACGTTGAAGCTGTGACTTTATCCATAGAAGGCTGCAAGTACGGTACGTGTACATTGCCACACTAAAGCTGCACCCCAAGATAAGGAAGGAAGGTAATGCCCTACACATTGTTTCCGAAATACTTGCTGTAAAGTGCGCGTATTAGAATCAACATTGGGTTACTCGTTTTACATTCGCTTTTCCTATTCTTAGTGCAAAAAAAAAAACAGAATCGAGATGAAGATGTAAAATATGAATATTGTTCACGTTTATTTTAAATTATTTCTTTTTAAAACATTTTTAACAATATAAGAGCACAGTATGAATTATCTCCAGTAATGATTATCAATCTTAGCTGAAAATGAATTACCTGCCACACAGCCCCCAATTTGAATGACCGGGAGAATTAGAAATGCATGCAAAACCAGTTACTCTCAAATAGAAACAGTTTAAAGACAAGCGTCAGTTAAGAATGAACATGTTATTTTTGCACGTAACATCGTGGAAGAAAATGTATCATTCTTTCAAAAAGTAAGTTGGCACTTGCAGCAAACTAAACAGACTATTCATCCTCTTTAAAAATATCATTATGCCTATCGTGCTGTGTATACGAACATGAGCTATATGCAACCGAGGACCCTAGGACAAAGATACAATCACTAGAAGAAGATATTTTGCCGAAAAGAGTTCCCGTGTGCACAAATGTGTAGGCCTACTAATTAGAACGTTTCATACGTTGACAAAAGAGAAAAAATTACTTTTTGTTTTCGGTCATTGTGTAAGGCACGACTTGTATCTGCAGGAATGGATAGTGGCTTTTTATTTGATTGTCATGTATTCCTACGAGAGAGTAACTTGATTGATTGTCTTTGTACCAAAGATCAACAATTTATCTAATTACATGTACGATGCTGGATAGCTAACCTTGACGCTATGACAAATTATACTGGAACATATTAAAACCGTGGCCAGACGAGAGTATAATTGTCAACAAACAGTCGGCAATATTCTGTGT
Organism: Hippasteria phrygiana; assembly: GCA_037893225.1. Taxonomy (NCBI): domain Eukaryota; kingdom Metazoa; phylum Echinodermata; class Asteroidea; order Valvatida; family Goniasteridae; genus Hippasteria; species Hippasteria phrygiana. The sequence continues at coordinate 153,574 of JAZGUH010000799.1, read as the reverse complement.
TAAGGCAACAATAGAGAAATGCATTGTGAGTTTTTGAATATGTACATCATTTTGCTTGTGTTAAGGAACTGTGGCCGATTTGGGTAAAGAAAGTCGAGCGGTACAAGCAGAACTTGTTACATTAGGCCTATTACAGCCGCTAATTTAGAACAATCTCCGCACTAACTCCGAACTGACAAACCAATAACAGTTTACCACACTCTAAAAACAGATTGGTTGAAAATAACTATTTGATTGGTAGATAATGTGTCCAACCAATATATTGGTAAATTTTAACCAAAATATTGGTCAAAATAACCAATGATATTGGTCATTTTACCCAAATATTCCAAATAGTCCAATCAAATGGATATTTTCAACCAATCTGTTTTTAGAGTGCACCCTTATATGAAACTACCAAGGTTTTGACCAAAGACAGCTAGCTATTTGGACACGGTTAAACCAATACAAGACGTAAAATATCCCATTTTTTACTTCACAATCATCAGAGTACACGTGCGTTTCTAGAATATAGACAAATGCATGTGTATATTTCGTAAAAGAACAATGCTACCGACTCTTTATGTATATATGTACAGTATCGCAACGTCCATGTTACTATTAATGTTCAGGTCCTTTATGGCAACTTGTAATTTCGACTCGAAATTTCGACTCGACTCGACTCGACTCGACTCGACTCGACTCGACTCGACTCGACTCGACTCGACTCGACTCGATTCGATTCGATTCGACTCGATTCGATTCGATTCAATTCGATTCGATTCGATTCGATTCAAAAATATTTGATTTTCACCAACACATACATGTACACACACTAATGTTATCTAACAAAAAGCATGAGCTTGTCGAGTGAAGACCACACTGTGCAAAATTAACAAGGAATAATTACCAACAATTGAAAACGACAACGACAGAACATAAAAGTTCTTACATAGCTAGTAATACAAATTCATATTATGAATATTAGTGTTAGAAAAAATATATTTTCTGACTGCAAATAATTGTTCATTAATTTCTTTTTATATTTGAATTTATATAATGATACATTTGATATATTTTTTAAGAGAAGGATTAAGAGAATTCCAAAGCTTGGGCCCTTCGTGTTTGACAGTTTTTTTTAAGCTAAAGTGGTACGAGCCCATGTTTGAACCAAAGCATGAAATCTTCAACTTTAATATGTTGTTTTTTATGGAAGTTTAGACTGAAATATTTTTCGGGAGGATTTGTACTGGTATCAACTTTATAAACAGTAAGCATTTATATTGAAAGTAATCAAAAACAACAAAAATTATCATTGTTTTGTAAAATAAAGTAGGCTATGTTCGCCCGCGGTACGGAGCTATACAACGAAACAGAATCAAAGATGCAGGAGGTAGGAATTAAGATGCTTCTTGAAGCAGGAAAGATCGTATGATGTACCATGCAAAGAATTTCATAGGGATACCGGTACAGAACGAGGGAAAGCTATTGGCACAAAGCTTTCCGTTCTACATCTTCAACGCCTGTACACTAATATTAAATTACATAGCTTTGATATAAGCTGTTTTTGAATGTTGTGTCGGAAGGGGCACATACAATTGTGGGTAGGCAAGTGCATATAATTTATTGATTCCATGGATTAAAAAAAGGTCAATTCGGATTGTATCAAAAGCGACGATCTGGTTGTTTTTCTTTTACCGTGCAATTTAAAAAAACAAACCGTGCTGCAGGCGATGCGAATTTGATTTTGTATGTATGGTACCGGGTATTTCAACATAAAATAAGCTCTAGTTTTCATATCATGTTTTTGGTTGGCATTCAGGCTACCCTGTCTCTTATCATCCTTGCTTCTCTTTGTATCTCAACACATTATTCTCTGGTGGAAGTATCTTCGCTCTGATGACATCGGCGCACCGTCGTAGCCCAACGCTTAGACGCCCTCGAGTGGAACAGCTCCCGGCTCCTCTCCCGTGTATCCAAGTAATTTACATCATCCGCGCCCGCTGTATCCCGGGGCAACGGACTGACATAAACGCCATCAAAAAGTTAATTCTGTTTTAGATTGCGGGAAAATTGACCGTGGTCCCAAATCGCAGCCGCGGCCGGTTCGGCCCCGCGTTGACGGCGTTGTTATTTCTCCTCTGGTTCTACAGGGGAAATTATGTAAATTGAGTTTTGGGACCCGAGATGTTAACTTGTGAGAACCGATATGAGTACATGGCTGTTGGCAATTTTGTAATACCCCGTGTGAAGTTCGTTGTAGGAACGTGGCACGTAGCATAATGCATTCCGAATGATCAGATTTGGGACTATGTTGGCTTCATCCTTTCTCGTATATAATTCCTGTGTTATAACGGAATGTGAATAAATTATTGTCTCATTGTCATGAAGTAATGGTGCAGCCGGGATATAGGTGTGGCTTGGTTGGGAGGGAATTTGTGGGTCGAGAGTTTGAGCCTCCTCCCATTTTTTGTTAAAGAGGAAAGAAAACCAATTTGCATTTTTATACTTTAGTGGCTTTTCTGAGAGCTTATGCCTCCCCAAACCTAACAAAGTAGGTTTGAAGAGTTTATGCATGGATTTGGCAATTTTAGAGAAGTTTTACTTTGGAGTCTCTTTCGCTCAGAATCAGAAAAGCTCGGGGTCTACCGCGTGTTTACAATCCAATCGTGTGACGTAACTGCGTGGAGATAGATGACGTCACTATGCGAGTGCCCATTGTGTTTCTATGCGTGTACGTGTGTACTATGTGTTAGTTTTGTCCTATTTTTAATGTTCCTGGCGGTGCATTATTGCATGAACGTTGCACTGATGAGTTTTTCATTATATATTTAATGGGGTCTTTGTGGAGCAGGAAGCTTACTCGTGTCTTATTCATCCATATTTTGACACTGAAATTTGGGTTTGGAATTTGTGTGGATGGAGAGATATACCGTACCCTGTGGAGACATGAAAACAATAGAGACAAAGGGACTGAATAGGTCTCCACTAGGCAATTCTATGGGTTATGTTGTCTCCACAAGGAATTTTGTGTACAAAGACTATGGGGGTTTGCTTAAGTACATGCAGGGACAAAGTGGAGAACAATGCCATGTCTCCACAGGGATGCAAAAACGCAGAAATGTGGATGGATTTGTGTGTGCGCCGCGAACATAGTCTGGTAACTGCATTGTATCTGTCTCAATGAAATGAATAAAACAATTAGCTGGCCTGACGTTTCCAAATTCCAACTGCCTTTGAGAAAGAACTTGCTTAAGTTCGAAACGTCAGGCCAGCTAATTTTTTGATTTGTATATTTCAGGTCCATTCAGTCAGTCATCAGCAGTTTGCAACAGTTTAATTCATTTTCAATGACATGAAAACATACAGTGACGTCGCGATACGTACAGACGTACACGTACTATTAATTTTCGCTCTGGAATAATGGCAGAATCTGGTGGCTCGTGGGAGGAGTATAGCGTAGATTCTGAAGATTTTCAGCTGCATAATACCGTCAACTGTAATACATTCGAGCTCTGAACTCCAAAAGTAAGCTAGGAAGGCCGTGAATTCGGCAAAAATTGCCCAGAAAGTACGACCAATGATAGTGCCAACACGCTGCAGACGTGGTGCATGCAGTGGCCGCGCTGCTGGTCCACCGAGGCCAAGTAAGCGCAACGCGTCATAAGGTCATATGCATACATTTGCATCCTTAATGACCTTTGCAGGAATTGAGACCAAACGCTCACTCCAAGGGGCAATTTTAGTCATTTTTTTCAATGAAATACATTTTAATCGTTCTTTACCAATTTGTATTCGGTCAGAAGAATATACAAGCTCTCAGAAAAGCTAATATAGCGGAAAAATGCAACTTGGTTTTCTTTCCTCTTTAAGTCCTATGCAACTCGTTAAAAGACAACTGTATACGGAACAATTGCTGCCATTATTCAAAATTCGTTAGGTTAAAAGACAATCACAGAGGTAAATGGAAAACATAATGATATATTCAAATTCAACAGGAAATGGAGGGGGCATCCCCCTTCGGCAGACATGTTTCCTATTTTGTTTGCACTGTATAAGGAGAGCGAAGGTTTGCTTTGTGTGTTGATACATGCCTTAGTTCCACCCCGACGGTTTTCAAAGTAGGCCCTAATTCTTAGACAAATGTATCATAATACGATACAGGTATAGGGGTTTGCGGAAACACATTGTGGAAATGTTTCTGTTGTGAGTATGTTGGATTATTAAGGAGTATCGCTTGTATACTCGACGTTTCTAACAGTATCTGCTGATCGTCTTCGCTGGTGTTTCAGACCTGTATCTATAGTATAGGCATACGCGTTTATAGTGGCCACATTCGAGATTTTCTGGTCATTCACATTCTCACTTAACAAAGACATTCTCCTCTAAGGTTGTTGCCAATCATAAGGTCTAGGCCTATAGTCCTTTGTCATGTAAATCATATGTATGCATGTCATTATGCCTATGTCATATCAAACGGATAGTTTTCTTATTCTTACAATCTAATCAAACTGAGAAGGCATCGACCTATACCAATGGGACAACAAGAATGATCTATAGACCAACTCATGCAGCAATAGAAACAAAACCTTGATTTGCACGTGGTGTCCAAGGCGATTTCAAAAGATTGCTGATAAAAATCGTATTTTTTTTATTATGTTTTCTTGGGGGGGGGGGGGGGGGGTGGGGAGGGGGTGACAACTGGTCAATGACAACCTTCGGCCAACACCCGGCCCAAAAATCTCGCTGCTTCGTCAATGTATTCAAACTGTCAAGTCCTACTAATGGTTTTGATTAATTCGATGCCAGAATCAGTGGAGAGAACAGACGGCTGATCCCCCTGCATTTTCTGCCGATCGCAACGGCAAGAACAGTTCGTCGCTGGCCCCAGCGAACCGTGTCCAATTTAGCGCTAAACCGTGCGCACAAACCCGTGAACAGAATCCGCCGCCGACCTTGAAATTTTGGAGAGAGATTGTTGTAGTTTTGTGTAATTAACCGTATTAGCATTAACACGTGCTCATTTCGCCTCCGGAGCTAGCAAGCGTGGCCTACGTGGCAGACCCGTGCCCACCCTCGGGGCGGGGTGGGTGGGGGCGAAGGGTGCGTGCACATCCACACACTGCTGTGTCCATATGTATTGCGTGTATTCAAACAGCCCCCCCCCCCCCCCCTCCCCCCCCCCCCCCTCCCCCCCAGCTGGAAATCGTTGGAAAACTGCCCTGTAGCCTTTAGTCAAGGCGCGCGTGGCTACCCGGACGAGTGGCGCGCTGGACATGCTTGCATTCAGGGCGCGTCACGTGTCCAGCTGGTAGCCACGCGCGTCTTGACTAAAGGCTATCATCCGCCCGACGGTTGAAAACGAGCGCCGTTTTTCTCTCAGTTTTTTCGCCATCCAACAACGCAACATTTTGAACAGGTCAGTGGAACGATATTTCCTATAACATACTAACCCCCAAATCCGCCCATTTTTGAAAATTGCAACAATGACCAATCATGTAGGCCTACACCGCCTTTAAAGCCAAATGCAATTCAACACAATCATACAATGAATACAGTTCAAACTGTTAAAAAAATTTGTGTGGATTGTTTGACGAATTATTATTATATATTGTTTTATTCCTGTACCATGCCTTAGGTCATTTGCAGTAAGAAGAAAGTGTTGGTTTTCAATTATTTTCAAATCCTCCAATTTAACCATGCAAGAGGGTGCTAAATTGAATTTATTGTTATATTTTAATTCTTTCTGGTATAATGAAACCAGGGATTTCTCAAAAGCCGCGAAGACATCTGTTTAGTTTTTAAATTAGAAGTTCGAGGAAAACCCGAGAATGATATTCTGCGGAAACCTACGGAATCAGGCAGGGACTGGAAACCCCATCCACATGTCGGTCCTGGTGGGATTCGAACCCGGGTCACAGCGGTTAAAGGCAAGGAAAGTACTACTAGGCCAACCCGACTCATCAATTTGTTAATAGAAGAAAGTCCTTGCCAGAAGAGCATAAACAGTACAACACTAATTCCTCCAGAATAACTCCTCAACAACGTTTTACATAAATGCTAGTAAGAAATGATACCAAACGATCATTTATAAATAGGAACATTAAGTACAACCTTCTCCAAGAAAGGAAAATGGGTAGTTTGCGTACATAGGCCTATACATGCAATCGTGTGACTGACATCATGCTTTTGGCTCAAAAACAAAATACGATAAAAATAACCTTGTCCTACATTTACTAATGCCATTAAAACCCCATTACATGATCTCTTTAAAATCGAATACGCCAAGCAATCCACAAAGGAAATATAATACGACTCATTGCCTTTAAATGTAGTATACATAATTTGCAAACATCAAAAAACAAAACTACTGAATTATTACGAAATACTGGACTAGACTGAAATTAAATAGCAGTCTCAAGCATCCTGTAAAATCATGGCACCTGGTGTGTTGCCGTTCAAACGATTGTCGGCTGACAAGCGTTGGAAATAGTCTAGTTCCCTACCTGATAATTCCCTGACGTCTATAAATTGCTCCGTTTTGTCTAACGTATGGTCAGGGAACCAGACTACTGTAACATATGTTTTCCCAGCATGCACACACAATTTTTAATCAGGTCAGTGTCTGCTAGCACTCTATAAAATGCCAACCCCAAAATCCATTTATTTCTGAAAATTACAGAAAAAGCAAATGATGTATACTACATTTAACTATAGATCATTAGAATCATCTGTTGTGCATGTTATTGCCATGTCCGTACAGAGAACCTCCGATGGAAGATGTGTGTTCGTGTTTTGCGCACTAGACTATATTCTTTAAATCTGCTACATGTTTGTCCTTGCTTATTGGGCGTAGTACCAGTCCGAAAAAGAATCAAATTGAATTGCTAATTTGTCAGCATGCGATAAGTTATCAGCTTTCCAATGAGATATTCTACAAAAAGTATCCACCATCGATAAGTAACAGATTTAATGAGTTTCAAATTTTGAATTAGAAGCGCGAGGTTTCAAATTGCTATGATATAAATGTGTACCTCGCGTAGAACACAATAAAACAATAGGGACCATTAGATTTGATACGCGTGCGGGATGCGTATGCGGCTCGGAAAATGTCACCTATTAAATCACCACTTTGCATTGTTATTTCATCTGCTACACTATCGGAAATTTACTTCTCATATCAAAATGTTGAAATGCATATAATGTAAGTGTCACAGGTTGTCCCAACGTTTAATGGGTTCCTGCTAGGTTCGTAGTTTTGTTAAAGGAACTTTGCTCAGAAATAAATCCACACGGACAGCAAGTTATTACGTTGATCCTCTTTCTCGGGATAAAATGTTGTAATTCAATATTCATCACCCCAAGGTCATCACAAAAAATATACAGTGCATACAACAATAGAATTGAGGATAAGAAATAAATCAAATGGTGCAGTTCAGTTCAGAAGCCAAATCAGTGAGTAATCCCAATTGAATGAATGTCTTGAATCGCTAAACAATAATTAAAATTTGACTACATCCATGAGCAATAAACTCAATCCGAAAAATGTAAAATAAAGAAGTACCTTGAATCGAATAGGCACAGGAATTACTAAATAAACAAGGGTTCATCCAGTTAGGATTAGCACTGATATGGTACACGATAATTCAATTAGAAACAAAATGGCAAATACATCATATTATAAATACAGGTTATGGATCTTAGCTGGGTTTTCTGGCGCTTGCATCAGAACTTGGGTGTGGCTTGATGGACTTGACTGAGGCTTGACACGGGGGTGGCTCCGAGTCCGAAGATCAGGGTTCAGGCACACAAACCGAGTTCCGATGATATCACGAACAGGGGAATGGGACAGGTGTGTGGGGAGGCGAACCGGGTCGGCTCCCCAAAGCATGACCTATATGGAAAGTACTCTCTGTATCAGCAGAGCACAATGGTGAGGGTGAGAATGGCTATCATTAGAAACGACTTTAGGGAAAGTACAACGTTCCTAATAGTGTAAACGGGCACTCAATCTGAACAGCCTTCTCACCAGAGGTCTTAATCGCTTTCCGAATTATCGAGGATCAACATATTTGTATACAGAACTAAAAATCTAAAAGCAATATCTCTAACTAAAATATGAAACGCTTAAAAGAATGCTTACAAAAAAAGGAAAGAGGTCAAACTGCATATCTTTTTTTGGGATGTTCGCCCAGAACACATTTCCAGTGGAATGACACTTTCAGTATAACTATACATTGATCAAAGTTCACCCAGAACATGATAACCACGGTCAGTACTCCGCACAGTGGTAAATACCATAAAATGCTAATCAAAACATCAGGGAATAATTGACTTGGCCAAAACCCAATTGTGTTGGCCTATAGCGCATTGCGGTAACCTTACTCAAGGTCATCCTGGGGCAAGTTCCATGTGGTTGGTACACACTCGCTGTACACAATTAATAGTCAGCAGGATGTCACGGGACATAACAGAAAAGGAAGGTAATGTGTAGGCCTATACACACACAATTTGGAAGACAATCAAAATATTGGAAATCTCGTGAACAAGACCAGTTAATTTACGGAAAAACGTGCATGTATGAATTATTGGTCATGTCATACGAATGATCGAAGTTTTAGGCCACGAGGTATCATATAAAAAAAATATGCAACAAGAATATTCAAAGTAATCGGAAATCAACCAAGAGGAAAATATAATGTACACGGACTGAGAGTATAGTGACCGATTTAAGTGAATACTGCAGTCATAACAGAATGGTAATCGGCAATCACAAATGGATCTTCCAATACTATCGGGAAATCAATGAAATACAAAACCGAACATGATAATTTCGGTCAATAAATAACAGCAAAAGTGACATCGATCAAGAGTCGACCAAATATCAGCAATATAATACAAGTAAATACAGGGTACAAGGCAAAAAAGGTTAATAGCTGAAGGCAAACGAATGCTGACTCAATATACTCATATTGGGGTTGTTCCACCCATCTTGAGATTGTCTCAAACCGAGTCAACATAATTCAAAATACAAAGTGTCCTGCACATAAGTCAAATGGTAATAGGAAATACAAACTTCTTTTATACAATGAAAATAGGCTTACCTGTATCAGCAGAGCACAATGGTGAGGGTGAGAATGGCTATCATTAGAAACGACTTTAGGGAAAGTACAACGTTCCTAATAGTGTAAACGGGCACTCAATCTGAACAGCCTTCTCACCAGAGGTCTTAATCGCTTTCTGAGGAGAATCCGGCGATCGGGGGGAATATTATTCCTTGACCACGCGCTCTGCCCATTTCGGTGGAACAATCTCATTGGTCAAAATTATGAAACCAGGCAGATATTCCACCTTGGGATGGAGAGTGGCCAATCAGAAAGTTACTGACTACACGTGTTAGACATGGTCATAAAATGGCAGACAGCCATAACAGTTTTAGCCAGTGGCATAAAATGTAGCCATGTTGGCTGGGTTCTCTGGCCACATCCCCATCTGGTCAATTACTTATCTGTGTTGAGACAAAGGGGTCGTCTTAGCCACATATGGACTTGGTCAACTTAGGGGTAAAATCTGCTACTGGGTGCTAATTAAATTTACTGGAACATAGAGGTGGACCATGCTTCGAAATCGTGGGAACTTTTCCTGTCGGACCAAGTGTTAAAATGGCAGTAAGGGGGAATTTTAACAGGGGCTGACATTCTCCCCTCCTTAAACCATGGCGTCCACGACATGGCCCATCACAGGCAGGTGATGTTTCCTATGTACACATAGCACTTAGAAGATTATTCGTTACTTCTAAGGCCTTCTGCTGCATAGCTAGGTGTTGCTCGAGTAATTTGGCTTTAGATGCCTCAAAACCATAATATTGAGGCGGCCTCCTGTTGCGCACAGGTCTAGAACTCACGGTTGGATCAGTGTCTGGTTCATCTGTGACGTCATCTGATGCTGGTACTTGGGGCTCAGGGTTCACTTCCTCCTTTGCCTCTTCGCCAATTTCATCGTCAAGGGGAGATGAATCAGGGGAAGAATTTGAAGCAGAACTTGAAGTAGAATTGTCAGCTAATAAAATTATCTCTTCAGAGTTTGAGTCGTGTGAACCTTGGGCAGGTTCGCTGTGTTCTGATATGGACAATTCAATTGGCACATCATTGGTAGGGGGTATGGACTCTGCTGGGGCTACCGCAGGAACAAACGCTTGGGCTCCTGGGTTGAGGGAAATTGACCGTCGTGGGGCTGGTATTGGACGAAGAACATAAAAGTTGTCGTCTGAGATGTCAGAGTCCAGGGCGTCGGCCATATCATCCACAGGGTCGGGAAGTGGCCGTCTCACAGGGCGTTTGCGCCGAGGCTTAGGCTGGGGTCGCACCTTCTCAACGGGTGTCCCATCATCTGAGGGGAGGAATCCACATGGAAGTAACATGTTACGATGGAGAGTCCTACTTGGGCCATCGTCAGTAGTCGGGCTAACTACATAGACGGGCATGTCGGGGCTCGCTCTCCGTGTCACTCGGTAGACAATCTTGCTCCAGCGGTCGGAAAGTTTGTGTTTCCCTTTAAGGCCGACATTTCTGACGAGAACTCGGTCCCCTTCCTGGAGTGCATTGTCCCGTACTGCCTTGTCGTATCTGGCCTTGTACCGCTGTGCTGTCTTCTCCATGACGGCCGAAGCGAGTTCATGGGCTCGCCGGAGTCTCTCCTTCAAACCGACAACGTATTGGCCGTGGGTTTCCCCACTCTGTTGCCCGGGCAACCCAAACTGGACGTCAATGGGCAGGCGGGGTTCACGGCCAAACATTAAGAAATACGGAGAGACACCAGTGGACGCATGTTTGGTACAATTATAGGCGTGCACCAAGGGGCCAACATGGAGTCTCCACTTCTTCTTCTGTTCATCCTCAAGGGTGCCAAGCATGCTGAGCAGCGTCTGGTTAAAACGCTCACACTGGCTGTTCCCTTGAGGATGATAGGGCGTGGTCCTGGTCTTTTTGATCCCAGAGACAGCACACAACTCTTTGATGAGTCGCGACTCGAAATCTCGCCCTTGGTCAGAGTGTAGCCGTTCCGGGAACCCATAGTGGATGAAGTAGTTTTCCCACAACACCTTGGCTACGGTACGCGATGTCTGGTTCTTCGTTGGGAAAGCCTGGGCATAGCGCGTAAAATGGTCGGTTACAACCAGGATGTCCTTGGTGTTGCTGTCGTCCGGCTCCAAACTCAAGAAGTCAATACATACTAATTGCATTGGTGCATTAGTTTGGATAGATACTAGGGGTGCAGATTTCATGGCTCGACGTTTTCGGCGGACGCACCGTTCACACGTTTGGCATTTGTGCTCAACGTCGGTCGTCATATTCGGCCAATAAAATCTGGAACGGGCGAGGTCAAGTGTGCGCTCAAAGCCAAGATGGCCGACGTCATCATGAATGCCACGAAGTGCTGTGGAGCGGTGGGTCTTAGGAACAACTAGCTGAGATACCTCACGACCACCACTTGATGTACACCTTCGATAGAGAACCCCGCCTTCAAGGGTCAACTTGTCCCAGTGACGAAGAAGAAGTTGGGCCTCCTTCAGCAAGTCTGTTCTCTTGCCTCCTCGGGGATTCTCTCCATCTTTCATACACCGGACAACTTGGTGTATGGCCTCATCTTCTTCTTGTAGTTGTCGCCATCTTTCCTGGCTCATCGCCGGCAGTGCAGTCTCGCCAGACAATAGGGAGATGAACTCGGGGGGTACGGCTTGTGGTGAGTCTGTAAGACTTTCTACGAGAGGCGGCTCGTCATCGTGGTTAGTGGCTGTTGCTTCATGTGCCAGCATGCTAACACTGTGCCGTTGGCAAATAGCTTGGAACACATCTCGGGAGCAGATACCGTCCTCGCTATTCATACGCTCGCGGAGTTGAGAGATCTTCCTCTCTGTCTCTACCGACTCATCATCCACTGTTGGGGGTGGCTGGGGTCTCCGTGACAACCCGTCCGCATCAGCATTCTTGTTGCCAGGCCGATACTTGACAACGAAATCAAAGTTGGCGAGGGCAGCTAGCCAACGGTGACCTGTGGCATCGAGCTTGGCGGTGGTCAATATATATGTCAGGGGGTTGTTGTCGGTGAGAACTGTAAACGAGCCGCCATACAGATAATCACGAAATTTCTCCGTTACGGCCCACTTCAACGCTAAAAACTCCCATTTGTAGGCTGGGTAATTTAACTCACTCTTGGACAACCCGCGGCTAGCGTATGCAATGACATGAGGTTTGCCATCTTTTCCTTCCTGATAGAGGGCGGCGCCGAGACCAGTCCCACTCGCGTCGGTGTGGAGCATGAAGGGTTTCTGATAATCAACAAAACCTAACACGGGTGCAGTCGTTAACTTCTGTGTGATGGTCTCAAATGACGCCTGGCACGCCGAGGTCCACAGTTCACCGAAGGGCTCGTTGGGACTGCGAAGTTTAACTCGGTGTTTCCTCTTCGTTGTCTTGCCACGATGCCGCTTCGTCAAGTCACAACCCGCAGTTAACTCGTTTAGGGGCCTGGCAATTGACGAATAATTCTCCACAAAACGGCGGTAGTAACCAGTGAACCCTAGAAATGATTTCAACTCCCGTGCTGTATTGGGGACAGGCCACGACCTAACTGCATCTATCTTGCAGGGGTCGGTACTCACACCTTCAGCAGAAATGACGTGACCAAGACACTTTACCGACGACTGGAAGAACTTGCATTTTGACGGGCTAAGTTTTAGCCCGTACCGACGGAGACGCTCCAATACTCCAAGTAGACGCTCTTCGTGTTCTTCTGCGGTTTTGGCAAAGACAATGATGTCATCGAGGTAAACAAAAACACCATTGTGATGGAGATCGCCCATACACTTCTCCATGAGGCGCTGGAAAGTGGCCGGTGCATTAGTGATACCCTGCGGCATACGGTTAAACTCGTAAAAGCCCAGAGGGCACCAGAAAGCCGTCTTGTGCTTGTCCTCTTCTGCCAACTCAATCTGATAGTAGCCTGACTTCAAATCGAGGCAAGAGAACCATGACGCACCATTCATAGCGTGGAGGGTGTCTTCTATTTTGGGGATGGAATATTGGTCACGCACAGTTCGAGTGTTGAGTTTTCTATAATCTATGCAAAGACGGAGGTCGCCATTCTTCTTCCTCACAAGAACAATAGGAGAGGCAAACTGGCTTTCCGAGTCGCGTATGATGCCTTTACCTTGAAGATCTTTCAAGTGTTGCCTGGCATCGGCATAGTCGGCAGGAGGAATACGGCGACAATTTTCCCGGAAAGGTGTCTCGTCAGTCAGTCGGATCTTGTGTTTCACTGACGCAGTACAGCCGATGTCTAAGTCGTCTTGAGAAAAGACATCGACACGGCGGCGCAAGAGTGCTGTGATCCGACTGATATCTTCTTCAGGGAGGGGTGACCCTTCAAAATTAAACTCAACACTCTCGCCAGCGGGACCGGACTGACTGAAATTAGGGGTAGATGGAGACTCCTCCTCTGAGGGGAACGGAAGTTTTTCAGCTATGTCTGAGACAGAGGCAAGTTGACAACGTGCGGGGACCGTGATACTTTTGTAACCGGGGAGAGTGTAAGGGAGAAGGATGACAAATTAATGATCGCACACTCTCTGCACAACCGAGCGGTTACCACTACTAAAAAATTGAATCGGGTGTGGAAGCACGAATTTGTGTTTGTCTGTACACAAATAGTTTTATTTACAATAAGCTACATTTATATACAAAATATGGTCGACTCCTAAATGAAGTCTATGTGTATATCGGTGGCTTAATAAAGTCGATTGTTATGGTGAATAGCCACAGATAGTATGGTTATTAAAGAACGTATAGTATAAAAGAACGTATACTAGAACGACAGTCAAAAATGGGACTGGTGTATATCTATCCAAAGATCACTTGGGCTGGACTACGCTCATGCCATCCAATGTCCACGTTGAAACAACGGAGCAGGTATAAATACAGCAATTGCCTGTGATCGGCAAGGCCGATAAATTGTTGGCGTTGCTGCCGTTCGGGAACCGCACCCAAAAATTATGGTATGTGTGAGTGCACTGCTGCCAAATTGCTGGTGTCCACGCAAGGCAAGAGTGGATTGAAATCAAAGGAAAAACGCAGCTCTGCCCGACAGGTAAACTACAAAACTATGTCAGGAATGCATACTAAATATTTAACAAAGCGCGGTATGTAAATGAACTCCAGCACGTGATTACTATAATTTTCAAACGCAGCGGGCGACCAAATGTGCGGGCGCTGTCCATGCATGAGAAAGTTAAGTTGGCCACGAGAGGGCGCTAGGCGGACAATTATTTTATGTAACAAACGGACATGACGGACACGATACGGAAGACGTGATGTAATATATTACAAACGTTAAGATATAATGGGACCTGTCGGGTTAAAGGTGAGCGAGACAACCCGACTGGTCACACTCACCCCCTAATTTTAGAAGAAAATATGTTTTTGTTTAAGGGAATATTACAGTAACTAACAGTAACGTTAGTTGAGAATTTTCATTCTGTACACTTCATGTCTTGTTCGCACAACACTATCTTCAACCAAATATTAATAGTGAAGAAAACCAGATATTGAAATTCAGGAGTCCATCCTCAGTCTGTCACTAAGGTAGAGTTTATCTCGTATCTAGACAAATAGAACTCTCCAAGATGGTCACTTCATTAATAATTGCAAAAATGCAAAATAGGCATAATTATATATGCCACGGCGAAGCACATAGGACGTAATATCCAATCCAGGATGTCCCTGGCGTGAGTTTATCTCGCTGGACTCGTCCTACTTAACCTCATTATGGATTCAATAGAGATGATCGAAAAAGTGCTGGAAAGAACAAGAATGAGAGCAAGGTAAGAGTATTGTCCGATTGTGTGTTTTTTTCAATAAAAGATCAGGTTTGACAGGAAAGGTACATCTTTTTTTAAATGTGTCCAAATTATGTGAAGTGAAAACGTAGAGACATTTCAAAACTAAGGAAAACATCAGTGAGATTTGATGCACAAATGGAAGGGTTTAAGTCCCAGAAAGGCAATCACTGTAGGATGTAGGCCTAAGCGGTGATAAAATCATGGCATAAAAAAGACCCTTCTTTAAAAATGTTTTATTACTGTATTACATTATCCATGGACTTGAATTTACTCAACTCTTGCCACTATCCATCAGCATAGTTCTGGAAAGTTCGCAGCCAGCAATACAGTGTAGTTATGTGTTGGATCAGCCACTGAAAATAGAACTTAAATATGATAAGCAAAGTAGCTGATGGAACAATCCAAAGTAGATGGATATAGCCGAACGCCTGTCCGATATTCATGGCTATCAAAAGGAGTATAATACTGACCAGCAGCATAATTATATGTCTGTCACTAGTGAGAAGCAGATGTTGTTGGTTTAAGACGGAGCGAGGTTGCCTGTGTATATTCCTATGTTTCCCTTTTGTAGAACGAGCCGAACGTCGTAGAGGTGGGCCTGGAGGAGGTTGAGTTTCCGGTTGCTCAGGTGGAGCAGTATCTTCATCCTCTGGTAAGAAAACTTCAACTTCGAAATCCGAATCAGATGAGGAAGAGCTAGAATTTGATGTTATGTCCTCTCGATTGGAAGGAATAGGGAAAGTTGGAAAAGTAGAAAGTTTACCCAAAGGGGTAGAAACCAGCTTGAGTTCCAAAGAGTTGACAGTTTTCAGCCCACCAGTGCCGTCCGCTAACTCGACAGTGTATACAAAGCAATCGTCAGAATGGCGACGAATTACTCGATATATATCAGGAAAGTAGTGATCTTGGATTTTACTTCTGCCTTTGCTGTGTTTGCGAAGGTAGACAAGATCACCTACTTTAAAGCTGTTGGGATTGGATCTCCGGTCAAAATGCCTCTTACTCTTTCCTAATTCATGTTGTGTTCTTTTTTGTGCTAGGTGGTAAGCCTCCTTTAACCGGGATTGATGAAGAGCAACCCAGTCGTTGCTGATGTCTTCGGGTAGGTCTCCTCTCAGAAGGAGATCTACGGGCAGCAAAGGCTCACGGCCAAACATGAGATAGAAAGGAGAGAAACCTGTAGATGAATGCTCCGTAGAATTGTATGCGAAGAGAAGTTCCGGTAAGTGTTTTGGCCAGGAATGTTTCTGCTTGGCAGATAGGGTGCGAAGAAGATTATGCATGGTCCGGTTAAATCTCTCGCACTGTGCATTACCCTGGGGGTGGTAGGGAGTAGTTCTAGATTTGGTGATGTTGTAGAGTTTACATAGGTTGCCAATGACTTCTCCCTCAAATTGGCGTCCTTGGTCGGAGTGAATACGCTGTGGAACTCCGTATTTGAAAAACCACTCCTTAACTAGAGCATTGGCTGTAGTTTTGGCTTTCTGATCCTTGGTCGGGACTGCTACAGTGAACTTGCTGAAAACATCCGTGATGATGAGAACATTCTCAGTTCTGTCAGATGCCTGCTCTAGTAAAGTAAAATCAATGGCTATGGTCTCAAGTGGTTTAGACGCGATCAAATGGCCAAGAGGGTTCCTCACAGATGGTAAGGGTAGCTTCGCCACAGAACAACGTTCACATTCGCGAACCCACTTTTTGATGTCTCGAAACATGTAAGGCCAAAAACAACGTCGACGAACTAGAGACAGGGTCCTCTCTTCACCCTGATGACCAAAATCGTTATGTAGGCTAGTCAGGATTTTAGATTTCAAGTTAGAGGGGAGAATCACTTGGTGTAAAACACCAAGCACGGGATCTTGAACTTCCCGGTATAGGACGCCATTGTCAAGTTTAAGGCGTTTAGTTTGATTCAATAGAACCTTGACTGCCGGCGATTCATGTTTTCTACGTGATTTATCCAGGTTGTCGGAGCAGTGATACTGTAAATACCTGTGAATATCAGGATCAGCCTGCTGTAGTTTGGCTAACTCGGATGTGGATAGTGATGGAAAAGAAGATATAGCAGAATGGATATCAGCTTGAACCCGAGCTGGGCAGAGCTCACCAACAGTGCTGAATATCTTTACCTGCAAGGTTGCGGGTAAAGGAGTTGAAGGAGCCTTGAACTTGCTTTCTTCTGCTATTACTTCAGAGATGTTACACTGATCACTCTCTGTGTGATGTTGGCGAGAGAGTCCATCCGCATTAGAGTTAACACGGCCAGGGCGATATATGATATTAAAATTGTAAGCTGCCAAAGTGGCAACCCACCGTTGCTCTGTAGCACCAAGTTTCGCTGTAGCGAGATGACTTAGTGGGTTGTTGTCAGTCCTAACAGTGAAAACTGAACCATAGAGGTAGTCTTTGAATTTGTCGGTTATCGCCCACTTCAGTCCTAATAATTCTAGCTTACGAGAGCTGTAATTCTCCATGTTTTTCTCATTCTCTCGCAGACAACGACTGGCAAAGGCCACAACCTTCTCCTCTCCTCCTTGGATTTGCGATAAGACCGCACCTAAGCCCGACAGACTTGCATCTACATCAAGTATGAAAGGTAGGTCAAAATCAGCAAATGTGAGGATAGGAGGTTCTACAAATTTGGATTTTAGTTCCTCAAAGGCATTCTGGCAAGCTTCTGTCCACTGTTTCCGGAATATTTTTGGTGGACAATGTTGACTTTTTCCGACCAAGGCATGGAGAGGCCCAGCAATCCGGGAAAAGTCCTTGATGTACCGCCGGTAATAGCTTGCAAAACCTAAAAAGGAACGAAGCTGCTTAGTGGTGCGAGGCACAGGCCATTCCACGATTGCCTTGGTCTTCTCTGTGTTGGTAGCAATGCCATCTTCCGACAGAGTATGACCCAGATAGTCGATCTGTTTACAGAAGAGATGACATTTAGAGGGCTTGAGTTTGAGATTGTGTTCTCTCAACCTACAGAAAACAGTATCAAGATGACGCAAGTGCTCATCAAAGGTCTTGGAGAAGATGCACACATCGTCAAGGTAGACAAATATGAGTTGATACATGAGGTCCCCCATGCATCTCTGCACCAACCTTTGAAATGTTGCAGGGGCACCGCATAGACCGAAAGGCATTCGGGTATATTCATATAAGCCCATAGGTGTGATGAAGGCTGTCTTCTCTCTATCAGACTCTCGAACCCGCACCTGATGGTATCCGCTGGCCAAGTCTAACGACGAAAAGAATTTTGCACCAACAGGAGCGTCTATGAGTTCTTCGATGCGAGGAAGAGGAAAAGCATCCTTCTTGGTGACAGCATTAAGGCGTCGGTAGTCAACGCACATACGTAGGGTACCATCCTTCTTTCTAACCAATACAATGGGTGAAGCGTAGGGACTGTGGCTCTCTTGAATTATGTTGTGGTTGAGTAGCATCTGTATATGCTTCTTGACCTCCTCGTATTGGTTCGGGGGTATACGTCGGTAAGTTTGTGCAATGGGTTCAGACTTGTTGGTTTCTATGTGGTGCTCGACAGTGTCAGTATCACCCAAGTCAAAGTCGTGACTAGCAAAGGCATCTTTGTGTTTTTCAAGTAGGTTTTTTATTCTATCCAGTTGTTCAGGTGTGCCATCAAAGCCGGATAAGTCTACGGGAACTGAAGGAGAGGAAACCTGGTCTTCAGCTTTAGTGACTCTAATCTCTTCGGAAGTTACTTCGAAGTCGACTTTTAATGCATCGTCCACCACATGATCAACTCCACGAAGGACACCTATCCGAGTTCTAGGACGCAAAGTGAAGCCAGAGCTGGAAATGTTGTCAATCCTGACCGGAACCGTCTTGCCAACCTGAACCAAAGAAGATGCCACAAGGAGACCGACTGGAAGGTGATCGCTATTACGGAGTGGTTCAACTACAGCTGTTCCAATGGAAACATGTTGAGAAGAAGAACATGGAATGGTCACGGACGTATTAGAAGGAATGTAGACAGGTTGGTTAGAAGACCGTACAAAAGACACAGAATCTTGCTCCCTGGCCTGAGCATCAATCTGAAGACAGAGAACAGACTTCAAGAAATGTAGAGGGGATGATGTAGCTAAGCTGGCATCACCCAAAGCGCTTACCAAGGGAGCCAAAACGTTCATCCCAAGGAGACCTGGGACTTGCTGCTTCTCCCTCTTGATGCCATCATCAACCGGATCTCGGACGACTAGGAAGCCCATCTGAGGTAAAACAATTCCATCACAATTTAGGTCTAGCTCTAAATACCCAATATATGGTATCTCTAAACCATTAGCAGCTGTTATGCGTAAATAGGGTCCGCTTGATCTCAATTCGGCTCCTTTTGGCTTTAGATGTGTCAGGAAGCAATCCTCTGTAACTGTGGATACCATTGAACCTGTGTCAATGAGACATTTTGTCTCAACAGTACCCAGTTCTATTGTGATTGTAGGACAACTACCAATGACGTTAGAGGTTGGATTACCCCCCTCAGCATGGCAAGTACTACAAAAAGGGTCCTTAGCTTCCCTCTCTTCGAAGGGACCCTGGTCCGAGAGAGGAGTTAGTTTCCCTGATTGCTTGGAGACTTTGCTGATTTCCTCAACTCATCTATTGTGCCGTGGGCTTCTTGGAGTTGTCGTTTGAAGCATCTCTCCGATGTATGTCCAGTCCTGCCACAAAATCCACAAATTGAGTTTGTCGGTCTTTTGCTAGTGGGGGGGTTAGGCTTTGATCGTGCCAATTGTTGCACAAGGCTCGTCAATTCATTCAGTTGTTTTTGTTGATTATCGATCTGTTCTTGCTGTTTGACCATGATATCAAGTAATGATTTGGTACTTGGTTCTTCTGTTACAGATTGTGTTCTAATGGCCAATGGTCTGGATGTACTTGAAGCAGCCTCATTCTCTTCAGCCCACTCTATGGCCTCAGTCCTCAAGGCAAAGAATTCCATTGAGGGTGACTCACGAAGCTTACTTTTCAAGTACCTTCGGAGAGGAATATCATGAATCCCTTCTGCGAACTGGTCCTTCAGGAGATGCTCTCGTTTCTCCATCAGCTGAGGGCACTTTCTGGCTGCCTTGGTAAACAGGTCAAGAAGAGAGTGTGAAAAGTCTCTCAAGTTCTCTCCCTGCATCTGCTTTCGTTCGAAAAATGAACGTTGCAGACGAACAGATGATCCCTGCTCCCCAAATGTGTCTCGTAAGACAGAGAATAGTTCCTCCAAACTACCTACATCGTGGTATTTGACCTCCTCTCTAGCTGCACCGGTTAGGTACTGGAGGGCAAAATCTATTTCTGCCTTTTTAGACAAGGGTCTGGCCTTAACAGAAGTAGTGATATCATAAATCCAGTCCTCTAATTTTACGTCTGATTGCCCAGAAAAAGATTGCAGTTTCTTCTGGCTAGGGACCAACAAATATGTCGGACTTTTGGCCTTGGCAAATTCATGTGTCTGATGAAATAAAGAACGCAAATCTTCAATTTCACTCATAAGCTGCGACATATCAGGGCCTCCTTCCGCCCCCGAAGTTTCCTTAGGCATGACTAGTGTTACGATTTGCAAACCTGCTGGCTATTTGGGATACAAAGGTCAGTACATGTATACAAAAATGTTCAGGTTTCGCTTACGAATGCGTGTACGCAGAAAAGCAAGCGCAACCTAATGTGTATCCCTTAGTATTTAGCAGCAATGCACTTACAATATCCACTAGTCAAGTTAGTACCCAAGCACGGTGGACTCACGTGCAACTAGATGGCAAGTCAATTACGGGATGGAAGGATGAAGAGATGGCATGAACGTTGTCACCCAAGTGGTAGTATGTCCAAGATCTGTGCGCAGAAAAATATAAAAGAGAAAACATCTCCCACAAGGGCATTAAATGTTCAAACCAAAATCTGTGTGACAGATAGAAAATGTCAAATTCCAAGTATGTCCTCAATAAGCCAAAAGGGTAATACTGAATTATATTCAATAAATGGTATTAGAGAACAAATTTAGAGCTAAAGAGCAATATACTAGAACACAACTCTTTCAGATACGAAGATGTAACAATTTCTCAAATCTTTCCTTTTGTTCTAAGCTGTATTTAAATTATACAAGTGCAATAAAGTATTTCTCATGGACAATTTCGTTTGGTTCTTTGTCTTGTTTTTAGGTTGTCAAAGACCAGTAATAAATACAATGAATTACTTACGGTAAGCAAGTTATAACCCAGTAACTGGTTTTTAACGAATCTTCACGTATGAAAATTGTACGTTATGTATATGCTAGACTCCCGAGCACGCCTTCTAAATAAATTTGTGTTCCCTTTAGTGGATTGATGGGAAAACACATACGTGACTCAAGGTATGTATATCAACTGCGATGTACAGTAAAACTGTCAAGATGTAGCAGGAACAGTCCAGCTGAAAATTCAGCTGTCCACAGTAAACAGCTTGATGGTATTTAGAACAGTTAAGCTGTAATAGAGCGACTGTTCATCTGTAACATACGGTTACAAATGGTTACGTTAATGACGTAAAGGGTACCAGTTCAAACGGCGGCACGAGGTCTCTTGAAGACCGAATGGAGTTGATGGATATGGCACCAGATCAGGAAAATATCCGCAACCCAGCTCCAGGATCAGCCATTGAAGTGTAGATCTTGCTCGGGCAGCGACATCTAATGCTGAGGATGTTGTCACGCCCTATTTTTGCTGGTCGAGTTCCCTATTTATTTGACTGTCGTTCACTCTATAGTTTATTAATATAAGTCCACACCCTAATCAATATTAAGTGGATAACTTTTGTATCCTGCCGACTACGCCAAGTGTAACCGGGGAGAGTGTAAGGGAGAAGGATGACAAATTAATGATCGCACACTCTCTGCACAACCGAGCGGTTACCACTACTAAAAAATTGAATCGGGTGTGGAAGCACGAATTTGTGTTTGTCTGTACACAAATAGTTTTATTTACAATAAGCTACATTTATATACAAAATATGGTCGACTCCTAAATGAAGTCTATGTGTATATCGGTGGCTTAATAAAGTCGATTGTTATGGTGAATAGCCACAGATAGTATGGTTATTAAAGAACGTATAGTATAAAAGAACGTATACTAGAACGACAGTCAAAAATGGGACTGGTGTATATCTATCCAAAGATCACTTGGGCTGGACTACGCTCATGCCATCCAATGTCCACGTTGAAACAACGGAGCAGGTATAAATACAGCAATTGCCTGTGATCGGCAAGGCCGATAAATTGTTGGCGTTGCTGCCGTTCGGGAACCGCACCCAAAAATTATGGTATGTGTGAGTGCACTGCTGCCAAATTGCTGGTGTCCACGCAAGGCAAGAGTGGATCGAAATCAAAGGAAAAACGCAGCTCTGCCCGACAGGTAAACTACAAAACTATGTCAGGAATGCATACTAAATATTTAACAAAGCGCGGTATGTAAATGAACTCCAGCACGTGATTACTATAATTTTCAAACGCAGCGGGCGACCAAATGTGCGGGCGCTGTCCATGCATGAGAAAGTTAAGTTGGCCACGAGAGGGCGCTAGGCGGACAATTATTTTATGTAACAAACGGACATGACGGACACGATACGGAAGACGTGATGTAATATATTACAAACGTTAAGATATAATGGGACCTGTCGGGTTAAAGGTGAGCGAGACAACCCGACTGGTCACACTTTGAAATGACGAATTAGCCAGAACTACTTTAGTTTTCACTCTCCTCCCTGCAGATAACTCGACCAGGCTGTTTCTCACAGTGATGCCATTCGGGAGCTGAGCCGAATTTCCCTGCTCGACGAGAACTTCACGTCTGGACCGGGGATGGTTGTGAACCTGACCTGTCACGTGCACTTCTTCACCTGGCCCGATGGTAACAGCCCTGACGGATTTTATGGTACTCGAATTACTAGTAGACGGAGAAGTCAGGCAACACTTATATGCCGTCTCCCATACACGGTCGACCGAGAGTTTCCCAATGAATTTCTTTCCAGCCTTTTCCTCACATGCCCGCAACATGCCGCGCACGACACTGGTGTTAGTGCCAACAAGCAAGGGGACATCATCCATTCCTTGCCGATTAGGGCACACAAGGGCTAGGGTCGTGACCTCCTGTTGTGTTCCTGCGGAGCTGGCCGGAAACTTGAGGTTCAACTCGATGTAGCCCTGGTATGGCACCGGTTTTCCAGCCGCACCTATCACCGCGAGGTGTGACAGGGGTCGTAGCTGACGATGAGGCAGATGGCGGGCGTGAAAACCTGCAGATACACAAGTGACCTGTGACCCAGTATCAAGGAGACACTTGGAGGCGTGTCCATCGATGAAGACAGGGGTAATGGGCTGTTCACCGACGACACCCGGGGGGACATCGCTGACGTACTTGGAAGAAGAACCTTGATAATGTATCTCAGCACTTGTGTGTTTCACTGGACCCATTGGGCGGTTTGGGGCGGTTGTCGGATCCACTACAGCTGCCCGCTGTCGTTTCCCGACTTCTTTCCACTCACATCTCTCGCCTGTCGAGCCATCATCTTTTGCTGGACTAGGGGGGCGTTCTTCTGGGCCTCACAAGAGTCCATCCGGTGACCGTCCTTACGGCACGCTGACGAGGACGGGGCATGGCAGTTGAAGAAGACTGACGGTGCGGGGATCCTTGCCCTCTGAAGAAACCGTCCAAACGCCTGTGGAGGCGGTCTACAGCCTGGCGCAACTCTTCAATCTCATTGGGTGTATCAGGGCCCACAGCTGAAGTGGGATGGGCAGATACGGCCTGTATCATAACTTTCTTCGAAGGAGACTTCTGCGACGTGGTCCTCCGTCTATCTGACTTCTCTTCTAGCCTTTCCTCGGTAACCCGAACGTCACGGAGCAGCTCCAGTATGGTGGGCGGGTCATTCTTCTTCGCCTGCAGCTGGAGTGTATGAAGGAGTGGGTCATTGAAGAGGCAACCGCGTTGGAACTGGCTACATAGGATCGCATGGCTGCTCTCCTGCGTCACACCACTCGCCTCAACTACTCTCGTCAGCATCGTGTGAAGGCGCAAAAGGTACTCCGATGCCTTCTCCCCCTCACGCTGATACTCGCAACGAAACGTGGTCAACAGTTCATCCCCATCTGCGGTAGAGCCATAAGCCTTCCCCAAACAGTCCAAATACTCTGTGGCCGACCCAGACTCGCCGACAGCCCAGGCCACATTCAAGGCTGGAGGAACTAAGGACTCGGTGACCCTGCTCTTCTTCTCGGCCTCTGAGATGGTCTCATCCTTGAGAAGTTGCCTTGCAAGCCGCCGCCAGTTCTCAAAGTCGAGTTCGCCAGCGGGGATAGGTGTCCGACCGGAGAACAATCGTAACCGTCTGTACGATCTGCTGGCAGACTGTTTTTCCACGACATGGACAATGGCGGGTTTAGGAGGGGAAGAAGAATCGATCTCTGGGGGGTCTAGGCTAAGGGATCCCTTAAGGTCCTCTAAGGTCATATCATGTGAGGACAACAAATCCTTAAGGGCCTCATTGAACTCCATTGTGCTCAGCTGGTACAGGTCAAAGGTTATTACAATGATAACACAATAATACACACTGCAATTGCAATAAATTGCAACAACAAAATGTGGAAAAAATACAAGCACAATGAAAACAAACGGGTTAAATCATAACACAAATAAAGCAAATTCAAAGAATCAACAATGATAATATCAACAACAAAGAATAAGGATCAACATATCGTGAGCTTCCGCTAATTGATTTTGGAATTTCCCTTCCGTCACCAAAAATAAAAAAACCGAGCGTACATAAAAATCAACCAAATAGCAAAGGAAATCAACAAGGGAAATAGAATTGAAAATTGAGCAAATCCGGGCGGTGCCTCCAAATTTATGTCACAGGTTGTCCCAACGTTTAATGGGTTCCTGCTAGGTTCGTAGTTTTGTTAAAGGAACTTTGCTCAGAAATAAATCCACACGGACAGCAAGTTATTACGTTGATCCTCTTTCTCGGGATAAAATGTTGTAATTCAATATTCATCACCCCAAGGTCATCACAAAAAATATACAGTGCATACAACAATAAAATTGAGGATAAGAAATAAATCAAATGGTGCAGTTCAGTTCAGAAGCCAAATCAGTGAGTAATCCCAATTGAATGAATGTCTTGAATCGCTAAACAATAATTAAAATTTGACTACATCCATGAGCAATAAACTCAATCCGAAAAATGTAAAATAAAGAAGTACCTTGAATCGAATAGGCACAGGAATTACTAAATAAACAAGGGTTCATCCAGTTAGGATTAGCACTGATATGGTACACGATAATTCAATTAGAAACAAAATGGCAAATACATCATATTATAAATACAGGTTATGGATCTTAGCTGGGTTTTCTGGCGCTTGCATCAGAACTTGGGTGTGGCTTGATGGACTTGACTGAGGCTTGACACGGGGGTGGCTCCGAGTCCGAAGATCAGGGTTCAGGCACACAAACCGAGTTCCGATGATATCACGAACAGGGGAATGGGACAGGTGTGTGGGGAGGCGAACCGGGTCGGCTCCCCAAAGCATGACCTATATGGAAAGTACTCTCTGTATCAGCAGAGCACAATGGTGAGGGTGAGAATGGCTATCATTAGAAACGACTTTAGGGAAAGTACAACGTTCCTAATAGTGTAAACGGGCACTCAATCTGAACAGCCTTCTCACCAGAGGTCTTAATCGCTTTCCGAATTATCGAGGATCAACATATTTGTATACAGAACTAAAAATCTAAAAGCAATATCTCTAACTAAAATATGAAACGCTTAAAAGAATGCTTACAAAAAAAGGAAAGAGGTCAAACTGCATATCTTTTTTTGGGATGTTCGCCCAGAACACATTTCCAGTGGAATGACACTTTCAGTATAACTATACATTGATCAAAGTTCACCCAGAACATGATAACCACGGTCAGTACTCCGCACAGTGGTAAATACCATAAAATGCTAATCAAAACATCAGGGAATAATTGACTTGGCCAAAACCCAATTGTGTTGGCCTATAGCGCATTGCGGTACCTTACTCAAGGTCATCCTGGGGCAAGTTCCATGTGGTTGGTACACACTCGCTGTACACAATTAATAGTCAGCAGGATGTCACGGGACATAACAGAAAAGGAAGGTAATGTGTAGGCCTATACACACACAATTTGGAAGACAATCAAAATATTGGAAATCTCGTGAACAAGACCAGTTAATTTACGGAAAAACGTGCATGTATGAATTATTGGTCATGTCATACGAATGATCGAAGTTTTAGGCCACGAGGTATCATATAAAAAAAATATGCAACAAGAATATTCAAAGTAATCGGAAATCAACCAAGAGGAAAATATAATGTACACGGACTGAGAGTATAGTGACCGATTTAAGTGAATACTGCAGTCATAACAGAATGGTAATCGGCAATCACAAATGGATCTTCCAATACTATCGGGAAATCAATGAAATACAAAACCGAACATGATAATTTCGGTCAATAAATAACAGCAAAAGTGACATCGATCAAGAGTCGACCAAATATCAGCAATATAATACAAGTAAATACAGGGTACAAGGCAAAAAAGGTTAATAGCTGAAGGCAAACGAATGCTGACTCAATATACTCATATTGGGGTTGTTCCACCCATCTTGAGATTGTCTCAAACCGAGTCAACATAATTCAAAATACAAAGTGTCCTGCACATAAGTCAAATGGTAATAGGAAATACAAACTTCTTTTATACAATGAAAATAGGCTTACCTGTATCAGCAGAGCACAATGGTGAGGGTGAGAATGGCTATCATTAGAAACGACTTTAGGGAAAGTACAACGTTCCTAATAGTGTAAACGGGCACTCAATCTGAACAGCCTTCTCACCAGAGGTCTTAATCGCTTTCTGAGGAGAATCCGGCGATCGGGGGGGAATATTATTCCTTGACCACGCGCTCTGCCCATTTCGGTGGAACAATCTCATTGGTCAAAATTATGAAACCAGGCAGATATTCCACCTTGGGATGGAGAGTGGCCAATCAGAAAGTTACTGACTACACGTGTTAGACATGGTCATAAAATGGCAGACAGCCATAACAGTTTTAGCCAGTGGCATAAAATGTAGCCATGTTGGCTGGGTTCTCTGGCCACATCCCCATCTGGTCAATTACTTATCTGTGTTGAGACAAAGGGGTCGTCTTAGCCACATATGGACTTGGTCAACTTAGGGGTAAAATCTGCTACTGGGTGCTAATTAAATTTACTGGAACATAGAGGTGGACCATGCTTCGAAATCGTGGGAACTTTTCCTGTCGGACCAAGTGTTAAAATGGCAGTAAGGGGGAATTTTAACAGGGGCTGACATAAGACTGATGAAATTGTAACTCAATATGGGGGTCTAAAAGGCGACTTTTTCCGAGCCGCATAGGCCTACGTATCCCGTACGCGTATCAAATCTAACGGTCCCTAATATATTTTAGGAAGACCGTCGAGAGCGTGCAGCGTAGTCAGTGCTTTTTTTCGTTCAAAACCAGTTTTTTTTTCTTTCATAATTCGTTTGTAAGGAGAAATCCATTAAGTTGACATTTGAAGTCAAAGCACGGACTAACAGCTTTTAAAAAATGTGACTCCGACTTTTTTTTTAGCAAGGCAATCATGTTGGTGGTGGTGGTGGTGGTGGTAAGGGTCCCAGATTTTAAAACATTGCACCTTCAGTTGCATTTAAAAGTAGAACCAGCTTTTTAGACGATGGAAAATGTTACAAAAGGGTTTCCAGTATCGTCAAATGAACAAGATTAAAGGTTCATAGAAAACCATATAGAAAATAATGCTATAAATGGCTCCAAAACAATTAGGAACAGCCTACACGAAAAACAAATTTATGATTCATTCTTTTTTGCAATTTGTCAAGACTTCAAACACAAACGTTTGAGTAAAGAATATGATTTTAAGCATTTAATCAACGCTTCCACTTTAATCTGCGTTACTTTAAGTTTGCCTTTTCCCAAACAAAATGGGGTAAGTGTATAAACTGATTATAACATAATATTTCTCAACAGATGAAGGTTTGAAAAAGAGAGGGGGCATGTTATTGATTGTATATAAATGATCGATTGCCGCTAACATGAACTGACACGACTGTTTGGGGTTTTTTTTATCAAGAAAGCTTAAAGGAAACCAAGGAATCCTCAAAAGTTCATATCACACTGTAGCTCGAAAGCCTGAAAAAGCCTGTAGGAAGACGACGAATAAATGGTCAGTCTTAGAAGTGGGAGGAAAACCCCAAAATGATATTCTGCAGAAAACCCACGGAATCAGGCAGGGACTGAAAACCCAATCCACGTGTCGGCCCTGGTGGGATTCGAATCCGGGTCACGGCGGTGGAAGGCGAGGAAAGTACCACTGGCCAACCCGACTCCCCCCATTTGTTAATAGAAGAACCTTTTGCCAAAGGAGCATAAACAGTACAACAATCATTCCTACAGAATAACTCCCTATGATTGCAATGAATAAGTGTGTGCAACTAGTAGAAACGAGATTGTGTCATATATTAATACTGTTATCATTAAAAGCCTGTTTGTTTAATTAAGTGCAGCAAACTAAGGCAAATAGGCCTAAATCGCAAAGGTACAAGGGGACCATTTCACATTCATCAACCTGTGCTTGTAACATGTGCCGATACTTAATCACGCTATAAGAAATCAGCTATGCTCGACCTAATACACCTATACTTGACATTTTCTTTTCATAAAAAGGTCACAATACAATTGTGTATAATTTTGATTGCATGGTTTGCTAGGAACACGTGCAATGACAGTAGGATAGACTCGATGGTCGTTTAAATCGAAAAAAGAAACACAATAACTTGGGTTCCTTAAAACGAGTTGTACCTGAAAATAATCACTTACCCTCTGCGCGAGGAAATGTCATTTTTTATTCATTGCCACTGAAAATCATTAAAATGTATATGACCATTCAGTTGATACCATTAGGACCCGTTCTGCACGGATAACAAAATCAATCTTTATGATACCGTGAAACACAGAAAGGATGCACATGTGGGCTGAATTCCTATTAATGCAAGGCGAAAGGCGATCCGGGGAGCAATACGCGAAACAATGTGGCCAAGCGATGCCATTTCCGCCCTTCGATCCCCATATTTCTCCCCGGTGATTCCACGCCCAGGACCGGCAGTGCGAGCTAATTCATTCCCGGCCACGACTCTCCACCGGAGACGTGTTTACCAAACCCGGCTCGCTTACAGTCAACACAAGCCTGGATTAGATTAGTTACACGCGAAACGATTAGCCTCTTGACACGTCTAAAGCCCTCGTCGAGAGTAGGAGAGAGTAGAGAGAGGTAAAGCAAAGGAGAAGCCAAGGAAATCAGAGACAGGGACAAGACGCGAAAAAACAAACTCTAAACCACACGGCTGAGCAGAGCTTCGCGGCCGGGACATTTATCGCTCAATTACACGCATGAGGGAGGAGTGTCCCTAGAGTACAAACTCCCGCATCTCGGAGTTATCAAGCCCATCTCAACCACCGAGCTCGCCAGGCGATCGGGTACCCGACAGGACGAGCCCATCCCCCGCGTGTCCTGCGGGGACGTCTCGGTTGTAAGGCAATTAAATCGGAGGTTCCGCACGGCCGGGTAACAGCGACTTTTCATTATACTTGGAGTCCTGGGAGAGAGCGCGTCACCCGCTAGCAGGAGCAACATCATCAGAGAGGAAGGAGTGAGGGCGAAGTGGAGGAGATACAGCCTGAGACATCTGCTGCTGTCCGATCAAAGGTGGACACTCAGTTGCAGAAAGTCTCAGCATCCGGTGAGCAGCGACTAAGTTTTCGTCCAAGCAGGTACGTGCCACTCTTCTTTTTACTTCGAACTCTGCGCAGTTCCGTGTCATTTTAAAGGTCAAAATTGCTTACATGCAGTAACTTCGTTGATGTTTCCTGTAGCCCTGTGCACTGGACTTCTTAAATTCCAGGAGAAGTGTCACACTGTACGGGTGAACAAACAGTACGGATTTACACTACAATGTGCATCAGCTGCATCAGTATTTTACACTTGGTGATTCCTTCCGATAAACGTTACACATGTCACTAAGTTTTGTGTAATAACATGTTTGCATCAGCTCAGCTGAATGCAATTTCCCGAAAAGAAATTCGGCCCTTAATTGTTCATGTGCAGTCATATAGTCACAGCAAGGGGTGGGAGATGTGACTATGCAAGGGAATAGGCCTACATAACAAATTGGTTGGGTTTGGGTCGCAACCGCAAAATTTAGCTTTTACTAAGATAATTTAAGACTCGTCCCAGTTCCTCACATGCCCATTTAGAAATTCGAAAATGAATTATGTCTTACCGGAAAGTTTTATATTTAATCAGGGGATAAAAGTGTAATGAACATGTCTTTACCACGTTAATAATAACCGAGGAGGGGAGTGACCGCTATAAATGAACCTATAGCCTAATTAATGCTTTCTCAATTGCGTATCGACTGAAAACAACGCACCGTGTTTCAACAACTCCCATTCAGCAGTGTTTAAGCAAAGATTTAAACACAACCGCACGGCACGCTCTCTACCAATAAGAATAGTAAAACTGTCCTAGGCATTTATGAAAATTTAATAAAATTAAAAGTTTATCTCTTCCCTCCAAAACAGATGAATAGATGTAATTGAACACATTAAGAAGCCTGCATTTTTATCTTCAGAAGTTGGCATCTTGCCATTACCTTCAACATGCTTGGGAATGGTTAACCGGTACCTAAAGGTGACATGCAGCATGGATACAACTGACAAAACAGTTGCAGACAATGTTCATACGTTGTGTGATTCAATTATACATGAAATAACAAACATGTGATGGTTTGAGCTCAATCCGTCATCCGAGTCGTGAGAAAATATTGAAAAACCGTCAATCTGTTTTAACAATGATTTTGTACCCGAACTTACTCATAGCTTACACTACATGTGCGGATGAAAAGCATGTAAATATTTACTGTAAGTGACCGTAAATGGACTGCGCGCTACATTTTACGGGCAAACCCGTAAAAGGCCGCTAATTACGTAGCAAATGCACGACCAATCAGAAATAAGGAAATGTGTGTTCACAAAAGTCGGGTTAAATTGTAGTGTTTATTCCAAAAAAACATACTTTCTTGACCATAATAATATGTTTTATTCAAACAATTGAACAACATAATTTTGATATATTTTACAATTAACATAGGTGAAGAATCTTATTACCGCTACATCTCCTTTCGTATTCAAATACTGAAATTGTTCATGGGAAGCCATGACCTTATTACGGGGTATAAGCTGAATATAAAGATAAAGCACAACATCATTTAGTTTGTAGTCTTTAGTAGATGATCGTAGCATTTGTATACTCTACCATATAGTAATGTATAATACATTACTTCCGTTTAGTCTGGTTCACACTTCATTCATATCTGTTAATTTGCAGTTAATTAATGGCAACCTGATACACAGTAAACAAATCCGGTAAATTTACTGTGCACTTCCCGTGATTTTTACGGTTTTGTACCGTTTTTGCTTTAACCCTACTGCGAAGAAACATTTTACGGGAAATTTCGGTTAAAATAATGGGAAATCTCATTTCAGGAGCCCGTAACTAACCGTAATTTTACGGTTTTTCGTTTGACAGCGAATTTACCGTAAAATTACGGGCGATTTTGTTTTACAGTGTAGGTTTAACATTGCTACATGGAAATAGCATCAGCTCGGTGGCCGAGTGGTTAAGAGAATCATGCATTGATCCGGATGTAGAGGTTCGATTCCCAGCCTTTTCTCTCTTTTTCCGTTTCTAAACAAATATGGCAGTCTTTATTTATAAGAGTATTCATTTACCATCTTTAAACACCAACTGTACATTGGCTTGGTCGGTAAGCGTGTCATACAGCTGGGACCGCTTGTGAAGTCCAGTTAAGTATCTGCGTACAGGTTCACTTATGGTGGTAGACCTTTGGGTTATATGGACGAAAGGAAAAGGAGGTGTAGTGGACCGCGATCCGAGGCCCAGAAGAGTCCTACATGGAATCCGGTAAGCCGGGTACATACAGCGCCAGAAAGCTTGGCCAACACTACATGACTTTTTTTTTTTCTTTTTTCTTTTTTCTTGAGGGTGTTATGCCTCACAGTTGTGAAGCAAAGGGAATAAGTTGGGTGTGTCTTAAACAAAGTCTCAAAAGGGTTGAGACAAACCTTTCTTTATTATTTAAAACGTAACAAATATTGTAAATCATCTACCGGTACATAATACAATTTCGCAATTGCAATCTGACGCAGATGATATTTTTTATCTTAGCAAACTATCGCAAGAAATTGGTAATAAAAGAAAACAAATATGCCATTGTGCGCAGTTTTAGATAAGAATTATGATTGTAACATCCTGACCCCCGAACCCGTAAACAGTAAGCTTCCAGATTAATACCAATCAATTTTGTTTTTGGTCATTACTAAAGCTACCGGTATATCATACGAGGTGCGATCAAAAAGTTCCGAGACTTCGCCTATAACAAGCTAAAACCGTACGTGATTTAAATCTGGCCGCCGTCCCCTTCAAAGTAGTCCCCTTGTGCAGCGATACACCGCTCCCAGCGCTCCTGCCACGCTTGGAACGTTCCCTAGAAATACCGTTCCGTAAGCGTCTCGCTGGATCTCCTTCACAGTGTCAAAACAGCGACCCTTCAGCCTGAACTTCATTTTGGGGACAGAAAGAAGTCGCAGGGAGCCAAATCTGGCGAGTGGGGGGGGGGGGGGGGGGGAGCGACGAGTGTGTTATTGCGGGCGAGAAACTAGCGCGTTTTCAACGCGCTGTGAGCGGGCGCGTTGTCATGCTTGAGCACTCAGTTCAGGCCGTTTGCGCCGAATGTTCTCCCTCAGACGCATCAGAACGGTGCAGTAGAACTCAGCGTTGACAGTCCGACCCTTACGGAGGAAAATTCACGGTGCACAACCCCGCGAATGTCAAAGAAAACGATGAGCATGCTCTTGGTTGCGCTCCTGACCTGACGCGCCTTCTTCGGTCTTGGAGACTGCGGGCTTTCCCACTGCGAAGACTGCTGTTTGGTCTCTGAGTCGTAGCCGTAGACCCGACTCTCGTCACCGCTGATGATCCTCGACATGAAGTTTGGGTCATCTCGGGCCTATTGACGGAGATCCTCGCAGACTTCGACACGGTGCTGCTTCTGCTCAAGTTTCAGGTCCATGGCGAAATCGCAAATGCACACGTACCAGTGGTCACAAAAATGCGTGTAACACAGGTGCTGATGTCGATCAAGCGATGTAACTTGGAATACATTACTCACGAAAGTTATTGCTTACGCCTGCTATATGTACATTACTGTGCTGCGCTCCTCCGTTCGTTCGCAACAGGAACAGTCTCGGAACTTTTTTGATCGAACCTCGTACCTTTAAATATTGCCCGACTCCGGGCGCGAAAAGTAAGTAAAATCTTTACTTGAAGTAGGCCTACTTGAGGTGATTTATTGGCGTACATTTCCTCATTTGCATTTAAATTCCA
This sequence comes from Hippasteria phrygiana, assembly GCA_037893225.1. NCBI lineage: Eukaryota > Metazoa > Echinodermata > Asteroidea > Valvatida > Goniasteridae > Hippasteria > Hippasteria phrygiana. The sequence goes on along the minus strand of JAZGUH010000799.1, from coordinate 120,143 downwards.
CAGTTTGATCTTGTGCATGGAATTATTAGAGATTAAAAACAAATAGTGTTAGATACCTTTTCTAAGTCAAACATATTGCTGTTATCTTGAATGTATGATGCAGCTTTGGCGTGTTTGAGCGTGAAACTCATGTTTCCGCCTGCTAACACCAATATAGTCTAGCTGTACCTAAATGTAGAATGAAAAGCTATGCCAAAAGTTCTTCTTTGGAATTCTTTGCCTGGTGCATGTTTCTCTTCATCTTACGATCTTTCCTGCTTCAAGAAGAATATTAATTCCTACCTCTTGTAACTTCGATTCATGTTTTTGTAGCTCCATACCTCGAGTGGCTTTTAGCCTTGTTCGGGGAGAACTTGCATTACAAAATAGTTGTTGTTGTTTTTTATTATTAAAACAAGCTGTTTGATGTTTTATAACACATGAGGGCGCTGTGTATGTCAGGGGGCAACATTTATAGTTAAGTGTAATTCGTCATGCTGTAGTATGTAATTACATGAAATGATACAACTCGTTTAATTGACACAAATCCTAATTATGTTGTGGTGCAAATTTCAACAGCAGCTATTTAGGCGTTAACTGGAGAAATTCTTGAGCTAATTAACTTCACACGTTCTTTGAAAAAGCCCAGATGGCTCAGTGAAATGGTTCACTGCTTTTCAGTTGGCAGAGTTGTAATCGAGTCAGTCAAAAGTCAGATCAAAAGGCGGATCACAAGTCAATCACAAGTCAGCTCACAAGCTACATGGGATGGACAGTGACAAAGGAATGCTTTTGTTATATAGTGTGTTTGAAAAGCTTGTTACATGGCTTAAGACCAGAATTGTGAAGTGACTTGTGATGTGACTTGTGATGTGACTTGTGGTGACTTGTGACAACTTGGGAGGACTCGATTAACAACTCTGTCAGTAGGCTGACGTAATCAGTGACGTGGGGGGGGGGGGGGGGGGGGGGCAGGACGCAACTAGGCCCGCTCCCATTTTGCTTGTTCTATTTTGTGTAGGTCCTGTGTTTTATAATGCATGCATCTACTGAAACTACTGAAAACACCCATTGCTTACATTACAACATGTAATAAAATATTATTTTTACGGGCGAAAAAACGGGCCAACCTTTCCATAGAAATTTCCAATTTTATCTCACCCCCAACCCAAACACAAATACGCCGTTAAGGGAAACGAGGAAAAAATGATGTGATGGAGAAGTATCATCCCTCTCATTGAAGTCGCTGGAAATTGAACCTTTTCAAGAACTTTAATTACCCATAATATATCAACAACATATATTGGAATGTTATCCATTGTTTGTTGTGCATGCTTTTTCGGGTTGGGGGGGGGGGGGGGTCGGAGGCAATATGACAATATTGCATGTTATCGATTTTCAGCCCATGTCTTTTTTCTTTTTACATTTTTCGAGAAAAAATTGTCATATTTGTTACAACAGGCAAACATAAATGTGACAGTTAGGCTACGCCTAAAAATGAATGTGTTTTACATAACGTATAGACGTGCATTGCATGGCGCATAAACATGCAAGCACCAGTCATATGCTTGAGGCTTTCACTTGTTTTTCACAGCTCGCATCGTAAAGGTGAAAACGTCTGGGGGCAAATAACAGGCATTGCAACATCCAACATGCCAACCCAAAACTCTGTTACAAGCAAGCCGCGCCGCGGTATCTACGCTCTCGGGCAAAAAGAAAGAAAAAAGAGGTAGCCGGTGTAACCGCCAAAAACTCGGCTCGAGAAACGATCATCTCAGACTGGAATCGCTTTCCCACAGCCCTACGGTATTTTGGCACTCTCGTCTTGGGCAGACTGACAGTAACACCTCGATGAGGATTTGATATTATTCCGGAAAAAAGAAGAAGGGGAAAAAGGCCCAGGGCCGAACGGCACGCATCATGATGGCTCCCTCATCAAGCCGGGGTAGGTACCGAGGCGCCGGCTGAACACGAAGGCCATCAATCAGTGGGCCCTTCACCGGATGCAACTCCGCGTCTGTTCAGGGAGCAGTGGCAACGGCTCGGGTCATCGTCACAAGACACAGATCGGAAGGATGATCCGTGTGGTGTGGGTTTTTAGAAAAGCCAAATCAATATGGCGATGAATCGGAGGATGGCATTTATCCGTTTAGAAAACAAAAACAAACATACAAACAAAGGCTGAAGGTTGGCAAAAGAGGCAGGAGTTGTTAGTTATGATGAATATGTTGATACGTGCACTTGTTATTTTCACGAAATAGTCCATCATCAGTGAAAAAAGTCTTAATTGTGTATGAGAGCAATTCTCAAATAAATGAAAGAAGAACAAAATGGAGGAGATATATATAGTTTATAAGACGGTTTGGCAAACTTTGCAATGATAGTATTGTGCAATTATGAGCTTTCGGACACCGTCAAAACAAATAATCAGTGAAAAACAATACACATATTCAAATATAAAAGTATAATGGTCCCACGAAATATAATTTTAAATACTAATTAAACCCAAACCCAAACCGTGCACCAAGGGGGAGACATACTAGTCCTCTTCTATTGTTCTCACCAGTCGTGCGCATGCTCAGAACTACGCGCGCATGCTCAGAACTAGCAAAAAGGACCGGTAGTGTATGTCTGCTGCCACCAGCGTCTCAAACATCTCCCATTTACCATCACATCAATTTCAATAATAGGTTTGCCATTCTGAATGCGCTTTATGCCCTTGTAGCCATCTCTTGGATTTTATGCTCATGTGAATTTACATATTAATGACACAAGAGTGATGTCACACATTAGGAAAACTTCGGTATCTCTGCTGATTTGTGCATGAAAGTTGCCTGAATGTTTTTACTTTTTCCGTGCTAAAGTTTCTGAATGTTTGTGTTTCTGTAATGTTTTAGTGCCTATTTGCTAGTCAAGAAAAAATAATCGTTAAAATAATTCAAATGTTGACGCCTAAACTGTACAGTATGTACCTTGATTGACATCATAGCAATAGCGCCCTCACATATCAGAAAATACCTTGAACGTTTGGGATGTTAAAACAAAGAAATCATATTTCAAGTCCAAAACGAGAGAATTCCTTTATGCTTACTCAGTTTAGAAGCAATGATATTTGCAAAAAAATATCTGAGAAAACGATTTTCATTTCGCTGGACCTTTAATCTGATTATGAAGTGAAGTTATCAGCAAAAGACCAACAAACATTGTTGACGACTGCTTAAGAAAAAATAACGACCTTCAGTTTATCTTGAGCTGAACTCAGTCGAAGAAGAATACCGTTTCTGCTTCTCTGCCCAGATCCTGTTAATAATGTTTGGTCATTAGATTCAATTTTCCTCGATACAAGATGAACTACCTTTTAGCTCGATTTATTAAACCTGTACAAGCGCGAGGGGTGCTTATAAATGAATACGAATTGCTCCTCCAATAATGAGCTGGACCTAAATGAACGGTATGAATCAATATCACTTCTCTCAAACGAATCCATTTGTAACAGTCTCCACACCATTTTTAATGGGTATAATTCTTCACTAAGTAATAACCACGGCTTAATTTCGCCGCGCGAGCGCGGCTGGGCTGCCGTACCGGGCAATCGGCGGCAGTTGCGGAGGGCCGAGGCTTGACTGACGATTAGCCGGGCTATTACATACTCGATGTTCCGGAGGACAACAAAACCTTACATCTTTAACTGTCGGTGCCAATATAATCCAGTATAACTCCACATTTATAAGAACCGGAGTCCGCTTGATTCAAAATATTACGGCTCATAGCGAGAGACGCGGTGTGGGGGAGAAAGAACAAAAATGACGGCCACTGAATGAACGAGTGGAGCTCGCGGAACGAATACGGACATTAAGCAGTTGGCCTCCGGCGGTGTGTAGCGCGTGGGGGATTGCAATTGCCGAGGCACGCTTACGAGTACCGCGATATCCGGTTCGTCTTGAGATAACTACGGTTCGTGCCGTGAAACAGCCACTGTCGAGACGCGGCGATCTGGAGTCGTGTGCACGCGTGTGTGTGTATGGCAGTGTGGCTGATAATATCTGGTTGAGTTTTATTACAAAGTACATGTAGAGTCAAAAGGATTCCTGTCACTTCGTCCGCCAAGCATTGGAGAAGTCGAGTTGATCGACTTGTGTTTCTATCCTCCTTCAAGATTTGGCTCCATGGACAACAACCCTTAGCGCTGATCTGGCTCCCCTACATAAAGAGAAATATGTCCGTATCGAAAGATGTTGGATTTAATCCTAAGATAGCGCATAATTTATCCGCTCTCAGCAGTGGGGTAAATCCGTGTCGGCTAGTGGGGGATGGGGGATGGCGAGTGGGGAGATGGGCGATGGCGAGTGGGGAGATGGGCGATGGTGAGTAGGGGGATGGGGGTGACCCAAATCCTGACCTGGTTAAAGTTTTGTGTGCATAGAAGCTGGAAAAACAGAGAAAAAACATGTTCTAGTATAGTCTGGTTCCCAGACCCTACTTTTGACAACATGGAGAAATTTAGAGTCAGGGAATTATCAGGTCGGGGAACTAGACTACAATCGATTGTCGGCCGACAATCGTTAGGAAACGACATAAATGTATACTTTTCTTGAAAACGACAGCACACCAGCTGCCACGATTTCACAGGATGCTTGAAACTGATATTTACTTACAGTACGGTATTTCGTAATATTAAAGTTTTGTTTTTTGATGTTTGCAAATGTTGCATACTACATTTCAAGTAACACCACGCCAGGGATGGCAAGAATCGCTTAAGTATCTATTTCAATATAATAAGAGTTTGCAAGTTCAATCACTCGGCATTTCGTGGATTAAGACTACCGATAGTGGACACTAATTTACATCAATACAGTCTGTATTCAGTTAATTGCCCCTGCAGTTTCCTGTGTATAAACACTGTAATGCGTTTCTGAATTCCACCAATCTTCAAAACGGTAAAGTTGCAAAATAACTGTTGATAATATGTTGTTAATCTGATTTTGACAGCGATATTTGTTTCTGTATGAGACTTGAGGGGCCCGGAGTATAGTAGGGAGGGAGTCTCGATGAGGTCCTACATCTCGATGAGATTAACATGAGATGTGGGCAGAAATTGTAACGGTCAATCATAGCTAAGTCTAGCATAATATGCGGTGTATAATATATCTTAAACCAACAGTCCCAATGATTTTTGGGTTGGATATCATAATTGCGATATAATAGATTATTTGAATAGACATTGCAATCATTTATCTCGGCCAAATCCTGCTTCCGCCTCTCATGTTCACGTGGCAGCACGAATAATGCATATTAGGTTAACATACGATTAGAAAAATAAGGCAGCTATAACGTTCACTTTTAGCTGCCTTTCATCATTAGCTCCCTCCGTCCACATTTTCACTCACGCACTCTACTCGTCTTAATGTATTATCACATCCTCCAGGCCGTAGCCTGCCCCGAGACTTGGGGGGGGGGGGGGGGGGTGTCGTCAGACCTTTGTGTATTCTGGTGCATGTAAAAGCCAATGACCCATACAATCTATATGACAAGGGAAAATTATTGGGGGTGGGGAACACTGCCATAGCCGTTTCCTCCCAACAAATATTTGGGGTGGTACGTGAACACCCCCCCCCCCCCCCCCCCCCCCCCGGATGTACGCTAGTGGCATCTACCTACAGATATAAAGCCATGCACGAGGATGGGAAGGGACAGGTTATAACAGTTTGTTCTCTCTTTTTCAATAGGTTTAAAAAGTGCTCTCAGGTAGTAACAGCTCAGTGGCCGACTGGTCAAACGCCTTTTTAGGGTTCGCCCAGAGGGTCTGTCCATTCAACGCATGATAACCACTAATAAGCTGCCACTCTGGAAGGAATTTATCACATCAAAACATAATCAAGGGATGTTGAACTATTCAGAAATGGCAACTAAAATTTGCCCACCAAAATGGTACCGATAAGTGAAATTTGGGCTCTGGGCCCATGGACTGAGTCGTTCATCGATTCCAAAGCGGAGGGTTCGATTCCTACATTCTAAAAAGGATTGGTTGAAAACAACCAATATATTGGAAGGATTGGCAGATTGGTTGGACACATATCAAACAATAATTTGTTGTTTTAACCAATATATTGGTTATTTCAACAAATCCGCTTTTAGAGTGTAGCCTTTCAGTATTTCCTTGTATTTTTCCAGAAATGTGATTGTCATTATTTATCAGAGTATTTGTTTACCGTCTCCACCAAACACCAGCTGTACAGTGGCTTGGTCGATAAGCACAGTGCAGCTGGGACCGCTCGTGAAGGCCAGGTAAGCATTTGTGTACAGGTTTATGGCACGTTTGGCTGACTCGGCAGTTAAGGCTTAGGGTGCCGCCATGTTTCTCCCTTTTATGATACAACCCCTTTGGGTTATATGGATGAGTGGGGAAGGAGGTGTGATGGACCGGTGTCCGAGCCGTGATGGACCGGAATCCGAGCCCTGAAGAGCCCTATGTGAGCCGGTAGGCCAGGTGTGTATAGCGCCCCGGCGAATCGCGGCACCTGAAAATTGGTCAACATCGTATAACCCTTTTTTTTTGCTTTTTTTTTACACCAGAATGCATACATTTTGATTCATGAACTCTAAAGGTAAATGGAAGAAAACAAATCAGGAAATGTTTTGTATGTCTCGTCGTTCGTGGTTTGCTGTAATTATTATTATATTGATTGACATTTTAATGCAAGCTTCAACTTCTTAGAATATACACCCATGTCTGTGCCCGCAATTGTACATTTCTATGTTTCTATGTTCTTTTCTTTTATTGAGCACTCAGTATAACTATCAAGAGCAGTTCGATCCTTTCGGATGTTCCCTACCTCTGCCCAGTACTAAGTAGCGCACCTGTATGATTTGTCTGAGGGTGGGGGTTCAACATTTATTTCGAAAAAAGAAAGATTCGTTTTTCTCAAAGTTGTTGGAATAAAGTTACCCCGAAAACTACTAGCCCCGGTGGAGGTGGGTGGGTGGGTTGAGATCGGGGTGCAGGCGGGTCTTGTTAGACCTATTCTGACGTTGGCGGCGCTATTTACACATGTATTGGAGTATACTACTTCGCCGCCGGAAAAGAGACACATCTCGCCTCAAGCCCTCCAAGTGAGCCATTTATACTAATATTCTTGTTTTTATTGTTAACACATTGGCATAACTGTCACCTTTAAATCGCGTTCCTTCAAAATGTCCATATGATTTGAGCCATAAATTGACTGTCCGAGAACGCTCAACTTGGAGGCGCTGCCCCCACAACCGGAAATCTACCAAGAATGAACTGAGTATCACCAATGTGATATACTCTTATTGTCCGACAGTCCCTGGAACAAGGGAACCGAAATTTTTGGACTGTTCTCCATTTTCTGTTCAATATCGACCTAAAAACAGACACAATATGCCACGCCCGTTCCCAGCCGTGAGACTGGGGGGGGGGGGGGGGGGGGGGGGGGGGGGGGGGTTCGTTAACTCAAACCACAAAGTGAACTTTTTTTGCATATGCGCAAAATTGTGAACACATGCATAAATACGTAACGAAGTGCTTAAATGTCGGACACAAGGATTGCTTAATTGAACCAAAAGCTTGCGTTTACAACGTAAAGGCGAAAGATATTTTTGTCTAAATAGTTTTTTGGGGTCGTGTGGATTTTGTGGGCGGCGATTTTTTTTGTAATATTTATCATTTGTTATTTCTGAGCGGAACTCGTCACCGAGCGGGGGGGGGGGGGGAGGTGTGTTCGTTCGAACCCCCGAACCCTCCAGCCTACGGGCTTGTCCTTTCACTGTTGTTCCAAAGGATAGTACTGTGAGATACTCTTCCATTTTCCCCGCATGTACCGGTACTACCTCTCTTTGGAAGTCCTTACCTGTGACCTGCTTCCCTTTCACCTCTAATATTTCATAATTCAAACGAAATGTCAATACATTGTAGATACATTTTATCCCTGTGATTTCTGTCTTGTCTTGTCTTTGTAGCCCACACCTTGAGTGGCCTTTTGGCCTTGTGTTAGGCGATACGTGTAGAGCGTAATGGGACAAATTGTCAGTGAAAATTAAGAGCTTTGGATGAAAATCAAGAACCATCAAGATAGCTCCCCAATAATGCCTCAAAATAGGACATTAACTACAAGCAACTTTCCAATAGCAAATAACCGATGAAAAACGAGAGGAAATAAATTAATGTTTTATATGGATCACAGAGTAACATTTATAGTTCATTAACTTCACTATTTTGTGTAGCCTTTACAACCTTGGTTATGAAACCTCGGCCAAATGAAAAAATAGAAATGCAGTTCACAGCAAAAAGTGCAAGGCTGTTGAAATACTGAGCTGGTTATTATAACAAATTAAATCGATGTCTTTATATTTCTTTTTCGAGATATAAAGACTAACAGGAATCAAAACAGCCACGTGTAAACCAGACCTATACTTGACTTCAATGTTAAACAAACTGAACTCAACAAAACTGATCTCAACAAAACCATCCAAAAAGGGCCAACCTGCTGATATGCAAGTATAAATTAGCATTAAATTATCAAAGGAATTCCATAAAAATAATAATGATACTCAAAATTACCAAAGCCAGAATGTATTCCTTTATTGACTAAACACCAAAATATCCCTAAAAATCCGACCTTGTTAAAGTGAATGTGAATGAGAAGCACGCCCTCAAGTGGTGGAGCATGCCGTTATAGCTTTTATGAAAAGGAAGATCTTGAATTACAAAACTGAGTATACCAAAAAAATAAATCACAGCTGGAGACTGTACGTTAATGTACGTTATACGGCTTTAGTTGCTGTATAGTTTCAGGTGGTTGTACATATCTGTGTACGGCTTTATAGTCGAGTCCATTAAGATTAAGCATGGAACAAGCTTCTCAAGTTCACAAATTTATAGCTCTGAAAATTGCTTACCTTGAAGGCCTCCGAAGTCCGAGAACAAACAACAACAAGAGTGTATACTACTCACGCGTCAATCCTCGACCTCCATTCCAGTCATGTGTCCAATTTATTAACTCAACCTGCCTATCTTTCATCATTATGGAGGATGAAGCCAGTCCGAAGATGGAGATTTATGCGCCTGGGTAGAGACAATCATGCTCCCAACTTTTTCTCCAGTTTCAGTTTTAGCTTGCTTAACTTCCAAGACGACTATTACATGAGTCAGAACAAGGTCAGGTTATACCCCGGCGGCTGTTTCTGTGAACGTTACAAAGCTTGTGCTTTGTAACTATCGGATCGGCTAAATTCAGTCCATTACTTTTTTTCGGCGGTTCCGTACATGTACTTTTTGCAAGGGAATCTGAAACAACGAAATTATTGAAGTCTGATATACCAGTGGAAACTGTACGGCAAAAAGGCAAATCCGCTACAGTACTTTAAAATTGTACAGGTTCGGCCATTGAAAATATCGTGCTGTTCAAAATTGATAACACAGTATGTACATTGTTGTTTAATAATAAGCTGATTTTGGGCCTAAACGATTTTCAGTTTTAATTGTTGCCCTTTTTAAGAGCGCGGTGGGGCTACTTTTTAAATACAAATTAAAACAATCTTGACTGGCAGTCGATCACCGGCAATACATCCAATTCAGCCCCAACATGTCAAACCATAGGCGATGTTCCAATGGAAATTAAAGTGGCTGATAAAAACTACACTTAACCCCTTGCGGACGGATGACGCCATATGGCGTAAAAAATAAGTGCCACCAGGCCGGATGACGCCATTGGCCGCCGTTTGTGCAGTTTCAATCCATTGCTGGATTATTGTTTATGTCATGCTTGACTGCACAAACACATTGTAGCGGTACGATTTGGCTGCCAGAACCATCCGAACGTCTCCCGTAAAATACCGAGCCCAAGGGGTTTAAAAGTGGATGTGTTTTATGTTGTTTGAATTTTCACCACTGAATCGGCGTTTCCCTAATCGCAGTTGGAAAAAAAACGTGTAGTGTTTCAAAGTCTCTTCCATGCCACTTTTGTCATACTTTAACACTAGGCCATCGATATCGGGGCTTCACAACCACAGTTTTATTGTATAGCGTTCGTTCATCCACCTGTTTATTTTTAATGATGCATTTAATTTTTTCCACCTTTTTAAAGATATACCGGTAAGGGGACAATGGGGCTTCTTTTCTGTAAAAAATAAAGTCTTGGCAGAAAATCGATTACCCGCTGTAGCTATACAGGCCCAAATAAGACATGCATGGCTATAAACACATAAGTAACTTTTCAACAGAAAGCGTCTGCTGAAAACGAAACGAACGCTATAGAAATATCCGTCCTCTGATTAGATTATATTTCCGTCGTTCGTATTCTACCCAGTTCTCATAAGGAGGAAAATAGACTCTCAAGCTTCCAGAAAATGGCCGTCGATGACCGGGGAATGAGTGGCTGGTGGGGAGGGACAGTTAAGACAGAGTGTGTCGGCAGAGCGAGTTCGCTGCGGTGTCTGATTCTTGATTTACTCCTCGGTGAGCAAAGGGTTAACCTCAATAGGGGCAGGCGATGAAGGAGACAGCCACCCACTGACTTGACCTTGTAGTTACTGTACTCTGGAGGAACTGGTTCCCACCCTCTACCAATGATTTACATGCAATGTGAGGCGCCCTCTTTTGATCTACACCAGATTATAATGCCTGATTATTCGCATTAGGCTACTTCACATCCAAAACAAGTTCATTTTGAATTGTCATTTTTTTCCTTGAGTTACTTTCTACACTGTATTGCAAAGTTAATACTCATAGTTTCGCAAGCATGTTCTATTTCGGGCCAAATTCGGGGCGTATTACAGGTAATCGATTTTCAGCGGAAAGTTTTGATTGTTTGCTTTAAAATAGCCACCTTGTGGTTCTTTTATGAAAATGGAACTGCCAGGAGGGGCTTAGTTTTTAACTGGATTATATTTTTGCAAAGAAATTATGCAAATTACTGTTCTAAGCAAACTAAACTAAACATTTTTTCTACTTTATTGTTGTTTTCATATTGGGATGGAGTACCGGTATAACATGAAGATATGGTACCTGCATCGTTGAGTTTGTGATAATATCTTTGCAAATCTTATTTATTTTTCGACATTTACTGCTTTTCAATTGCATGTATTACAGTATAATTTATGAGACTTGTCGTAACAAATTCCTTATTTTACTCGGTGCAAGAATCCAATCACTATTATTGCGAAGAGAATAGAGAATCTTGGTGGAATCTATAGTTGTGTTTTTCCCGGTTCTAACGCAGCTTACCAATACAAATGCATGTCTCGATTGAGAAGTATATTTTAGCGAGAATCCCCTCGTTTTTGCTACCGTGACGAAGAGGGAAGTGTCCCGTCGGCTGTGCCGGACATGCACGGGTAAACCCTGTCTCTGCTGCTTGTGTATGCATGCCAACAATAGGCAGTTAGTCGCGCTAAGGTGGATCTCATCAATATTCCCTCACATCGCAGCTTAGGGAAGATTCCAGTTATTATTTATAAGGAGATGACCGGGAACATTTATCACTGCTCACCCCCCTAATCAGCCATCTAATGCATGATGCAAGAAGGCCAATGGGCGCTTAGTTTACTTGGTCGGTGTCTGGGACACAAAAAAATAAGCAAGTGGTTGCCAGATACCACCCCGAGACATTATTCATCCCCGTTCGCTGGTGCGGGTGAGTCACAGACACTGATCTATCGGGATCGGCAGGGGAAGAAAAAAGGCGGGAACTAGGAAGGAGCGGCGATGTTTGGATTACCATTATGTCATTATAAGGAATAATTTGACTATTTTTAAAAGGAAGTCACCCATTATATGGCTAAAACCACTCCAGGGCACCCAACCCTACAACCAAAACAGTTTTCCTGTGACCAGATCTAAACAGAAGATAAATCCTCCAGAGAAATTATCCTAATTTTCAGACCTATAGACCTGTTTTTGAAAGATGCTTTGAAGAACACAAGGCGGCTATGTTTGCATTATTGTGTTTGGTTGTGAAACGCCAGGAATTATCAGTCCCTATCTGCTATTGTTCATCCCTTCGTGTTTGTCTTTAACTTGTCCAGACTTTTCGTCCACTTTCAGGGATTTCCAACCGAAGCTGCACTTATCGGGGGATGCTTCATTTTCACCGTTTACTGATCATTAGTAAGTGAAATTTAATAATGTAACAACCTTATGTATTTTAAATTGGTAAATTAATTCCAAACTGAAAAATTGACATAAATTATGTTTATGTTGTTCTTCTTTACGTTTATGGTTTATCATAATGGCCACAAACATTCGGTGTCCTGTTTTGACCAAACAGTTAACAATACCATCTAGCAAAATCATCACATGAATGTTGCCCCTTAAAATCAAGACAATTCCTATTTGTCCGGATACATGCAAAACCTTTAAAAAACCATCAGCAACACCAGCTTCTGAATGATTTTGGGGAATTACTAAATTACCTGGAATGGGTCACTTGGGGGACATTGCCATGACAACAAATAGACAGTTTCATTCTTATTCTTCTTCCATGTAAAAAAGTCATGTTAATTTAACGTTATGTGAAACCTCCCAAGGTTAAAGTTATTGCATACTTCTTTTTCCAGAGGATAAATACCTATGTAAACTTCCCACATTTGTAATCAAGCGACATGACAGGGCTCACGTTGCCTTGTAATACCTCGTTCCAATCAGTCCATTCCATCATCACACAAACCCCGCGGAAATTACCGCGCGTGTTTCGCCTTCTTCACACCGTAGCCCGGATACGTCAGCCCCAGTTCTCCGTTTGGCACCAAAACAGTCGCGGAATAAAATATACACCAACCTCGAGCCAAAAAAGATTCATTTTCTATGAATCTTTTCTCACTCGTTCCCGCCCTCCAACATAAATCCTTCCGCGCACAAGTACATCTTGTTACCCGGCCACACATTGTGGAGTATTGAGTCGCGCTACCATTGCGGCGTACGCCTATGGTTGTTCTTCGGTCGCGGGTTCCAAAATCACCCGGGTCATGAACTGCCGACACAGATGGCCTAATAACTTAATTTTGTCAACTGGCGAGGTAAAGCTATATTTCTTTTGGCATAAAGCTGGCTCTGTACAATGGCGTCATGTCATTTGGGAAAGGTAGGCTTTATACATGCAATAGCTGGGCTGGAATTTTCTTTGCTTGGCTGCGCGACTAAATACAGTTCTTGTTACGTAGAAAATAGTTCTTGTTACGTAGCATGTCATTGTAGCATTGTAGTTCTGCGAAATAAGCATACAGATCGCCAAAATAAACAACTGGTTTTAGAGTTTTAGCTCGAGTTTTTAAGCTTCGAACAGGGAAAGAAAACGCTCTTCAAATCCCTCAAACGTGCGGAATAGGGGAATGAAGAAAGTATTTGTCCGGTTCCACACGGTACTAGGGGCTTGTTAGATGACTCGAAATGTGTTTTCCCATTTGAATCATCCCACGTGCCTTAAATAACACATTTGAGTTGCCCAGCAGCAGCAGCAGAAGCAACAACAACAACAACTTGTAAGGAATAGCTATATAGCAAGCTTTTCGAGTATACGTTTGACACAAATGCCAGTTTTACGTCTCATGTTTTCCAGTAAAACTGAAGACTGACAGGCTGAAATCCTGGATCGCCACTTTGTGGATACTTTTCTGTGAAAAAAGACGATAAATGTTGATTTGGAGAGAGAATTTGGTAGATACGTCCGAACTCTGGAAACATGTAATCCACTCCTTCTACTGACATCACGTGTGCGTGATAACAATTGTGCAAAATTTCTCAATGCGCTGCAAACGTTGAATACACAAAACACTTCGAAAGTGGGACAGACATCACTGCTTGTAACTTGTATATATTTTGACTTCACAAGGTCGAAAGTTATTATCGCATTGCTCAGCTCATTTTCAAAGAGCCAATTCAAAGTAGGCCTTAACGGTTTTTGTGTTTCTTCCAAAAAGCCGGGAAAATCCATGATTGAACCGTATTGTAAATAGCTGAATGTGTTTCGGATGACACCGAAATTTAATGTATTATCAAGAAAAAAAGGATTTGCTTCAATAGAGCGTGCTAAGTTGACCTAAAAATCTGGAAGGTTAGCCACAAGGGATGTGAGGCGTCCTTTTAAAAAATATGTTTAACTGTAACTGGGCGAAGCTAGTAAACTAAATTTAAATGGTTTAAGGGAGAAAAAACAAAACATTGAAATACTAGAAATCGATGACCTGATGACATTTGACCCAAACTTGCAATTAATCGATTAAGCGTATTGATATTGTGCACATGCAATCTGAGTCCATGGCCAGACTAGTCAGTGTTTGGTACCAGGATGTTCACATAGTGATCTTGAAGTCGCCGAACTGGCACACTCTGTATGCTTTATTTAACTATTGAGTACACTGTGTCTTTTGTGGGAATGGCTGTTGGTGTCCGATGTGTATTTTTATGACACGTTGCAACAATGGGTTCAAAGGCTATCACGAGGCATTGTGCTTGCGCCCTTGCGTATATCGTGGGTGTATCGTCAGTTCACAAAAACGTGTATCGACCTCCAAACGTGGACGTCCTATTGTCCCTCTTTTGTTTGTACTTTAACTTTTTTGGAAGACCTCCATATCTTTTGTACACAATCTCAATCGCGGACGTATGCTGGGAATCACGGACGATATTGTTCTCTTTTGTTCTCCAACATTTTTCGTCCACGATTTGAATACCCCAACGCCCCCACAAGAGTTTGTTTGTGCATTCAATATGGGACCTTTAACAAAGAGGACAATAGGGTCCCCGGTTGAGAAATGTCCCCGTTTGAAAATCGTGTACAAAACCAATAAGGGTCCTTGCCAAAAACGTAAAGTATGAACAATAGGAGGACAATAGGAGGTCCCCGATTGAAGGTGTGAGTGTACAAAGTTCATATAGTGCATTCTGCTATTAGCCCAGTAAGAATTGACATGAACAATTCCCAACCCTGACATTTTAGTTAACAACTCAGAAACCTTTCAATGGTTGCCATGAACACACACCAAAAATGCAATATTTTTTTTACTTGGGGAAATGTGATTTTTAAGCTCTTAAAAATGCCGATTTCTGTAGGCGATGTGCTATTACCTAAGTTGGAACAATGATTAGCAAATAAAGGCTCATCATATAGGTTGGTCAGATTCCAATACGGGCAATAGAGCATGTCACGTAAAACAGATGTCGCTAAGTTGTTACTTTTATTTTACTTGATCACAGACTCAGTTATTAACCGAACGACGCTATTTACCAGATTTATGGTATTTTGCAGCCAGATAAAATTACTTGCAGACAAAATTTGTCCTTTTTTAAGTTTACATTTCTGTAAAAATAGTTACCCTGAATACTGCTACAGCTAATTTCATAAAGTTTGACCCGGATTTGGTTTACAATAAAATTACATTTATATCTCCCAATTTTCTAAGAGGATGTGGTAGGATGGGGGAGGGGGATAGTGGGGCACAAGTGGTGGATGGGATTGAAAAGGCCTCAATGGGGAGGGGAGCGTAACACAATGCCCCTGCACCCATTACGCCACTATAAAACGGTATTCGGAAGAGTAATTAACATAATTGTTTTCAATATCTATTACGGTCACCTTTTCCCGTAAATCTTGAAGAGTTTTGATGGCAGAAGCTGCTTGCTTTTTTGATGATGATGATGATGACAATGATTATGCAATGACAGTGACGACGACGACATCCTTAAAATACTCTTTTTTCATGATAATTTTGTTGATAATTTTTTAAGTTTTCGCCTTTGCCATTTTGTAATAATTTAAGGTGAATATCTGCGAGGACCCTTTCCCATTTTTTGTCAAAGGTTATGATTTTGCTTAGGTGTCGGAAATACATGCCTTTTAATATAAACTGTGCATCCCTTTTGCTTTTCAGTTAATGAACATATTTCCCCAAGGTTGATTTTGGTAGATTTTTTTTATGGGAGGTAGCTTGAGTCCCAATAAACACATCGCCACTAAAATTTGTCTGTCAACAAAAATGTCAGGGTCCTCGTCAATTCTTACCTGTAATATACTACCCAGGGAGTTGATGTGGATCTAGAAATGAACAAACCCATCGATCAGGGGTAAAGATATCATTATCGTTTAATATAAGTGAAATGTTTTTAAGGTATGCTGTCCATGCTCTTCAACCAATTCGATTTTCTTTCCTCTAACGAGTTTTCAAGTTGTATCTATGATTTGAATGAAAACATCATACAAAAGGCTCTTTTTGTTTTCGCGCCTTTAAGTCACAGAAAGATGCGCCTGTGCGGGAACTGCGGGTCGCAAATATTTCGAATGTTGTGACGTAATTATTCGATAACTAAACGCGGGCGGATTTGTTTTGTTCGATGTTTGATTAAAAAGTGAACAACTTTTGTATCGCTAGAAAAATAACAATTTAAGAAGTAAACAATTTATCGAGAGGAAATCCGTAAAGATAAAGGGCAGTATATCTAATAATCATCTAGAAAAATGATGTTAGATAGACAATATCGTTTCTGGGGTGCTATGACGTGGCAAGTTGGCACAAGTGAAATTTCCATGGGCAGAGAAAGGCTTTCATGCACATTTAACGTCAACCATTTCTTTGTAAACCGAGGTTCATGCGCTTCTTTCATCTTTTATGTAATTTATCTCTTTGTGACTGTGGACCCACGCCTGAAAACCGTATCTCGCCCCAGCTACCAGCTGCTAACCATCTGCTAAAAAAATGCAAAATGATTGTCATTAAAACGATTGGTTCATGAACTCTTCTTTCTTCAAATGAAAAAAAATTCCTTTGAATTTGTATGACTAAGATACCAGTGTTGAAACAACAGACATACAAGTGGCATACTTTTAACGTGAACTTATTGAGTCTAGGCAATACACCGTATCAATAGCCAGTTTATATTGTAATTCAGAGCACCGCGTTTCCTTTGATCCGAAGTAATTAAAGGCGGAACCATGCGCTGACTTTGAAATTTCAAATATGCCATGTTCGGCGGGGCCGGGGACCTGAGAATGGACTATATTTACATGAAAAGGCAATTTACACATCTAATGAGCTGCTGTTTTTATTCTCCGTGGGGACTGTGGGTTCCCGACACTAGTCGGCGTGTTTTTGGAGTCACACTCGCCGATAAATATTTCATTTTAACCAGGAGAGGCTCGCAGGAAGGGGCGCGACTCCGGGCTGCTTGTCTGGAGTTTTTCTTTATCTGCTTGGGTAGGATCAGAATATTAATCCTTCATGCAGAAAGGAACCTTTCCTCCCTTCTCTCCTCCTGCACGCTGAGTGCGCCCGTGAACTGATAGTGATGGATTTCGGGGTAACGATGATAGAACACATTGGAATACAAATTGAACTGGGAAAAGACTCGGGGAGATGGTGGTATGACTTGACTTTGGGGGTTGAGGTTATTTGGGATGGCCCACTTTATTAGAACCGGAGAAAATGTTTTGATTATCATTTATACAATTTGTTTACTTTTGTTTTGTTTTGTTGTATTTGTTTTTTGTCTTACTTCTTTTTTACAAAAGAAAGATTCCGAGTAACATGGTAACATGGTAACGATAATGTTGCCGTTTGATAGTATATTACCCGTCTCCATGGTCGGTCAAAAGAGAAGCTATGCTACCAAACTTCAACGGCTTAAATGCCTTTTTTACGTAATAGCTAATTAAGCTTCGTTGTAACGACGCGAAAGAGTTTTTGTTTTGCAAGGGTGGCCTCGCTTTTGTTCCAATATGGGAAACCGTGGAAAGGACGAATAGCCGTGATGTCTTTTTTATGCCGTTGTTGCTAGCTGTAGTAAATGTGATTGGATATGATGATGATGCTGATCACGGATGTGGCAGTTTGTAGGTTTGTGGAGATGGTTGTGATGGTGATCGGGTATAGTGGCTAAGTAACGAAGATGATGTTAACGTTGGTGGTCATATACGTTAGTGGTGCATGGTAGGTATGTTGGTTTTTAGTTTTTGTACGAATTCATTTAATTTAGGTTCTTCAAACCTGGAAACTGCCCAATTCTGTTTTTGTAAGCCTACCCCCATTTTGGTGTCGCCTAAACGAATGTTTTAGGGGGACACTTACCAGTCCTAAATTAAATTCTGTATGACCGTATAGGCCTAGCTCCGTAGCTCTATATCCCCGTATGTAGGCCTATGTTAAAGTTTTAGGTTAAGTTTTTGAGAGAAAGTTTATAACAATCTACATGCTTTCATGGATTTTGATGAAACTTATATGCAGTGACCCTTGGGTGGGAAGACGCAATTCTTTTTCGGAATGCTAAGGTCAAAGGTCATGTAGGGGTCATTAGTATGCCGGTGTGTATGTTGCATTTTTGTTAGTTTCGGAAAAAAATTGTCACACAAAAGTTGAAGTCCAATTTATTGCAATCAAACTTGGGTCATAGGTGCATTATGTTAACCGTCATATGATGGTGATGTGAAAGGTCACTCACTGAGGTCAAAGGTCATTTAAGGTCAACTTATAAAATAGGCTGAAACTGTAAAATTTGTCTCATTTTCAAAAGATGAAACTTAGATGCAGTGACCAAAATAAAGGCGACACGTGTGATCCGCGGATCACCTTGTTTCAGTCTATAAAAGGGCATGGGCGGCGATCCCGGGGGACGGGGGACATGTCTTATGGCATTGTCCCCCCACTATTTCCCGTGGCCTTTACTTGCACAGGAAGCCTATGCACCAGAATACACAAATATCAGCACACATTTCTAAAAAATATTACATTGTAATACCTGGTTGATAACAATAGAAATATAATAATTATGGTCATGGCTGGCTCAAACCGCTTAACAATTATTGTTGGTTGTGTGCGGACTACGATGGCAGTCACGCTAATGTTGAAGATGGTGATGACGATGATGACGGTGATGACAATTTTATGTCCGAATAGCGACGACCAAGGCGATATAGGCAAAGTGCATGCGTGACCAAAAATTACACCGACTGTCACACTGACTTACACATATGTGTTCAGCTTGCTACGATTATACCATTAGCTTCATGTTGAATTATAACAAGGCGTACGTGGAAGTTCATTATATTTTGCTCTCTGGTACACCAAATAAGCCAATGTATAGAATATATCCATTCTCGCTAATGATGAACGGGCTGTGTTGAACCTATAAAAAGAGGTTAAAGGGGAGCGGTCGCCATGCGTGGTTAAGAAATAAACCTTTAGAAATAGTACAGAGGAATGCATTCATTTTTTCCTTTCTTTTCTTTTTTTGGTAAAATCTCATTTTCTTCTGTGCCATTCATTTCACTGTGGCAGTCTTTCACGTACACGGCAGAGAGGATTCATATTTCGGGAAAGTCTTTTGTGACTTTGTGCGGAATCGTTCAGTTTCGCCAGCGGTGATGTGGTAGACATATTTGTTCCCTTCATGCGCATGTGTCTCACTCTGCACGGCTAGTAGGATACACTAAGGACCCGTACGTTCCCGCGCCTGAACACTGTCATCCGCATCCGCGCGTCATTTTGGCCAGGGAACACACGCAACTGTGACAGCTTTATCACACAGAAACAAATGGGGAAGGTTGGCATTTTCAAGTTAGGGGCTCAGTTTAAGTAGCTTAGCGTGTTAAATTTGTTACCTGGTTCTGCTAGAAACTTTCAGATTGCTAGGCCATAAATACATACAGTTCTCACGTTTTTTGGTGGACAGGGCAAACTTTGGGCGACTCTTTCATCAACAGCTGATCAGCCTTGGACTTTTTGGTGGAGTGGATAGACTGTGCACGGCAACCGCCTACCACTTTCGAAACACTACTATGGGGACTGCCACCCTACGAGCTGTCACCTAAGACGCCTCTCTCTCTCTCTCTCTCTCTCCTCGGATCGACCAGCCCCCGGGCCATAACTAGCTTTGTCCTCGGTACCACCATCGAGCCTAGCCCGGAATCAAACGACGGCACGGGACCTCTAGCTCCTCCATCTCAAAAGGTGAGAATTTATGCTTCCCCTGACACGCCTCGCGTGACGCGGTCGGGCGTGTTTGCACCTCGCCGGTCCATCCTTTAATTCAAAGCCACGTTGCTGCCGTCCGCGGACCCAACGCACCATGTGAGGGTGACATATTAAGCTGGGCTTTACGTGACCTGGGCCTCCTATTTATTTGATCAGACGAAGTGATATTTTGTACATTTAGTTTTCGAGGAAAGTCTGAAATTTCTAGTATTTCAAATACACATCATAACCTCCGGCCATAAACTATGTTTTGTACTGCAAGACACATTTTGATTAATTAGAGGAATTATAAGAATGGAAGTGAAATTACATCGGCCGGCTGTGAAATATTCAGTTCTGGGTCGAAGGTTTACATGCACTACAGTACTGCAAACCAATTCCCCATTCATCCAAAATGAAGGACTTTTGTAATTTCATGATTTCAATTGTGTACTAAAAATTTAAAATAGAAAAAAATGAATAAACCGAGCAGCTCATTGAAGGAACAATTCCAAGTGTATGTTAGATATCAACTGCAATGCAAATAAATACATTCTACAAAGTGCTGTCTTAAAGAAGAGTTTAAAAAGAATTGTTGTGGTTATCGATTTTGTGGCTTATGGAAACTTCAAGTGCAAAGTTTCACTTGCAGTTAGTTTAATATTCGAATCTTGTTCCACTCAACGCAACCAAAAGGGTAGCACAGGCCTAATGAATTTCCAAAATCTCGCCAACTCCACAAACTTTCAAGCGTGTGTTAGCAGTCCATTTCTGGCCCCGGATCGTGTAGAGAATTCATAACGAATGGCATTATGGTGTATTCCAAGATCCATAAACTGTCGTAATGGCGGCCGTCCATCACAATCTCAACTCCTAAAAGCTACAGCGGCGGCCGGCCGGGCCTAATACAACTTGACACACTTCCTGCGTTTAAGGGCCATTACGCCAAAGTGCCGTCGTTATACGGCTAATAAAGTGCGCTAACATACTCCTCTTGTAATCAACGGAAAATTATTTAATATAGCACACTCAGAAGGAATGGCAACACAGGGCCGACACTGCAGCTATGGGTTCGTCTCGCCATTAATCTTCTATAGTTCAAGCTCCTAAAGTGGAATGAATTTAGCGATATGACATTTCTCTTCTTCCCTTTTTTTGGTGGGGGGGGGGGGGGGGGGGGTTGAAACAAAGAGGGGAAAAGTGTCTTTTAGAAGGAGAAGGCTTTTAGTGTCACGGTTATAGTTCCGCTTCATTAATTATATTTTTTTTGCAGTGGTTCGTGGCCGGGGAAGGAGGGGGGTTGGATGAAATTAAGAGACTTGAAAGTCCGATGACTGTAAAGCAACGTGCCAAACTGTAAGGAAGTTTGCCCTAGGTTTATTTTAATTAGAGTCGTCATTTGAGCAAGGCGTTTCAAAAAGAATTCGACCGTGGGGAAAGCTAAGGACTGGACTCCAAGAGCGATGGGGGCGTGGCATGCGTGCTCTTATGCATAATCTATATCTCGCCTGTTTATTGATCAGTTTAAAATTGTTCATATCTTCAAATCTATTCAAACTTTATAATTAATTATCTTATTCAATTAATAAACGAAAATGAGTAGAGTTAGTTTATCTGTATCTCTACTTTGTTGTAAATGGGACCAGTTCAAATTGTTTTTATAGCACCACTTGTTTATAGACATATCTGAAATGCACATTTTGTTTAATCATTATAAAGGCATACAACAAAGTACGGTACCATTCAGAGTCAAGTGCGGCTTGTATTAATTAAAACGTGCAGCAGTCCAGTTTATTACAACTTGTATGCATGCGGAATGTTGAGAATTTGAATAAGAGTATGATATAGCGGTAGCTTTAATCAAAAACCAAACTGTTCAGTTTCAATCTGAAAGTTTACTGTTAAGATGTATATACCAATCCTCCCGAAAAATATTTCCGTCTGATGTTGTGTCATCTTCGAGATTGTATCCGAAGACCTTATTTCGATTTCAACAATCGAATCAAGCCCATATGAACGTGCACAAAATCATTCTTAAAACAGAACGTTTTGTCACTATTTTCTCGGAACTCGTTTGATGGATTGAGCTCAAACTTTCGCAAGTTACCGTATTTCTTCATGTATTCCATGAATCTCATAACGTATGAACACTGTCTGCAAATATGTTGTCACCTCTGCCAATGCAAGTCGCATAGGCTAAACAGCTTTTCATCGAAATTCGCTAACACAATGCTCCATGTGCGCCGTTGACTGTCTAACTTGCTTCACCATTGCTAACAACGGACAAACACATGCGACATTTACTAGGAATTATCGGTTAATGCCTGAAGACTTTAGCATACATGTATTTCATTACACGTTTAAGAACGAATGAACTCCTAAATTAATCGATACAATGGGAATATGTACACAATAATTAAGAAGGTTCCCTATTCTTGTACGCAAGTAAAATGTATTAATTAGGTGAAGGTGACATTTATTTCAGTATATTTCAAATACCTGTCCGATATCTGCATGTACACCAGTGTAAGAATGTGTGACTTTTTCCCTTTCGTATCACCTAGAATTATTAGTGTCATTTCTTGATCCTTGGGAAGTATATACACGTATTGCCTAACAGGAAAACTTCCTTGTTTCAAATGAAGGTTGAATGTCTAATTTGATGTCACAAAGATTCGACTTTGGATAAAAGACCACGCTATCTGCGTGTCCAAGAGACGCAGACAAATTTCCAATGTAATATTTGGAATTGACCCTGAACCCCGCAACATGCTGCATAAACCGTCACCAGGTAATCATCTGTCGCTGTTCTCGGGGCGAATTCCGGCTTACGAAGGGCTCGGTCTTGGGGGTTCGAAGGCCTGATGACAAGGTGCAATGTCACCGCGCCACCGCCGCGTCTGGTAGGCCGGACGGAGTGGCGGGGCTGACGGGTGAAAACCCCACCTCCTTGCTGCCCGACTGTCTCCCGTCCCCCGACCGGCCAATTACCAGGAGGCGTAACAGTAACACTGTCGCTTGTGCGGTGCATGCACTTTCGTCAAAGCGAAGGCTTTGGGCAATATCATGATAAATAAGCAATGATAGAAACATCGTAGCCACTGGAAATGCAAATATATAAATATTTCGCGCTGTTTTCAGCTTTTCTACTCACCAGAGTGTCCCCCTTGGTGATTTGAGTGTGTGTCAAAGTGACCGGACCTTATACCAAATGAGTCTAAAGTCATTTCTTTTGAATTTTGCTTGCATTAGACAGAATATTATACTGTTCTTTTCACTTCGATATTTCACTCGGTTTTCCACCCCAATGAATATGAATATTATGTAGATGAAGACCTTGAAATTTCATATTTGCTGTCCCAATACAAGTCGTGTTTAAGAGCCGGTAACTCAAAGGTTGTCACATGTGACTAATGTTGCTGGGTTGTGTCATATTTGTAAATTTTCGGTATACGCTCCTACTCATTTGTGCATAGCCAACAAAGTCATTTTTTCTTACTGACAAGACTACTGTATTCAAGATCTAACAGTTTAAGCATGGAATAAGATCTTCATTTTTCAATATTATATTAACGGTATCTGAAATGATAGTAAAGTGGGAAATAACAACAAAACAATTAAATCAAATACCCGGTAACTTAGGCCTACTTGGTAACATTTTTAAAGAAATAGGCGGTAACAGGCTGGTTGACCAATGATGTTTTTTCTTTTTGTTAACCTTTACCGTGATTGTTGTCCCTGACATTGTTTGGGAACATTAGCTTTAGTATTTCGTGAAGGTTAAAGGAAGAACCATCATAATACTAACGGTACACCTACCGACATTAGTCAAACGATCTCAAAAAAACATCATAAATATACTGTGTATAGATGTAATATACTTATCTGAACTTGTAGGCCTACATGCAAAATTTGATTTATACATGAGTTTAGATGATGGGTCCTCGTTTTGATGAATAAGTAAAATAAACAAATATAAGATATCAATCATGCAAATACGCTAATAGCTAAAATTCTAATGAGGTTGACAGTGGGGTCAATTTTGCTTAAAAAGAAATCGTATATATCAAATCAAAATACACATATTTATTTTCTTAAAGTGCGCGCGAGTTTACGTGAATCTACACGGGAGCTTGCTCGAGGCAAACACCTTTACCGTGCAACAGAGTGCAGTGATTTGTCACAGGTCACTGGGTTCTTATTGTTCCCGCAATCATTCATATTTCTGACGGAACATTATGGTGATAATTTCCCGCTGAGACACGCAAGGTGGGGTAAAGTCGCCGACAGCTACCGGTATCTAGAGCCACAGTCAAACTAATTTCTATAAGTCCGGAAACGATTAATATTTTGCTGTAAGTGACGTCAGAATAGCATGATGGGAAGAGTTTTGAATACCGAATCCTGAATTCCATGAGTGTGAGATTGATGCACATGATTGGGTGAGAAGGAAAACATGTTTATATAACGTCATGTTAAAAAAAAGCAGGAAGAGGGGCCCCAATGCAATAATTTATGGGCGCCCCTTATTTTTCAAAGATGGCTTCCGTCGACAGAACCATCAAAATCTACAAAAAAACCAATGAATCGACTTAGAGGTATTTCCTCTCTTCCTTTTAACAGAGCTAAAACCGTTTTATGAAAACTGTAGATTCCGGTATTCATATTTCTTGATTTGTAAAACGTTGACAAGTGCGTCTGACATTTTGACAAATTCCATATAAAATGTGAACTAAATGCTAATGAGAAGCTAAACATTGTACTATATCACGTTAATTTGTGTCTTTAAATTTTGATTGTGCCTTTTTCAAAGATATTAGAGCTCAACAGGCCGACAGTTTTTAGGAAAAAATCACAAACATTTTAGCTGAAAATCGATTACCTATAATGCGGATCATAATTTTTGCCTCAAATGAGACATTCGTGTAAAACCATCAGGAACTTTCCAATGGAAATTGACCGATGACAAAAGACATATCAAATGACCCTGTTATTGTATAATAATGAAAGAACACAAAAGCAACACTATTATTTATTCACGTTTTTATTTCGAGTGAATTTTTGCCAACAGCTATCTGTATCACAGTAATTTTAAGTGGCACTGTGATTATCGTTGGTTGCATTGCATACATTGGTCCAAAATCTTTTCAGTGAAAAGCAATATAGATTCCAGACAGAGCCAACAAAGGGCGTCACTGTAGTTCCTGACATTTGAATGATAATTTGATAAAACAATATATACAACTCTTTAATATTTTTCATCCATGCGTTTTTGAACTACATTGTATGTGGAATAGCCTTCTGACTTCCGCAATCTTTTCTTTTATCAATGACAAACATGAGGCCTACATGGATTGATGTACAAGAAACTGAGCCATAACCTGAAATGTATTATACATGCGAAATCATTAATGTATGCATTAGTTTAGATTCGTACATAAAGACACGAATACATAATCTCGTCACAATTATGCACATGCGTATAGCAACACAACGTGAAGCAACCCCTAGGCATGCAGGATGGTCAGCTCATACCAACGCGTGCTGCAAGAAATCCACATCACCTCCACTTGTTATTCTTCAAAAAAGAAGACGAAAAGACAGATATAAAAGCATCGTCGGTCCGTAACAAAATTAATGGTTCCATATCGGAGTCAACGAAGTAAGCAAACCGGCCGGACGGAACCAGAGCTTTTGTCCAGGGGCTGAAGATGCACCTTGCCCCGCGGTGGCGGTCGCTCAGTTGGCGACATTAAAAATCTACGGACTGTTGGGTTTAGAAGAACGAGAAAAGGCAGTGTTTTTTCGAAGGCTATGGTCCCTGCCCTTTTCTAGGTTGTTGTTCTCAGCTAGGGGAATTCCAAGGCTGCTGTCGTGTTTTGTTCATTTGAATAAATGATAAAAATAAAATCTGTGAAGGAGACAAGGCCTTAGGCTGGGCGGACAGCGCGTGGCTGGCCGGCCCCTGCAAAGGACTATCGGTCATGGTCTGCCGGCTTAACATTACGCTTTGACGGGCATAATTATACATCATTAGAAACGGTGACGTGTGTTGGGATGAGCGCGTGCATAGTGGAAACAAATGCTCATCGTCTGTGGCAAGTCATTACTATACAGCTGCACCTAAATCATAATGCAGCATGTACAAATATACATTAATTTTGTTTCAGTAGTATTTATTTCTGACACTGAAACCAAGGATTCCCCAAAGCATATCGCACTCTACCAATAAGCCTGAAAAGAAAAAAACATGTAAAGATAAGACGAGGAAATGTTCTGATTCAGAGGTGGGTGGAAACCCCAGAGTAATATCCTGGGAGAACCCCACGGAATCAGGCTGGGACTGCAACCCAATCCACATGTCGGCCATGGTGGGATTCGAACTCGGGTTACAGCGGAAAGCAAGGAAAGTAACGGAAGGCCAACCTTTCTCCGATTGTATTTTCAAATGGTGTTATCGCAAACATCTATCTTGCTGTTACATCACCATGCAAACCTTCAAAACCTGTATCTTTTTTAGCCGCGTCGCATCGCAGACGGGGCTCTATAAGCGCTTAGCGTTGTTCTTCTTCTTCTTATTGTGCCAAATTCGTTTAGTCACGTGACAGTTTGCCATGACGAAACTCTCACACACGCAAAATCTATGAGACCGCAGGCTGTACTTTGCATGTGTCTGAGACAAAACTGTCACACACACAAGTCACCAACGACGCGGCTCCTGCACGAATTCGTGCTTATTTTATAAGAAATAAAGGTCTTATTACATACGGTAATGAGGGGAAATGATTCTTTAAAGTACAACTGCCTACACATCAGAAGTCTCTTAATGACAGTCATACATTTACATGTAGATGTACTAATATAAAACTGTAAACATTTATAGCGAAATATTTCATCCGTAGGCATATGATTCTTGGTGTTATAGCTTATCAGTATTTACTAGAACCCCAAGCATAGAAAGTATGGACAAATAATCATAATAAATATGACAATTTCGCGAAGCTCTTGGTTATAATTAAAAATCGATGTATATCCTTCAATATGTAAACAAAATCGTCATGCCCACTTCCTGATTGCGGATACCATTTCTTTTGGGGTGGGTGGAAACATTCAATAATATATTGCTTGTAATGGAAAAAAATATTTCATGAAATGTCTGAAATACGGATCTCTTTGGTGGTTTTACGTCCACTATGTTGTACATGTATGTTCAATCCCTCAGTCTTGTTGTAAAACTCAGTACCATTTGGAAAATGTCCATCCATGCGGTCCGTCGATGTTTTTCATCTCAGGAAAAATTGAGGCATTTGATTGGTCTATCATGTAGCGTCGTCATGGAGGCAAACTGAGTGAAATTCTGGAGTAAATTTCTCTGCGATGGTCGGGATACGCTTCCCGTATAGCTGACTGCACGCTTCATAGTTCACGACCTGTTATTTATGAGTACGATCTTTAATATGACAACTCCATTCACTGCGCTTTTGTGGCCCTGAACAATAGGCCTATCTCATTAGTCTGCTTTTAGGTGAGGGGGAAACCGTTTGTTTAGCCGATTGGCTGTTTTTAATCACGTGGTGTGTCTCTTCTTTCCCTATTTGGTAGCCGGTGTTGACCTGCGAGAAGGCAGGCCGCGTCAAGCTCTATTCATCATCGGAGTTGCAAGCACTGCTGACTCGGCGGGACAGCTAGACAGCCGCTCACCACACAGCTAGGGCAATAAAATCCTAAGGGTCACAAATCAACGGGTCCTAAAGCCCAGATACAAGACAAATGAGCTCGTACTTCACACACTCGTTGTCGACGGCCGATTTCCACCATGGGTCGGATTACCCCACGGCTGCGGCGGTGCAGGGCTACTCCCGGCAGGCCCCCCACTACCCGACCAACAGCACGCCCGTCAACTACAGCTACAACGGCTACGGGCCGGCCTCGCAATTGGACGGTAGTTTCTACCACATGGACCGGACCCCGTCCATGGAGCCCACCGTGCCGCTTACGCACCCACAGAGCTCGCCCGTGTCCGGCGTGACAGCCACCACCACTTCGGCGGCCTACAGCCGCTGCCAAAACCAGCATCAGACCGGGTCTGCCGGGGCGGCGAGCGCCGCCGCCGCCTGCATCAAGATGACCGGTCAGAGTATGAGTGGTGACTGTGCCAAGTCGACGATGAAGGGGGCCCAGACAGCCCGACAACCGGAGCAGATTTACCCCTGGATGAGAAGAATTCATTCCAACACAACGGGTGAGTCAGGACATTTATCGCTAAATTATTAACCAAATTGAACATCTGATCAAAGCGACTGACAAATTGACAGACCGCCAACATAGGCCAAGTTGCTCATTTGGTCCAAATCGCAGGTCCAAATCCCACACTTGTCAGTTTTCTTCGTTCACTTTGAAAAACAAATGAAATCCAATTAGATCAGTAGACATTTTATTGCTTAACAAACTGTACAACAAGCTATGATTCTAAAGGAACAACGGTAGAGTCGTCCAAACAAGTTTAAAAGTTGCCAAATGTAGTAACAGTACACGTTACAAACTGCAATTGGAATGACCTGGAATATATAACTGGGAAAAGTTAGGAGCTTCTGACTTCTCGATCCGTTTTGAGAATTGTCCTCAAATACTCAAATAGAAAAGTTGGGCTTTGGGCTTAAATTAGGAGGAAAGGACACTGCCCTCAAATTTGCTCAGATTTCCAAATATTATTAATTTAATTTGCTCTGTGGTTCCACCATAATTTTCATATTGCATGAACTAGGCAGACGCAGGTGACAGCTGTTGTAAAGCAGTGCAACGTGATCATGCATCTACATTTACATACACACGTAGGCCTTATATCGCTTGTACAAGTCCAAATAATATTGTATTTAGGAACATATAAATATCCGCGAGTAGCTATTATAACAATTTATTAAACAGTTGTTGGAAATGTACATATACTTTGTGTTTACCGAAATGATGAGTTAATTAAAGGCCTAAAAAAGTCCAACTGACTGATTTTTTTCTGAGATAAAACTATACGTAAGTGCCGCTTTAAGTGATGTTCTTAACCATATTCCCATTAATTAAGGTATGACATTGCATTGGTAGAACTGACAACAAAGTGGCAGTGTCCATATTTCGAATAATTGAACATTTACATTAAATAACAAACAGGTGAAAGTTTGAGTTCAATCGTCATCCGAGTTACGAGAAAATAATGGAGGAAATGTCTATATTACAAAATGATTGTTGAAATTAGCCTTTTTGGGACTTCTTCGGATACAGTTTTCTCGAGGATGACAGCATTTCGCACAGAAATATTTCTCTTGAGGATTGGTACTGATAAGGTTTCATATTAATACTACAACTAATAATGTATTGTTATTACCAAAGCCGTAGGTCTACCTTTAAGATTCCCGAACTGTACTCCTTTGGACGCGATTAATGCCAGGATTACATTTAGAGAGATTACAAATATGATTATGATATAATATGCCGCAATTGATTTATGTTTGGGTTTGAAACAAGCATTACAAGACGATAGACACATGCTCTATAACCAAAACTATTAACTTCTGACTAGACATCGGCTAGTTTATAAGCCCAGCCTTCTCTTGACAGAAAGCGTGTGTGTTCGAAACATATCTCTGTCAATGGTCATGTAATACCAATCTATGTGCCTATAAGCATGAAATACCCTTGATTTATGTGTGCATTCTATCAGAATAGCTATACAAACCTGTTGGCAGGAAGAAGTTAGTTATACATGGTCTCGCCAGCGGTGGACGTTACCCCGTCGGGGTATATACGTCCGAAAATTGGGACAATTTCTATGGCATCTGTTGACGATTTATCAACTGTTTAGATCTGGACTCAGAAAAACCGTATGGGTGGTAGGGCTGGCAACCTAAAATGTGGCTAACCCCACCACCTCTGTTTGTATCCCTTTACATAGAGTGGCTTTTAGCCTTGCATCTGGCATCTTCCAAAATTAAAAAGAAAGAGATAAAACAAACTGTCCAACTTTCTAATGGCCGTTGGCAATGTTTTATAGTTGATAGCTTTAAGTAACCCAGAAGTCCCCATTTCACGTTAGGTAAAGAGCAAAATTTCAATGTAACTCGTAAACAATACGTGAATTGAGCCGGTCATAATGCCAGCAATGCACCCCATTTAAGTGTGTGTTCCGGGGCGGATCCAGGATTGTTTGCAGGGGGGTTCTGAATGTTTTCCGTACATTAATTTGTCCAATAAGTTTCTCAACGTTGGTGGCGCCATTTAACCATTTTGTTTTGTTCTTACCCGTACACGCAAAATAAGACCTTCATGACGTTTTGCTTTTCTTTTCTGGTTCGCTAACGGTACCGGTACCTAGGCGTAGGCCTTTACAAGCAAACAAATATGCCGACGAGCAGGGGGAGGGTGTTCGACCCCCACCCCCGGCTCCGCGCTTGGTGTTCTAGTTATTTTTCATCAGTGATAACTGCCAAAAATACAGAATGATGTTGACCTGATGGCAGCTGTATTTAAAAGAGACGTAGGGAAACCCGGACTGTATTATACAACAAGCCATACCTCAGTTGCAAAAGCCTCATCCAGAAATACTGTAACCTGAAATTTGCCCACGTCTATTGAAAATCATGACAATGGTTGGAAATCTGTAGAAGTCGCTATAAAAGATTGTTCATCCCTTGGGGGCCCGGGTGTATTTACCTCAATGGACGATGCGAAGCGTATCTCAATTCATTGTAAAAAATGTACGCTATTTTCTTTTTACGGTTTTGTTGTACAGGCCATATGGCCGTGCATGGTTCCTACAATTTTTTACTATTTCGTTCCTGTGCCATAGATATCATCCAAGTCTGCATCGTGAATTAGTAGCTAATTACTGACGGATTTTTCAACCAAATGTTCCGCATCATTTTAATCCCAGGATGATCTAGGACAACCCAAAAGCTCTGTGGAACAATCAACGGAGGAGGTCAACTGTGACTGTACGCTTGATGCGACTTGACCGTATGCTAAAACGAAATCAAATGCTAGGCTCTGCATTACAATGTACATAATGCAATTTTGGCCTGTACGCATTCAGAGTGTGTACAAACTTTGTGCATTCAACACAAGGCCGTATAAAACAATTGCATATAACACGTTTGTTCTTAACTGTCTTCTCTCATCAGTCGCTTTCTATTGGAAAATTTGTCCATTTTTGCCTGCGTGCCGGGGCCAAGTTGGAGGTATATTGTAGGTTATCAAATCTCAACCAATGTTTAACATTTTGACTGAAAAGGGGTCGCATTTTACCCTGATATCTTTTTAAAAGGCAACAAGAACACTGATGGACACTAAAATGAACGTGTTAAACAGTTTTGATACTCATTTCAGACCAATTCATGCAGTATTGTGTGTGTACATTATATATATATAAATAACATCAGTCTATTTTTTTAATGAAAGAATTTAAAAACGAAAACAGTTTTAAATGGCAAAATACCAACAGAACGGTTTTTTATTATCTATTTATTTATCCTGGGTAGCCTGATAAGTACATTAGCACTGTTTTCCAAAGGGCCCAGTTTGAAATGGGAGAAGACAGCGAAATAAATTTCAGTTTTAGTGGCGGGAGGAAAATTCTTGGGGTAAAACCACGCAGTCAGGTAGGGACTGAAAACCCAATCCACGTAGTGAACGTGGACGGGAATCGAACCAGGGTCACCAGAGGCAGAAGGTACAGAAAGAACCACAGCCACTACACCAACCTGACCACCCCAGACAAAACAGAAAAACAAACAAACAAACAAACGTGTACTACCTAAACTGGCTAGACAGCGTACAATTTCGAAGCATGCAATATCATTTTATCAAAAATATTTTTTGTTATGTGGATTACTTGCATGATTTGCAGTGTAACAAGTAATGGACATAAATCGTTAACGAGTATCAGTGAGCCATTGTAGTTATAATGGAACATTAACGACAACAATACGCACCAAAACAATCACGACAATCGCCAACCATTACATTGGTGACGGAATCACTGAAACAAGATACATACGAACTACCGGAATTACACCACAAAAGAAAACAATATTGACATGACAACAACGATTATATTAATTAGAAAGTTGCTTACAGACGTGTTAGTCAGCTAGATACAGACAAATATTGAAGGTATCACTTTAAAGACTAAATTAAAAATATGGCATAAGCTTTCGTAGCTACAGCTACTTCATCAGATGCAGTAGTAGCTACGAAATCTAATGCCATATTTTATTATTATTATTATTATTATTATTATTATTATATAGTTAGTCTTTAAAGTGCTACCTCCAATATTTTTCTGTAGTAATTAGAAATTAAGTAACACGTCTGCATATTATTTTCCTAAATGTTGAAGCAACAAAGATTTTACATGAGCAGCATTAAGTTGGCATGATGATAATGACAAATGTCATTATTTTGTACTCATATTTTTGGCACCCAATCCCCACTGGATGTGTTGACCCTTTATAGGGCATTACTGAGCAGGCGAAAAGGGTCTAGCATTAAACGTTCGTGTAAATAACACATTTATTAATTCGATCCTCGTCACAAGAATACATTCAATCAAATGTGTTTGTCATCCACAAATGAATCGGTAGAGGAAAAACCTGCCTAAAGCAACTGCAGGTGCAGTTTGACCTTTGACCTTGCAAAGTAACAAACGCGTGCATTTTGTACTAATGCATTAAATGTGAATGCACCAAATTCACAGTAGATCACGCCTTCTCTGTTCACACGGAGCTTAGTTATGTTCTTACTACTGTAGGCCTATAAAAGCATTCCTCGAAATGCTGCAGACGTGATTTTCGTGAATTAAATCACTTAAAAAACGAGATTCGTATTTATATACATTTAGTACAAGTTTTCCTGATTTTTGTGAAGGGTAACATCAAATGCATAGGAGCTTAATGTTTAAGACCTATATTTTATTGGCCTATAGATGCGATAGACTGCATTGCAACGAGTTTAGTAGGTCATGTTATGGATTTTACTGGTCAGATTACATCAATGACTGTTTTCATTCGATTTTGGGCTTCTAAAACATCGACTTCTTGCAATTTTCCAAGCTTTATTTTGAGTGCAGAATTAGAATCAACGCCCCAATATCTCCTGTGTTATCATAAACACACACCCACCAATCCATCCAGCGTTATAAATGACATACAATCATTTGCTTAATTACCGAATTCGTTGAAACCAAACGGCTATCTGACACGGATGATTCTCCCTTAGCTGTGACACACTCTGCGCTGTGGCCGTGCATATGCATCGAATCAGGCGGGCCGTTAGCCGAAGGTCAGCGGGTCGATTACGGGTAAAGAGAAACGCAGGCCCGGTGATGCGAGTTTTTGGGGACACGGAACACACATGACTCGAGGAATCGAGCTGAACACATTGGTGACCTTGTATGCCACATGACCCGATTTCAGGGAACTTTTTACTTACCGGGTTTTGTTATTGCTCTTAAGGGAATCAACTCTTATAAACAACATTTTGAGAATGCGCAGTGCATAACATAATAGTTAAAGGACCCTCGAATTCAATCGATTTTGGTTAAAAGAATAGCAAGAAGTTCGTCAGCCGGCTGACATGACTTGACTTAACCAGAAAATTCGTCGTAGCTGGAGTAGTAGTGTAAGGATCATTACCTCGCTACTTGACACGCCCATGGGACCATTAAAAGATGCATCATTACACGGGTTCGTTGTTTGAAACTATCCAAGTATGGCTTGTAGATGATAAGTGGATGTGGCTTGCCCGTGTGAAGCCACTTGGAAAGCATGATACGAACAAATCATAATTCGTTGGAACTAACCAACTATGGCTTGCAGATAATATGTGGATGGCTTACGCATGTGAAGCCACATGGAAAGCATAATACGACAAATCATCAATATAATCGGCTGTGATTTTGACCGTCATGCACAAGTCTGACAAATTATAAGAAACACTAATCCAGATACTAATTGGGCATGCAGCTGTTTTATGTTATCAGGTGCTTTTGTTTCCATGCCACATTATTGTTGTGATCTGGTGTTTTGCTTTCAATCTCGGTAGAAAATAAACCTGCTTTTTTTCCTAATGCTTTTTTATATATTTTTATTTCAAGAATAGATATTTCTGTATACCACCAAAACAACAAGCAAATTCGAAATAATAATAATAAAGCTTAAGTTGATGCATAGTAGGCCTAAGTGGAGGCCGAAGCTTGTAAAAGCATTTGTTTAACAGTGATTCAAAATATCTTACAAGGTAAGGTGAGCTGGTGGAAGTTACCACGCCTGGGCCTGTTGGTCTGAAAATAACATGACCGGCTTCTGTTGAAGATATATTTTCTATTTAGATCTGGACCTAGGAAAACCGTTAAAGAGTGGTAGGGATAGCAACCCATAATATCAACCCCAGCACTTTTGTTCATAGACCTTGCCGAAATTGCCCAAAGTGGTGGGTCTCTCACTTTCGACAAAAAAGAAAGCTTCAATTTAATATTAAATTCCATATTTAGTGACAGAACATTTTCAAATAAATATTTACAAAATCTGAAACAAAACCTTTTAATAACTAATTACATTTTTGGAAAACAATGTGTTGTTTTGTGTTTTGTACCTTGTACCGAAGCTTCCTCCATCCACCGCATGATGTAACCCTCTGTCAGATAGTTGCAGGATGTTCTTTAGTCAGAAGATGGAATGTTTGCGTCGGGGATGATGCAAATTGGAACAGAGATGTTTTCTCTTTTGCCCTGTCCCGACGTAATAGCCTATATGAAGCACTGTATACTCAGTGTATTCCATCTTCTGACTGATTACGCGGTTCCCGCTGCTGCATTGGATTCGAATCGGCCAGCCGGCCCCGGCAAGCTCGGTGGTCGAGTGGTTAATACGACTGCACTAGTAAGCAGGAAGTCGTGGGTTCGAATCCCGCCCAAGTAAGCCTGTGAATGTTTTCACACAGGCTCTCGGAAAGCACTGAGTATACAGTGCTTCATATATTACGTCGGGACAGGGCAAAAGAGAAAACATCTCTGTTCTAATTTAGGATGTTCTTTGTTTTGCTGTTCTTGTCCAAGTCTCCCCCCCCCCCAAAAAAAAAAGCAAACAACAACAAACAAACAAACAAACAAACAAACAGACAGACAAACAAACAAACAAACAAACTAAACAACTTAGTTATGTCATCCCTTCATCTCTTTTTGGGTCTGCCCCAGGATAGTTTACCTGTTCTGGGTTGCCATTACGTTGTTCTTGTGGTGTTTTCTCTTCGTAAAATACCGAAAGTTTGAGCAGAAGGTTACTTTAAGGAACATGTGCATTTTCTCCAACTTGTCGACTAATGCGCTAGCCTGAATTAGTTGCAATTGCTCGTGCATACCCCCTGTTAGTATTGCAACATTTTGAAATTATACGGATGGTAAGTTGAACACACGTGCTTGCGGGAATGCCGAGCATTGTGCACCGGATGAGTCGCCATTGTGTCCAGGGGAATTATGCCGTTCCGGCTTGGTTGCGACTCCAGTCCCGTGCACAACGTGATTACACAGGCCAGACTATACCCGTTGTCAACATCTTCCCCAGCCTGTCGTTCACATCATTAAGGGAAGGGGGGGGGGTTACAGGGGTAATAACTGTCATTGATGTCGTCTTCTCCCTTTCACGATTTCAATTCGTTTCCTTGTGTGCCCCTGCGGTGAATAATGATGATTCTGTGTTTAATATCTGGTGCTCAACCATGAAATCCTGAATTTGTATAATTTTGTGAAAATTTCGGCTTAAGAAAAGCTGTTTATTTGGCTTACACCTCCGGCAATCTCTCCCCGGCTCTCAGTGTGCATGCCGCGCCGGCGCGCGTGTGTTGTTCTTTGCGGACGTTGGCTCATGATTAAAGTCGAAACGGTAGGGGCCGCGAGCGAGACATTCGGACTCCAATTACATGTGTGCTCATTAATAAATAAACTCGTTCGTCACTACTGTCAGCCGAGCGCTGATTGCCTCGTACTTTTTCCCTTCCCCTCCCCCATTCTCGGTCTTTTTCGTAATGCCATTCTCTCTTCCCCCACTCACAGTAAATGCAAATTTTGATGGCGGCCCGCGCTCCAGTTCTGCGTATGAAATGGAGCGAAGCTTTTGCATGTCTGTGCGTGTTTAGATTTTCAGAAACTCTCAGACTTATTTGTTCGGTGACTTTTTTGTCATTACTAAATCCTAAATTAAAGGATGTCAGGAGCAATTATACGGAAATGTAAATTTCATGTCAAATTCCGAGTTGAATTGTCGGAAAGAGGGTTAAAATGTGGGTTACAAATGTCCGAAATCCCCCCCCCCCCCCGTTTTTCGAAATTTCCACAATGTTCGGGGTTCTGGAATTTCATCATCAGCCCCCACCAGCACTCGAATCTACGGCCTTGCAAATCCCAATAACATTCTGCCGTACATGTGCTCACGAAACAAACAATGACTGTGTACTCATGGCCTTACTGTATGGTTTATGAAGGAACATGTGAATGGTTCTGACCGGGACACGTTTTTACCTTCACTGTGTGCATGACGATATTCTTTGGATATGTGAATTACGGACTACTGATTCTGACTTCGTATTGGCTTTTACTTTTGTTTACAAATGAAACTAATAAAATATCAAACGATTCAAAAACGCTCTGCTGGACGGAGCTGAGTGCCCACCTTAAATTGGCAAGTGAATACCGCTATCTAGCTAACAAAATTCATGTTTTGTTGCCTCGGCTTGATAAATTTACGATTATCTCGTAAAACTGGTTGTTAAACTATTGATGAATTCTTGCAGAAAAAACATGAGTGAGATTGATTTGTCAAATTAACACACCGGTATCAAATTGTCAGTGTTTCTGCAAATCACGTCAAACAGCTTTTATGTAACATTCTTATCACAAACTGTAGTTTGTGTACTGCACAACGGGAAGTTGCATTAAGAAAAGAACAACCTTTCAATTTTGTCCACAAGTTTAAGCTTGTTTGCACCTATGACAATCGTGTCTGAACTCAGCTATTGCAGAATGTCTCAAGTAAAAGGCAAGCATTAAATTAAACGTTACAGCAGAATTTATATTAAAACAATTTTCCTCTCGTGCGGGAAAATCATTCGAAGCCATTTTAAACATTAGGCCTACACTGAATGCATCAGTTGAAGTTGGCTGATAAAACATTTTTTTAAATGTAGTGATACTTTTTCAAAGACAGATTTGACTATTTCAATTTGAACTCGTTGAAGTAGTAGGTGTCATGGAGGATCTCACGAACGGATCGGAGTAGCCGGAGACACACACGACAATGCATGTGTTTGTTCCATTAGGTTAAAATATCGCTAAATCAACTTGAAATTTAGGGCTATAGGCAATATATGTTTTGCCTAGTTCTTCAGTCAACAAAAATCATAGCACACTTTGCCGATTTTTTTCTAGATTTGAGGAATTACCGCCATTTCATTGAAGATTCTAAATTTTGGATATCCGGATGATGGCACCTGATACTTTTTTGCATTGATTCTTACAGGACTTCTGTATTGAGTATATTCGGAACATCTGAACTTAGGGCATAGTTCCTTGCTGTTTTCGGTTGCGATCTTGATGAAATTGTCTGCTATGGCTCATTATTACGGCAGTGAGCTATTATTACAATGAGCTATTGTAAACTGCTTATACCCATGAAAATTATTTTGTTGTCGTTTGTGTCCCTTTTTTAAAAGAGTGGCTAACTTAATTTCTTTTTCATTTTTTTTTGGGGGGGGGGTTATTATTGTTATTATTTTTTTGCCAGAACTGATTCTGGAAAGAGTTTCTAGTATCACCCCTCTCTCATTAAAAAGAAAAACAATCTAAATATGTTTTAAGCCCTTATCAACAACTATAATGAACCATAATAATATCCCGATTTCCAGTGTAGCAGGAAGGCTGCAGGGATTGCTATAACAACCCTTCAAGGTTATCAAGAAAATGGGTTAGCGACTAACGAAGCACACATGGGCTATAATTTGTATTAATTTCCTGCACAAAAAGGTCTCGTGCACCCGTAAAAAGAGGGCTCTTGGCGTGTCTTTGTTTATTGAAGGCTTCATTTTTAATAAAAATAGACCGGGCCTATCTAATGTGTTTAACGCATTGATCGTCTATACGGCATGGGTATATCATGTAATGGTTCATTGTGCAGTGTGTGTCACGGCCAATTTGCCGCTGCATGTGCATGATGTAAGCGGGTCTTCGGGACGTCTTGGCCCAAGGAGAGGGAACGCTGATTTCCTATTTTCGCAAGTTCGGCGTCCTGTTTGACACACGCACTCCGTCAAGTCTTGACATTTACGAGCTAGGTAGGCAGTCATCTTATACCAGGTCGGGGGGGGGGGGGGGGGGGGGGGGGGGGGGGTTGAGGGCTTAGCTGTGGATTTCATATGAAGCCGTAACAAATGAGTGAAACCTCAATTTTATGAATTCTAATCCCCAGAACTAGAAGGTGGGATTTAGGACCGGTACAGCTCACAACACAGTTGCAGGAAGTATTCATAATATTGTGTGATTCGACATTTTTTACGAAATAACAAACCTGTGAAAGTTTGAGTTCAGTCCATCATCCGACAAACAGTGATTGTGTACGCGGTTATTTCGACTGTTTAAATGTTGAAGATGACAGCATTACAGAAGAAAATACTTCTCAGGAGGATTGATACTTGTATTATCTTTATAAACAGCAAGCTTGCAGATTGAAACTAATCATTTGTTTGTATTATTAACGAAAACACGCCTATATCATACCTTTATGAAGTAACTATGTTGATATTAGTATACAATATGGCCAGAAAAAATAGTTATGTTGCCCTCGCCGACCGACCCTAAAAGTCCCTCCAGATTTTTCCCATTTAAGGGCAACACAAATATTTTGGCCTAATTACATGGTATAGGGACCGCATTCCCCGCCCCCCCCCCCCCCCCCCCCCCCCCACCCCCAAATGCCTTTAAAATGCAAAAGAAGAAAGGAAATGTATTCGAGTCGATATATTCTATGTTTTGAATCAATTTCGGGGACGCTCATCATGAAGAGAAAGCTGTCTTGAAAAAAATGGGGGCGGTCATTTTGGATAATATAATCTAAATCGAGAAGCAAAAAAGGGTCCCCTCGTTCCTTTATTGAATACCGCTAAATCTGTTATATTTTTTTTCCCTACAATTTACATTTCAAACAGATGGGAAATACGCAAGAAGCAAGGCTTGTGTCACATTGGTTTCCATGTAAACAAATAAACAATAACAACATAGCCTAAGCGAAACAATGCAATCGTGCAATTGATAAAATTAGCAGGTTGTAGTAACCACGACGGCGAATAGGGGAAATTGGGGTTACTGGTCCGTGGGGTAACAGGTCCAATATGTAAGTTTCAGGGGATTTCTAGCATACTACGCTTTGTATACCAAAGTGAACTATTTTGAATTTTGACATGATCTACCACTTCACTTTTCTCATCAGAATTGACACGTTTTGCTAAAAAAAAGTCAATACTCGGGATTTATTTTAGAAGTCATGAAACTGAACTCTCTCATGAACTTTGTTCAATTAATTCACTCTGAATGACATTTGAAAACGTTAAAAGAAAAGTTCACATATTTCATGTATCATTTTGTATTGTCTTAGGTCTATTTCAATTATGTGATCATGTTGGGCCACTTGCCCCGGGGTAAGTGGTCCACGCAAATGGACATTTGGTAAATAGTGTTATTATATTATTCAAATGGAATTATTCCCATCAACACTTGCACATTAGAAGATGATTGTATGTGCCATTTGACCGTAGCAATTGTAA
Organism: Hippasteria phrygiana; assembly: GCA_037893225.1. Classification (NCBI taxonomy): domain Eukaryota; kingdom Metazoa; phylum Echinodermata; class Asteroidea; order Valvatida; family Goniasteridae; genus Hippasteria; species Hippasteria phrygiana. The sequence goes on along the minus strand of JAZGUH010000799.1, from coordinate 80,360 downwards.
AAACTACAAGTCACACAGCATACTTTTATTCCACAAAACGGCAGTTACCCCAAGTTCCCCTACATGAAGAGTAATAATTGGAGTAATATTGGACAGAAAACAATTGGTTAGTGTGGTGGGCATAATTATGCGAATAAAAACAAAGACCATGAGATAAACTGTCGCAACACCTAATATTCAGAAGTTATTCTTTTACCAATAAATTATACCCTGGTTAGCAACTAAAAAGTGAAAATAAAGCCAAACACCCACAGCAGTTTATTATCTTAAATTGAGACGCTAGCGAGGTTTGTACATAATTATGCCCTCTGCATGTTCTCATCATATTTTGTTAATTTTGTAGCCCGGGAAATTTACGTTTCAATTGTAGTGTTTCGTCGTCGTGTATCTTACTACGAACTTTTCATCGAGTATTGAAAGTCACTGAAGTTGAAACTGGCTCATGCGCAAATTTCCATTATCCACTTTTGACAAAAGAAGACTTTACCAGGCACCGGTCGCGGAAGAGCTGGGCTAGAGGGGATATATCCCACCCAAAACAAGAAATCTGATTGCAAGTGCAAAAGGTAAATATAATCTGGTACTTGGGGCACTTCAAATGATGATATTTGCGCATTTTTATCATCTCAAATGCCCGATAAACTAGAATGGCTCTATACCTTTTGCATATAAAATGAAGCAATTTGTTTACATGGTACAGAGGCGGATCTCTGAATTTTGTGTGGGGGCTTACTTTTTTACCCGTAGAAATCCAAAAAAATTGCCAACTAGGTCTGTGGAAAAAAATAAGAAAGAAAGAAAATCAAAAACAAAAAACAACAGTGTAACCTGGAAAAATGACACATCATGGGGACTTTACTCGACACAAAAAAAGACAAAGCAATACCAGGATCTAAAGAACAAGTCGCGAACTATTTTATTAGGAAAAGGATTTAGAATGAAGTGAACTTGTGACTCAAACCTTGGAAAAATAAAACCAGACACAATTATAACTTATTCAAAACTCTTTAAACCAACAAAAAAATAGAACAGTTTAAACCAACACAAACTAAAACAGCTTAAACCAAAGAGCAAGGTATATGCTTAAACCAACACAGAGTATCAAATAATGGACCTTAGGTACACTCTGATTGAAACCTATAAGAATCAAAAGAAAAGAGAAAAGAAAGAATACAATTAAGAAATACATCAAAACAAAGTGCTCATGATAAATCGAAACCAAGGTTAAATCTGCTATACATGTACATGTTGCCTATACACTGTATACAGTAAAGTATACATATGCTGGAAACAAAGAACTTTCTTGTGAATATCTAATGAGTTTACATAAGGGATTAGGGCTCTGAAACCACAGCAGCACATGGCCAAGCAATTAACTTAAAGTAGACTTCCTCAAGTCCATGAAGTCTAAGACTAGAAAAGAGCAATAAAGTTACAAACAGGTGGTCATATAATACAGACGAAAATGGGGCTGAAGAAAGTCTAATCTACTCATGAATAAACATTCAAATGATACACTCAGAAAGGAATTTGCACACTTAAATCTCTGTGGGAAAACCAGATCTCCTACTTGAAACAATGGTAGAGATACACTCTAAAGTCATTCAATCTACATGTTCTAGGGGTAAAAATAAAGTCTTTCTCCACAAAAAGAAATTCTCCATGGCAATCACACCATCTTAAGAGAAACAAGAAAAGTTCTAAAGTAGAAATGGATAACTTGTACACAAAAATATATATAATTCCACATAAAGCTAGTCAAAGAAAACTGAAGTCATCCCATTGGCAAAACAGTACTCCTTTCCTTACTTCAAATCACAAAGGCAAGAAAATCACAATAATACAAAATGCAAATGCACTAGACCCATCATGACAAAGTAAAATCTCAAAGCTTTCTAAAAAAATATAACTTTCCAAAGATAAAACCTCGCTTTAAACCAAATAAAACCTATCAAAACTGTAATAAAACTCAAAATATGATTATACAATATAAAAAGAACAACAATTGGACGATGAAACTTACCAGGGCACTGTAGCAGACGAAAGACAAGGCTACGGCAGGTCGCACAACTCAAAGGAGTGTGAAAGAGGCACATGTGCACTCTTCTCCGCCGGTCTGCTAAAGTGAAGGCAAGCTAAAACTCTGTACACAAGTATAACTGTGGTCAAGGGGAAAGATGCTGCTACTGGGGCCAGGGGGACACACAACTAAATAAACCACAGTACATGTTAAAAATAATAAGCAGGGGAGCAACTCTCTAAAAATAACAAGCAATGTAATTTGGCCCTGCCACACTCACGCCCTGTTAAATCCATTGCTGTCCTCAGCAAGGTCTAAAATAAAATAAATTCTAAAAAGATCTTCAAATTTACAACAAAAATAGATCAGAACCCAAAATAAAATACATATCAAAAATCTCTCAAATGCGAAGCCATAAATATATAAGGGAACCTTCAAACCGGTCTTAAACGAACATAACAAAATAATACAATTTAAATAATCAATGATCTAATCGAATCCGTGTGGTGGTTGGACTATCAACTCACACAAACTACTGGTGTCAGGGATAGAACTTGAGCAAGACTGCCGGCTGACTTGGGTCCTGCACGATGGTGACGATGATGAGTCGTCGTCTTGGAATTCACTAGGTGCTGGAATGCTGCCGGTGTCAGTCGTGGCTACAGTGGTCGGCGTCTTCCTCTTCTCCTGGTGCACGGACTTCAGGTGCCGCCTCATATACGTCATGGTCTCGTCGTGAAGGCCAGGCCAGAAGTACCGCTGCCTCACAAGCTTTAACACCTTGCCGTAGCCAAGTGTTTCCATGGTGTTGTGGAGACTCGCTAGAACGGCCCGTCTCAAGCACTGAGGGAGAACAGCTAGGTAGCGAACCCTGTCTCCGCCCTCTCTATGTAGGAGTAGACCGCCCTTCACCTCAAGCTGGTCCCATGAATCAAGTAGCCTTCTGACGACCCTCGACTCCTCCGCCATCTTCCTCCTGCCCATCCTTGTCGGATTTGCCGCCTTCAACTCCACCACTCTGCGGATAGCTGGGTCGCTCTGCTGCGCCTCAACGAGAGTGGCAGCTGTAATCCTATTACAGCAGGTACCCTGAAAACTGGCCGCAGATCTCGGCACCTCATCAGGACTACTTATCACGTGGGCTTGGCGACCACCGCTACTTTCGGAAACCAAATTCCGCTTGAGGGGAGCTGAAACCGGCAGGGGACTAAGCGTTGTCTTCTGGTGTGGCGATGAAGTGGGAGTGGGGGAAACATTTCGGGGATGATAGGCCTTACTCTCCAACAGGGCCCTCTCCAGGATTCTGATGTACCGCCTCTGTTGCTGCTGTTCCCCAACAACTTTGCTGACTATCGACTTCAGCATGTCAATCTGCCTGGACTGCTGCAGGACAACCTCTTGCATGTATGCCTGGTGGTGAAGGAGATCCAGCAGGCTTGGCTGACGCTCTGCACTGGGTGGCAACTCCAGATTGACAAGGGGTGAGCTTGACGGTGCTGGGTCAAACCCACAAACCTGAAGGGGTGTCAGCACTGCTGGTTCAGCCATCATGCACAGTCAGGATCCACTAAAAATCAACTCTGTGTTGGTTTGACCGAAACAAAACTTAAAAATAAAGGACTGACCACCAAAAACAAAACAAAACACTCTCAAAAAGAAAACCCTAATCCTAAAAAATAGTTGGCTACGTTAAAAAAACGATAGTCTTACCCGGATCTTCCACCAAAAATATAAAAATGTAACCTGGAAAAATGACACATCATGGGGACTTTACTCGACACAAAAAAAGACAAAGCAATACCAGGATCTAAAGAACAAGTCGCGAACTATTTTATTAGGAAAAGGATTTAGAATGAAGTGAACTTGTGACTCAAACCTTGGAAAAATAAAACCAGACACAATTATAACTTATTCAAAACTCTTTAAACCAACAAAAAAATAGAACAGTTTAAACCAACACAAACTAAAACAGCTTAAACCAAAGAGCAAGGTATATGCTTAAACCAACACAGAGTATCAAATAATGGACCTTAGGTACACTCTGATTGAAACCTATAAGAATCAAAAGAAAAGAGAAAAGAAAGAATACAATTAAGAAATACATCAAAACAAAGTGCTCATGATAAATCGAAACCAAGGTTAAATCTGCTATACATGTACATGTTGCCTATACACTGTATACAGTAAAGTATACATATGCTGGAAACAAAGAACTTTCTTGTGAATATCTAATGAGTTTACATAAGGGATTAGGGCTCTGAAACCACAGCAGCACATGGCCAAGCAATTAACTTAAAGTAGACTTCCTCAAGTCCATGAAGTCTAAGACTAGAAAAGAGCAATAAAGTTACAAACAGGTGGTCATATAATACAGACGAAAATGGGGCTGAAGAAAGTCTAATCTACTCATGAATAAACATTCAAATGATACACTCAGAAAGGAATTTGCACACTTAAATCTCTGTGGGAAAACCAGATCTCCTACTTGAAACAATGGTAGAGATACACTCTAAAGTCATTCAATCTACATGTTCTAGGGGTAAAAATAAAGTCTTTCTCCACAAAAAGAAATTCTCCATGGCAATCACACCATCTTAAGAGAAACAAGAAAAGTTCTAAAGTAGAAATGGATAACTTGTACACAAAAATATATATAATTCCACATAAAGCTAGTCAAAGAAAACTGAAGTCATCCCATTGGCAAAACAGTACTCCTTTCCTTACTTCAAATCACAAAGGCAAGAAAATCACAATAATACAAAATGCAAATGCACTAGACCCATCATGACAAAGTAAAATCTCAAAGCTTTCTAAAAAAATATAACTTTCCAAAGATAAAACCTCGCTTTAAACCAAATAAAACCTATCAAAACTGTAATAAAACTCAAAATATGATTATACAATATAAAAAGAACAACAATTGGACGATGAAACTTACCAGGGCACTGTAGCAGACGAAAGACAAGGCTACGGCAGGTCGCACAACTCAAAGGAGTGTGAAAGAGGCACATGTGCACTCTTCTCCGCCGGTCTGCTAAAGTGAAGGCAAGCTAAAACTCTGTACACAAGTATAACTGTGGTCAAGGGGAAAGATGCTGCTACTGGGGCCAGGGGGACACACAACTAAATAAACCACAGTACATGTTAAAAATAATAAGCAGGGGAGCAACTCTCTAAAAATAACAAGCAATGTAATTTGGCCCTGCCACAACAGCAGCAGCAGCAGCAGCAAAGCCCGCTGGTATACAAGACTGCCACTGTAGCAGAAATGGCCCAGAACAGAAGGGAGAGGTATAGGCTAGGTGTAAAGTACCATTGTATGTATAGTAGCGCGTGCAACATTGGGTTTTTATTGTTCAGTACCCACTTCCCCGTATTCAGTTCATAACGCCAACTAAAAAGTAAAGTATGGACAGTCATCCAAGGCGTGCTGATCTGAACAGGTTGTTACTGAATCATGAATCGAAGCTGATTATGCGTGAAATGTAGGCCCCGCAAACAATTAGAATAGAATTGCCTCCAGGTTTTGTAGGCATACTCACGGATGCTATATTTCATTAAATTGATGTTCTTTGTTATTCTCTGTTGATCTTTTGAAATTGGATTTGTGTATTCACCATTTTACCGGTTTCATGTCAGTGAACATATTATATTATGCACCTTGATTTACTTCGAGCGCCTGTAATGCGAAATGTGCACGTCAACAAAACTGCTGTACATTGTGATTAAAAGTATAGGATATGGCATAGAGCTGACAAAACAGTTGCAGGAAGTGTTCACACTTTGTCTGAGTTAACATATATACGAAATATACTTGTGAATATTTGAGCTTAGTCCGTAATCCTCTGTAATTTTGTGCAGGTTAATAACATTCGTATTTCAGATAGGCCACACTTTTCTTAAAGAGTACAGCATTTCAGACGAAAATATTTTTCAAGAGGATTGGTATATACTGTGTCATCTTTTTAAACAGTAAGCCATCGGATTTACCAAAACTGTATCATTATCAAAGCTATATCATTCCTTTAAGAATATGAACTCATGCAACCTTTTTATGTTTTGCAATTTGCAGAACGATTAGTACTTTAAGACTTCGGCATTTTTTGTCCAAGATTTTTTTACGAGCCGGTGCATGTAATGAAACCATTGACCTCACTGGGACTGACATGATTGCCTATAACATGTCTTGAAGATCCTTCCAGCTTTAAATGTAGTATACAACATTTGCAGACATCAACAAACAAAACTACTGAATTATTACGAAATACGGAACTAGACTGCAAGTGAATAGCAGTTTCAAGCATCCTGTGAAATCATGGCATCGTTTTCCAACGATTGTAGGTCAACAATCGTTGGAAATAGTTTAGGTCCCCGACCTGATAATTCACTGACTCTATAAATTGCTCCATTTTGTCTAAGGTGTGGTCAGGGAACCAGACTACTAGAACAGAATATGTTTCTCTCTGTTTTCACAGCATCTATGCACACAAAACTTTTAAAAAGTCAGTGTTACCGTATTTGCTAGCATGCTATAAAATACTGACCCCCAAATCCATATATTTCTGAAAATTACAGCAAAAGCAAATGGTGTATACTACCTTTAAGTTTCCCAGTGTAATTTAACGCATGTATGAATGAAATTCCACGAAGAGATACTTTAATTCCATCTCACGTCATCGTTGGGTTTAAAAATTTCAATTTCAAATTTAGACCAGTGGATCTCATTTTGGGTGTAGTGTAATTCACCAATTGAATGTAACACACTAATTTGTCTAAGTTTGGAGATTGTGGAGATTGGAGTTGTATTGAAAAACAAATTTGTTTTTGGCATTTATTTTATATGCTTTGGTCACTCCACTTCATTTATGGAAAGCTGAAGCGTATTATATGGTTAGAAAATGTTCCCATTTTGTTGTCTCTCTTTAAATACGTCGGCATCAGTGAAGTAATTTCTACATTTCTCTTCTTTAGTTAAAAAGGTATATCTTAACAAACTGAATATTCTAAATTTATAGATGAACATGGAAATATGGCATAAACGTTGAATAACTACAGTTGTGCCCCTTTGTGTTTTGTTTGTTTGTTTGTTTGTTCAAGATTTGAAAATTGGATATTTGTTTACCCCGTTTTTAGTATATTACCGTTTTTCTTCCATCTTATAAAAAATGAGAAATTTGAGTTGAGTGGTTTCCAAGCAAGAATGAATTATGTCACATAATTCATTATTTCAATTTGAATAAGCAGCCTTATCGACGTGCTGTCTTTCCATTGTTTACATCTTGTGAATTCAGGCGTAAAATATACACGGTAATGCAAGGAACTTCTTGTCAAAAGAGCATAAGAACATTACCAAAATTAGTGCTTCAAAATAACGCATTAACATTTTTTGTCTACTACATTGAGTCCAAAACAAGATGTTTAACATAAAAATGAAAACCAAATCAAATGTGGAACCTACTCCAAGATATTTCGATTGCACATAAAGCTATATGAAGACAATACTGTTATGCTTTTGATTATATACATGTACATGCTTTGGCTCAAGAATATGTAAACTGTCGTTAGCATAAAAACCCAAAATGTTGAAATTACTCCCTAGTCCCTAGAAGTACCATAAAGGAAGTGGAAATACATAGTAATGTGAAAGGAAAGCTGTGATAGTACTACTTAAGTACTACTCAAGGGATATGTGGCCTATTTGGGATTAGGGAGCGTTGCTTTGGTATGAGAGAATACAAATCTTCTGTATCCTTCCCAAGTAGGAAAAGATTAATGTCGTTAGTGCATTGCGGGACAAGCACCGCACAGTTGTGGATTCACTTTGTACAGGCAAAGCGTCATTTGCACTGATTCAAAATATATAGGTACATTGCGTACAAGACGCAGATTGTCATGTCTTAACATAATAACAGTACAGTGCCCCCATTTAGTGGCAGCCTAATTATTTTTATTTTTGGAGCTTTTTCATGATCAGTCTGACTGAAACAGTAAGTCCCAAGAGTACCGGTATGTTTCCTGCTGCAGTCTATAGCAAGAAAACCACGTGCTTTGGGTTGTCTTTATCAAGTTGTTTACAGTTTCTACAAAGATTTCTTTTCTTCAAAATGGCAATATTACTATAATTTCTTGGTGATCGTCTAGATGCTATGCTTCGACATGTTCATGGACAGGTGCTCCGTCTTCTTATATCTTAGAGGCACATATGTTTGTATCCTGATGACTAAAACACTTTCTGTAGTCAGGCATCGATATTTTCCCAAACGACATCCGAATAGGGTGAACGCTTGAGATTTCGCACTTTACTTCCCTTTAAAAAAAATCCTCCAGAGCCACGAATTAGAAAAAAAATAATAATGAATTCGAACCTAATGAAATTTCGGACTTTAGTTCCCTTTAAAAAAATCCTCCAAAGCTGGAAATTAGAAGAAAAAAATTGACTTAAAAAAACGGTCACGTCGAGGTTTCGAACCCACAATCTCCAATCTCAAAGCGTTGCACCGTATCGACTGAGCCATTAGAATGCTTAGCTGACGATGATAATTCATTGCATTATAAACCTAACATATATGCGTACGTATAACAAAAGTATCGAAGAGATCGCTCAAAAATACATCTATTCGGATGTCGTTTGGGAAAATATAATTCGCTTCCAGACAATGTGTCCATTCAACCTTCATGAATATGTAACAAACATTTTACGTCGTAAGACGTAAATGTATGGATATAATGGGATACCCTTTTGGGACATAAAATTAGATCAACAAGCTTAACGATTTTTATTTTCAATATATAATGTTTATGTTCTCTATAACACAGTCATGTGGGCGCTATGTGTGATGTCGATCGGGGCACAATTTACGCGATCGCTGTGCATAGTCTGAGAACCTAGGCTAACACTGGGTTCATTGTAGAGATTTGTACTTTATTTGTACTATTTGTAGTTTATTTGCACTGACAGACTACACATCATGAATTTCTGAAAACTCGAATGGCACAGATGTTTTATCTCAGAAAAACCCGAAACTGAAGCTCTCCCATACATGGAAATCCAAGAGATAATAGGGTTCAGGAAACACCCTCAGAATGTAAAATGAAATATTGAGAGGGACGATAAATTGTACATACGTGCAGTTCGAGTCGGGGACCCTTTGTGTTCCACATTCTCAAACAATGTTCGATTGCACGCGCAAGATCTAAACCCCGGTACTTGAAAAACGGGAAAATGTCATTATACCGCATTTTTATAACCCCTTGCACATGGAATTGGGCAGATATTTAGAGTGCAACCAAAGATGGTTTAAAATGATTCATGTTAGTAATCTTTACCGAATTCCAGAAGTTGACTGTTTTCTTACGATGACACCCGTGCCCTTCCAACGTGCCACAGTTTTAAAAGGTGCTTTGCTTGATTTATTTTTCTTCTCAGTGAACCAGACGAACGGCCTGGAGCCCAGCAAGCGTTCGCGAACGGCGTACACCCGCTACCAGACCCTGGAGTTGGAGAAGGAGTTCCACTTCAACCGGTACCTGACGCGAAGGCGGCGAATCGAGATCGCCCACGCCTTGGGCCTGACCGAACGCCAGATCAAGATCTGGTTCCAGAACCGCCGGATGAAGTGGAAGAAGGAGCACAACGTTAAGAGCATCTCGCAGTTGATGAGCCAGGAAGCGGCGGCCGCCGCCGCCGCAGCAGCCGCGGCCGACCACCAGTCACTGCGCTGACTAGCGTACCTTGAACTACACGGATAGCCCGTAGATTGTTTACGTTTCCGCGGACTTGACCGGGAGAGAGACACTTGACTCGCCGTGCGCACTCCCACGAGGACTTACCTCTGGACCGCTCGAGTGGAGTCGAGACTCGGTGGTTCAACTGTTTCAGTCCTATGATGCGCTGTTATGCTTCACCTATGAACATTCAAATCCTGTCTTGGACTGGAAACTGCACGAGGCTTGAACGATATATACAAGTGTGGTATTTGTTTATATTTTTAAAAAATGCGTTATTCACGTTCCTGTCTTGCGTTGGTCCTAAAGAAAAATACAAAACAGGCTAAAACATTGTTTTTGATTTCGCTGTGAATATTATGCCTGAATATTCTCATGTCTCTATTTATTAGGGGATTCCCCTTGAACTTATGTTGTAATCATTGGAAACCCCTGCTAAGTTTGCCCTCCGTTTGGATGTGTTGTGTGTTTTTGTGCAATACCTTTTGCCAAAGATGCCAAATATGAGCTGAGAGCCCATTTAGAAAAATACAACAAATTGCATCCACTCATAACAATATCTAAAAGATTAGGAACATTTTGCAAGAACTTTGAAGTGGGGAAAGGCTGTATGAGCCTGAGGTCTTGGTTTTGTTGTATCAATGATGTTCAGTGCTGGTTTAAAGATCATTTGACTCGTACTGTTGTGATAAATCCACATGAGAAACAAAATTCACTTTTAATGTGCCGAACATTGTAGAATGCTACGCACGAACTGTCAGCTGTGATATTCCACGCATGTAGTCTGAGAAGGGAGTTTTACCCCTCCCCATCACCAACCATCAAAAGAGGTCCACGTTGTTGTTTTTAAGTCATGCATTTCTATTTGTTTTATTTACAATGCAGTTTTTGTTCGGACATTCAATAAAGGGAGCCGGTAACCGGTGAGATTAGGCCTGTTTGCATAAATCCGGAGCAATCCCTCTAGATGTACGGATGCTAATTATTGTTGTTATTGACATATCCATAATGCATTGCGATGTTCTTAACCGCTGTAAAAACTTGTCAAAATCAGACGTGTAGTCAGCGAAATAAATTCTCTATGATTCAAAGTTGGCTAACTGCATTTACGAATATATAAACAACATCCTGATAATTGTTAGAGCGCTTGCGCACGCGAGTGCGAATAAAAAGCGCTATATCATTTTTGTTTTCTAAATTGATTTCGCTACCTTTCAACAACTGGTACCCTTTGCACATTTTTTTTCAAAATACGTTTCCAGCCGAAAAAGGAAATTGGGGTAACCTTTTTCAGAATTGTTTGAAATTTTGCCCAGAAAAATGGATAGGGCACTGGGTCCGCCAATCCATTAAAAAGGCCAACTTCGTGATTAAAACAATCCCTGATTTCGATAAACATTGTTAACAATGTTTCAAGGTATTACTTTCGTTTTGAGTGTAGCGTTTACTTAATTATGTGCCAAATTGCAGTAGAAAAGAAATCCGAGAAGAAAATAATGGAGCTTATGCCATAATGAGGTCCCATCCATTTGTAATGACTTACATATATGCACTGTGCATGGTATCCGGGATGCAATATATTAGTTGGGTCGCGAACAATGGTCGTTGGGCAAACGTTGAAACAGTATGATTTATGCTTTGTCATACCAAGCCCCTCGCCGTTGTTCGTCCAAAGTCCCCATTAAATGATGAAGAACCCTCGATTTTTTGTTGTTGCATTCATTGGAAATTATGCTCATCAGCAGTGTTTGAACTTGCTTATATATCTTTTCATGTTTTTCCCTATCAATACATTTTGGTGTTCTTTATTTCGATAGAAAACATGAAACCATCACACAAGTGGAATAATAGAACCGGGGCAAGCTTGGTCAATGGGAAGATAACCCCACAGTTATGTTTTGATATAGAATGCTGGGGGAGCGACATTATAGGCCTGAGACGTAATGACGTCACACTTTGTTTACCGCGCTTGCCAAGTAGGGCTATATGGAAGGGTAGGTCTACCCCACGTAGTGCGATTTTGCTATACCAACGAAACTAAAGGAAACCAGTTTTGCTGCCTTGTGAATTTGAAAAACAAGTAAACATGGTACTGGTGGTTGTCACAAAGACAGCCAGCAATTGACTTAATCGCAACTACGAAGTGTGATAAAAAGGTTCCGAGACTGTTCCTGATGCGAACGAACGGAGCGCACCACAGAAATAGCTTTCATGAGTAAGTATTCCAAGTTACATCGCTTGATCAACATCAGTACCTGTGTTACACGCATTTTTGTGACCACTACGTGCGCATTTGCGATTTCACCATGGACCTGAAACTTGAGCAGAAGCAGCACCGTGTCGAAGTCTGCGAGGATCTCCGTCAACAGGCCCGGGGTGACCCAAACTTCATGTACAGTATCATCAGCGGTGACGAGAGTTGGGTCTACGGCTACGACCCAGAGACCAAACAGCATCTTCGCAGTGGAAGAGCCCGCAGTCTCCAAGACCGAAGAAGGCGCGTCGGGTCTGGAGCGCAACCAAGACTGCAAGAGCGTACTCGTCGGTTTACATTCGCGGGGTTGTGCACCGTGAATTCCTCCCCCAGGGTACGACTGTCAACGCTGAGTTCTACTGCACCGTTCTGAGACGTCTGAGGGAGGACATTCGGCGCAAACGGCCTGAACTGTGGCGCGCTGGCAATTGGGTGCTCCAACATGACAACGCGCCCGCTCACAGCGCGTTAAAAACGCGCGAGTTTCTCGCCCGCAACAACACAATCGTCTCTCCTCACCCCCTACTCGCCGAATTTGGCTCCCTGCGACTTCTTTCTGTTCCCCAAAATGAAGTTCAAGCTGAAGGGTCGCCGTTTTGACACTTTGGAGGAGATCCAGAGAGAATCGCAGATGGTGCTTGGCGCGATACGGAACGGGGTTTCCAAGGAGCGTTCCAAGCGTGGCAGGAGCGCTTGGAGCGGTGTATCGCTGCACATGGGGACTAGGCCTACTTTAAAGGGGATGGCGGCCAAATTTAAATCACGTACGTTTTTTGCTTGTTATAGGCGCAGTCTCGGAACTTTTTGATCGCACCTCGTATAGTACTGATATATACTCATGATGATACCACATTGTGCTTTTCCCCACCTGGCTGCAACGAGGTAGTTACATCACGTGTCTCAGGTGTAGGCCCCTATTGCGAAAAACGTTAACGACATGGGAATATCATAATATGACAAGTTCAGTCTCCATTCGGATCAGTTTTACGGATGCCACGGTGGATTTGAGCAAGTGAAATCCTATTTTAATATGGCATTTTTGACATTTGGTTCACATAATCGGAGAGTACAACTTCACTATAACAACATGCATACAATTATCCATATGATATGACATTTCTTCCATTGAGTATCTGTCTTATTGGCGTAGCGACGGGACGTGTTAAATTCTCCCAGAGGATCCAAAAAGAGGAAGAAAAAAGGAGGAAAGCAGTGGGGGAAGTTAAGAAAAATAAAGCAAGTGGAATATCCGGTGAGAATACCAAACCCAACTTCCACAGCCCCTTGTGAATTTCTCAAAGTCAGGAAATCTCAAGGTGTTTTCTGCCGTAAAATTTAACCAAAATCTACCATATTTGCTAGAAGAGTATTACAACCCCTTAAAAACGGCAAAAGGTTGGAAGTAATGGAAAATTGGATGTGCACGTTCACTGAGTGGGTTTAATTTTAGAAAACTGTTTCAGGTCCTTGGCACCTGTTTTGTGCGCTGGGAGATAATCCATGTTTCCTGTAATTCTTTAATGCACTGTATTTGTAATTTTGTCAACTTGCCTACTGTCAATGCGTCCTCATAAAGTTCTAGCCGCAAATAGGCATAATTATCAATTCATAATACCTTTTCCAGGGGTACGTCTTTAAAATAGAGCTGAAATAATAATAATATTCATTTGGAAATATCATTTGAGATGGTTATGTTCAGTTCTAACAGAGTACGGGGCATGACTCAATTCAGAAGACATTGTTATTATTAAATGATATCATCTCCTTTTAAATCAAAATTGGCAAAACAATATGTAATGGTTCTGATTCCATAGTGAATAAATATAGAATACAATTTTTTGTAGTGGTTTATTGTATAATTTATCAAAACAGAAATCACAAAAACAGCCTATGTTGGCTTGGGCTTCATCGCCAGAGTTAAACATTGCTTGCCACGCTCCTGATGTCCAGACCCGCGCACAAAACGCGTGGTGTATATGTATATGTGTGTGTGTGCGGGGGGATTAAGTTTGGTGCATATTTCACGCGAATTTGACGGCGAAGCCAATTCGTCTTGGTAACAGCGAACGTCCCAATGAAATACCCGTAACGATTGCTGACGTCACAAACTTCGCTTCGCCTTTGCATTGGCGTTAAGTATGGACCGGCATTTATTCTGCCGCTGACGTCACAGCCAGACAAAGCATTTTCTCTCCTAACTCTCGATACATTGACATTCAAACTTTTCATTTGCATATATTATGTATCATTCTTGTCTCATTCGTATTTCTATTTCTAAGAACCTTGTCACGAAATAAACTTGTTTGAAACTGATTGGCATAGTAGATTCAACCTGATATGCTCGTCCATCTATATTTTTGGACTACCTGGATTGTATAAAATAGGCCTAGGGCCATCGCTACAATATATTACCGGTATTGGATAAGCCTATAACAAAAGGATTTGTCTGCACTTGTTTCATCCGACACAGGACATTGTACTAACCTCAACTGCCTTAAGTAAGAGGGTTTTCAGACTCACTGATTTGTTGAGAGACTCCTTTGTCCCCTTATTAATCGGAGCTTCTACCTCAGTACAGAAATGTAAAATGGGGAATATCAGGTTGAATCTATTGTAGGCACAACCCGTAGGTGCCCTATTTCTTATATTTGTTTTCAAAAAGGACGTACTGCTTTTGCTCCAGTAGGTCTTATGTGATTGTATACGAATCTTTGCTTGTTTACAAAATCACAAGGAGGGAAGATTCTGATGTAAATATTTGAAATCACTTTATATAACCGTGAATTGTAATTACTGATAGTTCTCATTAGGTACCGCATTGTCTATAATATAACTTTTTTTCGTATGTAAATTCACTCCTGAATTAGTAAAAGTTGTCAGTATGAATATTGTGCTTCAAGACCGGACTAAGTTCTTTAAACACTTTCATGTTTAAATGTGTTGTTAAAGGAAATATACATTTGCAAACATCAAAAACCAAAAACTACCGAATTATTATGAAATATCGGTAGCTTAATTCAACTATAAGTAAATAATAGTCTCAAGCATCCTGTGAAATCATTGCACCTGGTGTACTGTCATTTTCAAGAGAAGTGCAATTTTTGTATCAATTTCCAGCGATTGTCGGCCGACAATCGTTGGAAATAGTCCAGTTCCCCGACCTGATAATTCCCTAACATCTATAAATTGCTCCGTTTTGTCCGAATTAGGGTCAGGGAACCAGACTACAAGAAATGCATTTTTTTCCTCAATGTTTTCCCAGCATCAATGCACACAAAACTTTAAACAGGTCACTGTTACAGTATTTGCTATCAAATACTAACTCCCAAATCCATTCATTTCTGAAAATTACAGCAAAATGAATGTTGTATACTACCTTTTATCAATGTTCATTCATTCCTTTATATAAAGCTACTTTTCAGTAAAAGTTAAGAATCTTGACTAAAAATCAAATAACTGCAATATAGCCTCCAATTTGGCACAAAAGAAGAAATGCATGCAAAACAAATAATAATTGTTCGAGGACAAGAGGATAAACAACATACAAAAGAATCTTTCTTGTCCTCGGGAGTCGGTCTTTTGTCCTCGAACGTAAAGATACGTGCTTATTCTATGGGGTTGGGTTAGATTAAAGGAAGAATAGGAAACACAATACATTGTCCTCACGAGTATAGGAAAGTACGACTGTGTG
Organism: Hippasteria phrygiana; assembly: GCA_037893225.1. Classification (NCBI taxonomy): domain Eukaryota; kingdom Metazoa; phylum Echinodermata; class Asteroidea; order Valvatida; family Goniasteridae; genus Hippasteria; species Hippasteria phrygiana. The sequence continues at coordinate 64,670 of JAZGUH010000799.1, read as the reverse complement.
TGTTTGTTTGTGTGTTTGTTTGGTTGGTTGGTTGGTTGGTTGGTTGGTTGGTTGGTTGTTGATTGATTGATTGATTGATTTACTTATTTATTTATTTTTGTCTGTCTTTGTGGTGATGAAACCGATACCGGTACCTGCCAACCTATATAGGGCCTACCCCGCTAGACCAGGTAGAAGAGTGGTTTGATCAAGATTCCTTTTTGCCTTGGGTACAAGACCCCCCCCCCCCCCCCCCCCCGAAAAGTCCGTTTTTGCTCATGGCGTGAATACAATGTAAGCGGTGTCTGAAGTTTAAATAAACCATGCAATAGATATACATGTATGTAGTTTAAATTAGAAACGTTTGGCCCCATTTGTCTCAAAAACGATTTGGCCCGTGCAAGTGTGTAAACACCGGCAATTGCGGACCTCCCATTGTTCCGTTTTTGTTTATACTCTAACTTTTTCGGAAGGCCTCCCATATGTTTTGTACACGATTTTCAATCGTGGACCTTGACTCAATCGTGGACCCTATTGTCATCTTTGTTAAAGGTCCACGGTTTGAATAGCTATACAAACTCACACAGTTCATGCATGTGGTTTGTAGTGTATGTAACATCCGGGACATTTCAGATGTTATTAGTCGAAATGTTCATGTAAATAATTTTCCCACAAAACTATGTAGCCAATCAGGTAAAGTGTTATATCAAACGAAAGCTTATAATTCAGCCATTCATAAACCCCGAGACCGCCCGGCCACGAGGAAATGAGTGACGGCTTCGGGAAGAGGAGGTGGTACGGTAAAAGCTGTTGTTTACGTCAACTCTCCCTTCAAAAATGTCGAGTTTGTGCGGTACAAAAATGGATTTTCCGACAAAAACCGCAACAACAATAGGTCTGATTTTGCTTCGGAGGTTTCAATGAGTAATATTTAAAGCAAAAACTGGTTACCCCAAAGCTTTAATTCACGAAAAAATGCTGATTTGGCATATGTACAAAGCGGGTACTTCACCAAATGAGACCGATGTTTCCATAACCATGACTTACAACAATAAGCCAGTTCGGTATCTCAATAATCAAAGGTTATTCGGGATTAAATTGTTATGCGAACGCCCATTCTGATTTAATTTAACACGTGCGTTCATTCGGGATAAAAAGTCACTGTACACATGCGCAGTTGAAATACCGAACTGGCTTATACAAACATGACGTAAATGGCCGTATTCATTTTAAGTAGGCCTAAGAAGAAAGTAGTGGTTTTCCTTGTTTTTAAATTTTTACTTTTCTTTACAATTTTATTTTAGAATTTAGTCTTGCTATTTTTTGTCTGGTAACGGAACCCCTTATCAAAAGAGTATCAAACAGTACAAAAGCCATTCCTCCCTAAATAACCCATCAACAATGCTTTTTCCGGAAATGTTGGTTAGAAATGGATTCTAAATGAGCTATTTTATATGGAAATCAACTAAGGAACCTTCACCAAGAAAATAACAAATACAAAAGTGATATTTTTGTACACAATGCTGTGGAGAAACTAGTGTTTGGCCTCGGACGACTTCATGCTTTGAATATGAACATGAAAACTAAAACTGAGCAGTTACTCCGTAGACCTTGTGCGTTACTGCCATTTTCATCGCTGTCTTTGTTACACTAGTTGGATAGGCATGGATAAACCTTTTGTGCTTACAGAATTTGAATAACAACAATGCACCTCAAGGATGACCGCTGTAATATGAATATCCGATTTCCGTGACTGACCGACTCTTTACCCATTGTGCACTGTAAATTGTTGTGCTTTTATGATGAAATACACACAATAATTTTGGGCACTGTTGTAAACTTTAACCTCATTCCAATCCCAACCCTAAACCCTAACTCCAACCCTAACCCTATTTCTCACTCTAATCCCCACCCTTACTCTTACCCTATGTTTTTCAGTTTCTTGGCATACGGGGCCTGGTGAGCATCCGCAGTATAACCAACAAGTCGGATTTTCAGGGAGTCTGATTCAAAGGACTGGAAATCCATAGCTACATGGGAATAATGTTATCATACGTACACTCGTAAAACTTCTACCGCATGGCCACTTTAAAGTAGCGTACATGATTGGTAATCCTCCAATTTGTTTTTTACTGAATTATTACGAAATACCTTACTAGATTGAAAGTTAATAATATAACCTCAATAATAACCTCATTCCAATCCCAACCCTAAACCCTAACTCCAACCCTAACCCTATTTCTCACTCTAATCCCCACCCTTACTCTTACCCTATGTTTTTCAGTTTCTTGGCATACGGGGCCTGGTGAGCATCCGCAGTATAACCAACAAGTCGGATTTTCAGGGAGTCTGATTCAAAGGACTGGAAATCCATAGCTACATGGGAATAATGTTATCATACGTACACTCGTAAAACTTCTACCGCATGGCCACTTTAAAGTAGCGTACATGATTGGTAATCCTCCAATTTGTTTTTTACTGAATTATTACGAAATACCTTACTAGATTGAAAGTTAATAATAGTCTCAATTATCCTGTGAAATGATGGTGAAAATGATGGCACCAGGTGTGCTGTCGTTGTCAAGAAAAGTGGAAATTTATATCGTTTTCCAACGATTTCCGGCCGGCAATCGTTGGAAAACTGCTGGCATATTCGGGGCGCGTCACGCGTCCAGGTAGCCACGCGCGCCTTGACAAAAGGCTATCATCCGCCCGACGGTTGAAAACGAACGCCGTTTTTCTCTCGTTTTGTTCGCCATCCAACAACGCAAAACTTTGAACAGGTCAGTGGAGCGATATTTCCTATAAAATACTTACCCCCAAATCCGCCCATTTCTGAAAATTGCAACAATGACCAATCATGTACACTACCTGGGTTCAAGCTAGCAATTACTTCTGTTCCCAACGTACGCGCACCTTGAGTTGAAACGAACAACTGACATCTTGAAACGGAGTCAGATTTTAAAATGGTACCGGTGTCATTATGAAAATCAGACTCAGACATATGAAAATCGACTCCTTTTCCCTATTATTGGTTAAACCCTCTCACGTGACGGCCACTCTCCTAATTATCTTCACTTAGGCATGTGCATACCGATGAGCCCGTAGTTCATAGTTACTGAAATTCACGCTAGACCGGTACATAGGCATATAGGAATGAATCGGGGAATGGAATAAAGGAAAAAAGTTTTGATAGAAAATAGTCTGGCAAATTGCGTGAAAGACAATTCTTTGTCGGCGTACTTTTAAAGTGATTCCCCACAAAACAAAATAGTTAAAACGCAGGCAACTGTGACATTTTCTCTTTGTAGGAATGAATTAAATTTCTCCATGCGCAGTCTAGTGACGTAGCCAGGGCTCTCTCCATAGGAGGGCGTTTGTATAACTGTATGTGGGTGTGTGGGCGTGTTGGGATATATTCAAACCGTGGACGAAAAATGCCAGAGAACAAAAGAGAACAATATCTTCCGCGATTCCCAGCATACGTCCGCGATTGGGAGTGTGTACAAAACTCCCCTATGGAGGTCTTCCGGAAAAGATTACAAACAAAAGTACAAACAAAAGAGGAACAATAGGACGTCCACGTTTGGAGGTCAATACACGACTGGGTGTGCACATGTGTACGCAATCATTCCGAGGACGTGGAACAAAAGAATGATGTAAGAGGACAATATGGTGTTCGAATCGAGGACCGTCCTCGATTCGTAGGCGTGTACAAAACAAAAGAGGAACAATAGGAAGTCCTATATTTACACCATACACACACACACAGTCGTGTATCGACCTCCAAACGTGGACGTCCTATTGTTCCTTTTTGTTTGTACTTTAACTTTTTTGGAAGACCTCCATAGGTTTTGTACACAATTCCAATCGCGGACGTATGCTGGGAATCGCGGACGATATTGTTCTCTTTTGTTCCCCGGCATTTTTCGTCCACGGTTTGAATACCCCAACACGCCCACATGTGTGTGTGTGGGGGGGGGGGGGGGGGGGGGGGTGGATATTACAGTGGGTGGGGGCACCAAATTTCTATTAAACCATTAAAATAGGCCTACGGGTCTTCCAAATTGACATGTCGCTATAAAGCTTTGTTCCGCTACTGCAGTCCGCATGCGTTTAACGCTGTCGATGCGGCTTGCTTTTGAACGGTTGAAGCGTGGAGCTTACTCGGCAATTATTCACGGGGCACGCATGCATATTTCAGAAACATTAACGTGCCCCTCGGTTGGCCAACATTCTGGAACCATTCAGCGCCTGTGTCAGTCGACTGAACTTCACTTTGAAACAGTGCAGAGAATAGTCATCATTCATTTTAATGGGAAGTCTGACAAAGGCTCGCGCAACATAACAGACATTTGTCGCGATTTTCGTTTTGGCCATGGTGATTTTTTTTCTCTCTTCTGTAGATTTGCACTATTCTCAGTTCTAAAGCAGGTGCATTTTTTTACATGGATCTATAATGTACAAAGGCAATCGTTTTATAATGCACGCTGCCTGTGGCCAGTATTTCAGTACTGTAATTTAGTGCCCGATAATTCGCTGTGCAAATTATTGACTTTGTGGCCTTGTGATATATCTGTCAGCGAGATAGTTGGGTTGGGGTCTTCGGTGTCCTACACCCGGTTGGTATATTGCTTCCGGGCCGGGCGGTGGTTATTGCAAGCAGGACTGGGAGCTAGATTTTGTTTACTGATAGGGCCAGAGAAGAGGATGAAAAACCTTGCACAGTTGCGTTTGTAGGTTCAAATTTCATTTCCGAAAAAAGTTACGTCATTTCCACTGGTTTGATACCGGTTGAAGTGATATTCTTTACCCACTCCCGCCGCAATAGTCTTTCAACGTTGACCCAGGGTTACAGGTTACACATAAGCTTTTCAATGAGAGTTCAAAGAAATAAGCCATCACTATTGTGGCCTTGGACAGGGATATTTGGGTACGAACGAAGAAATTCGATTTTAAGATATTGAAAGATCCAACACTTATCAACCCCCTCCCCCAATTCACACTCACCCCCACACACATTAGTGTGTAAACACCTTCAATCGGGGACTTACTATTGTCCTCCTATTGTTCATACTTTAATTTTTTGGCAAGGGCCCTCATTAGTTTTGTACAGGATTTTCAAACGAGGAAATTTCTCAATCGGGGACCCTATTGTCCTCTATTGTTAAAGGTCCCCATTGCATGCAAAAACAATCTCACATACCTTCCATACCTACTGTGGACATTCCTATTTTTCATGTAGCTCAGAAAAACAGAGGGGAAACAAGCTAATTTTACTCGCATTGTGAACGCTCTTTCAACCTGAATTTTTGATAGTGATCCCCTTATTTTGTTCCCGTTAATTTTGCGACAGAAAACACTAATCCCAAAATGCCTCTATAAAGCTGTTTTACAGAGAGGGGGAAACGTTCTGTGGACGTGGGCAAGTCCACAAACCGTTTACACTTCCTTCATGTGGATCATTGCAAGGTTAGAGCACACACCCCACCACACTGACACAGTCTTGTTGTACATAATGACCGAAGACAATACTCTGTCTTCTCTATTACCCTTACTTTAATATTCTCCCATAAACTAAGTACATACTTGTCCGTCCGAGGATCGTTTTCAACAAAAGACCGCCTATACAGGACAAGAATGATGTCATTGTTGTTTATTTATCCTTGTGTCCTCAGTTGTAGTGCAATGCAAGTGCACCCAGTTACACAAGTGTATAAACACCTTCAATCTAGACCTTCTGATGTCCTACTATAGGGCCTAGTTCAAATGCTACAATAACCTATACTAAACACTACAAACTGGCTATTGTTGTGAGTTAGCTTTATATTCAGCTTTTCCCGACATTATGAAGTTATGGTTTCACAAAACAATTTCAATCTTTGAATACGAATGGAGATATAAAAAAAATGCCAAAAAAGGAATCTAATTTGTATTATGGTCAATAAAGTGTGTTTTTGGACTAAACACACTAATTGGTCAGTTGCTGCGTAATGACATTCTTGTTGGAAAACAGTAAATAAACAACAATTCGTTGGTGTTGCTGTATATTTACAGGAAATGTGCTTTATTTTAGCAAAGTGGTCTTGTAAATGTATATCATATTTCTATAAATTAACGTTAAAACACGAAAACTACGGTACGCGTGATATTTTCTAGGTCACAGTACGGCAATTTTACGTCCAAAATCCGTAAAACTAAAATACGGCGATTTATTTTAATTTTTTTTTTACAGAGGGAAAAACCCGTTATTTAACGGATTTTTTACAGTGTCTGATACAGCTTTGGTAGAGGAATATTCAACCCTGTGAAAATTTGAGCTTAATCCGTCATCCGAGTCACGAGAAAATGGCGAAAAACCCTTCCTGTGTGAGTGATTTTAAGCACGTGTAGGGCCTATATTTGTCAAATCGAAATGATTGTCGCGTTTTCGGAGATCTTTAGATACAATTTTCTCGAAGATGACAGCATTTCAGAGAGAAGATTGGTACTGATTTCATCTTTGTATAACCAGTAAGCTTTCAGATGGAAACGAATCATATTAAATTGTCAAAGTAAATACAGAAAACTGGCAGGAGCGGGATTTGAAACCTGCGACCTCCGGAATACCGTACCGGCGCTCTACCAACTGAGCTATCTTGCCCTCTGTTGGCGGTCTCCCAGATTGTCAGTGTCTCTGTTCAATGGGCACTAGTCAGAGGACATGCCGTATACCCAGGGATCACGCCCAATTTTATTAAATGTTGTTACACACAATTATTACCAAACCTACCCTCAATGAGCTATGATGTTTTGCATTAAGCATATATCTATTCGTGAGACTAATGGCGAATGAAATAATCACTCATTTTTTAATAATCAGCCTTTTCAATAATTAAATAACCCGTTTCGGCCTTGCCAAATAGAATATAGCAACTTAAGATATTCGTAGTAAAGTTCATATGAATGTGTCCCTGACAGTGTTCTTTCGTGTCGATGGAAACCAAGCATAAGTTTAGGGTCCTTCAAACACCAGGCGAGAGACGCGAAAGCCCCCGTCATAATGACAGCCTCACGCACGCTCGCCGGTCCTTGTCATACTGTCAGAGGGATTCCGAGCGTTAATATACGAGGCTAGGGCAAATTGAATAATGGGTCTGGTGGATTCAACCGCGATTTATCACTAGACACTCGACACCATGATGGCGAAGAGACTCTGTGGGGGAGGTCAAATGATGTTTAGCGGAATAACCAAGTGACGCCATTTTGAATTGTGATTCTTCGGATATTCTTTGGGAACAATCAGGATTTAGGTTTTCACCAGAATATCATTCTGGGGGTTTTTTCCCAACTCTACTTCATCGTCTTCCTACAGGTTTCGTTAGGCTTTCGAGCTACATTGCGATATGCGCTTTTTGGGGAATACTTGGTTTTATTACCAGAAAGAAGTAAACTAAGGTAAGGTAGGCCCAAGGGGATTATCATCAAACAGCCGGAAAAAGTTTGTGTTGTAACATTGACCAACAACCACAAATACAAATACATCTCCCTCTCACCCCCCTTGAAAAATCACACCCTTTAGAGCACAGTCAAAAACCGTAGAAGTTAGAGAACGAAACGTTATGAAAAAGCTACTGCGATGACTCGTTGACACAACTTATGTATGGGGTGCTTGACAGTCGAATACAACGCCATACTATTTGCTCATTTCACATTTAACAAATATAATAGCAAAAACTACATGGAACAAAGTTGTGGCAAGCAACAAGTGCGTAAAAACCGCCTGTGTCTTGTTATAGTGAAAACCAAAATAGAAACTTCTGCAATCATTTGTAATCATTAAAAAAAAGAGTTCGTGGAGAGCCATTAAAGATTCATGACACTTTGTACCCTCTGACGTGCAGGGGACCTTTCAACGGCCAATTCAAACGCAAATGACACATGATATCTATTTCGTCTTGGGCCCTTTGTCCGGAAACAGAAATTGACAAAACGAGCAGTGACAGTAGCTTTAAACGTAAGTGATAGCGCTGTCATGTTGGCCATTCAGCCAGATAGCTCAAATCGTACGCATTACAAGGAGGATACAGTGGCGCTTTTTTGTTGGTAAGCGTTCATTGGAATCGATCGAGCGCGGCCCGTACAGCGGGCGAGGCGGGGAACGCACCGACAAAGTACAGAGGAAGTTCACGGGAGCCGGCCGCGCCAGGCCAGGGTTGGGGCTTGGGAGACGTAAACGCACGTGGGGACGAGGTCAATATTCCCGGCACCGTCGCTGTCTGCAGGGGAAACGAGATGAATTAACGTAGTTACCCGTAATGAAAGCTCAATTTCAGCTGAGTTGGGGTTATTACAAAATGTGTCGGGTTAAGAACCGTCACTAATTTGGAGACTACACGAACACAGATGACCAAGACTAATTGGCCTTCATGGGTTTTAAAAGAAAACCTAGCCCTCAGGAAAAAATATAGAGAAAAATTTGTTTCGACACAACGAAAAAAAGACGCAGTTGCATCATCGCTTTATTGTATAGCTAACCATCTGACCTAATTTCATTAATCACAATCTAGGATGATATATCAAAGGAACGTATATTCTGGCATTTTACATTGATTGATTAGAGTGTATTGTCACCATTTTCACCCAGGAAATAATTTTCACAGCGTATCTTTGTTGCGGTTGTTCTCAACTGATGGCTTCGAAAAACATTCACAAGATTAATTCCGTAGCTATATAATAATGCGCAATCCGCATGTATCATTCCATTCCATTCAACTTCATTGCGCGTTGCATCCATTCAATCAAATGCAATTGTTTGAATTGTGTTTCACTGAAAAGCAGCCTTAAAATTTAACCAATGCCCTTCTACAAAGTCAATGTATTAAACAACAAAAATATAAACATTTGCATTTGAGAAAGAACTTGTTTATATTCGAAACGTAAGGTCAGCTAATTTTTTTGACTTGTAAGTTGTATATTTCAGGTTAATCCAGTCGGTTAGCAGTTTGCAGCAGTTTAAAGGGGCACATTGCCTTCAAATGTCATAAAATTTTGCTTTTTGGAAATGTTCCTTATCTTTTATAAGAGTTGTTCATGCAAAAAAACATATATATATAACGTATAATGTGTTGTAATTAGTGAGTAGTGATTACAAAACAAAAAATTGGCATCTGATCCCTGACATCTGACCCGCGAAACATAGACGTATTTCCAGTAGTAAATACCACCGTCTAAATAATGCGCAAAATACGCTGTAAGAGTTTTTAGGCTGGCGCTGCAGCCAGTGGCCTTGTAATCAGATGATCGCCAGGTACCATTCTCTACCTCGCGACACATATCGCCAGTGCTGCGTGCCGTGTGCCACAGTACATCAAAATGGATCAACAGAACGTACTTCAACCAGCTGCGACTGGAAATACGACTGGTGAACATGGTCCGCCATTTTGTGGAGTCAACAATTTGGTTCTACAAAATGGCGGACCGCTATTTGTCACGAAATTTAACAAAAACCACGCAATTTGAAGGGATAGTTATGTGAATCTTTATATTCTACTTTTAAAAAGGCTTCCCAACCATATCCATTTCAGTTTTATAGCCCAAATCGCAAAATCCAAAGCAATGTGTCCCTTTAATTGATTTACAAAATATAAACTCGAAATTGGTATAGGGTGGCGTTATGCAAAGCTGATTTGGGGATCTTGCCATTTAACATCTAGCATCTAATCTCAATGTACACGGAAATGTAAGCCAATGTGTGAAAACACCACCCGTCTACAGACCCAAAGTTCTTAGAAAACGGTCGGTGCGTTTGTATTTGCAAACGAAACTCATCTTCCGAAATAATCCCCAGAGTGAAAAATTCAATTCATTAGATGAATTTTGAATTCCTACCCTGTCCACGTTTCGTCACCGACACCACGAAGTAACACCCAAGTCCACTCCTGTGTTACTTCGTGAAAACCGCTAAATTAATAATTTCGGTTTCACGAACTAACACCCAAGTGTGCGCGCGCACTTCGGACAGTGACGTGCGATTTTTGACTTCACAAAGTATAAAGCATGTTGCGGAAATACGGTGCAGAGAAAAACGCTTTGAAAGGGTTGACAGGAATTTACTTCATTTGTATTCTTGTTGGGTTACACAAAAAAGTAATAAAAACCTTCAAACTGGCGAAATAGAGATGCGTGTTAGTTCGTGGAAACGCAAATGTACCGATTGAGTGACGGTGTACTTGGGTGTTACTTCGTGAAAACGAAAATTACTCGATTCTCTAAAATACGCGCGCGTGGCGCGCACTCAAGTCAACTCGGGTGTTACTTCGTGGTGTCGGTGACGGTTTAAGTAAAAAACTGTTTTAAGAGATTATCTCACAATACGTCTAAATTTAAAGCGGACAGGGCAGGTGTTTGAAGGCGCTTTACAGTTACTTATACGAGCGTTTTTACATTGCACTCTAGTCTACTTAACGATTCCCTGACGATTCTTGATAAATCGTATAGCCATTGATCATTAGCCTCTGTAATGGACCCAGATAATCTAAAGATGAGGGCGCGCTTCGTAAAAATGCCAATAATGGCAGGTTGGCACAATTGGAATCAGCGGCTGTCTTCCTTGTATCAATCCGCAGAGATGTAGTCGAGTCCATCACAAGTCCCTGCAAGTCCCTGCAAGTCTCCGCAAGTCCATCACAAGCCCTCCAGTCCTAATCCCAATCACAAGCTGTTCAAAATTAATGAGCATTGACAAAGGCATTCCTTTGTCATTGTTCATTCAGTTACTTGTGACCGGCTTTATGAAAGGACTTCTGACTAGACTTGCGAAATGACTTGTGGAAGGACTTCCAGGGACTCGACTACAACTCTGTCAATTCGCCATACTGACAATAGAGGAATCCCACAACGACGAGTTTAGCGCCAATCTGCGCAATTCCGCGTTTAAAAACGAGGATCTCAATGTCACAGTAAACAACTTTATGCTAATCGTGCGCCTGCGCTGCCTTTTATGGCCTGATAATTCATGCATGAATGAATGTGCTGAACTAAGCGTTGTTTTGTTTGCCACTGACATAGTCTCGCTTTCAACCCGGAAGTGCGCAGAAGGGGCTAATGGGAAATTCCTCTATGTCCCCCGAAAAAAACGTGCTTGTAGTTCTGTCTTCAAGATCCATGACAGAGGCTAATGACCCATAATGCCAGTCAATGTGACGCAAGCAAAGATGACCGTTCGTTACATGTATGTGTACAGTAGAGCGTGTGGCTCTTGTCTGTGTGCACTGATGGCACTGATGCATAATCCACCATGTTTTATCCAATATTTTTGACCTCCCAAGTCACAACTCAAACTTCGGGTCTGGACTTAATTCAAATGCATTGCTTCCCCAAATATGCAGATGAATGTAGCTCTTCATTTGAATTTGCGACCTAAATACGACAGACTGTGGCATTGTATGATGAACTTGAACTAGAGCTTGCCAACTAATTGTTATTGTACATAGGCCTGCAATCTTGAAGCTAGCGTTGATGCATGGCATGAAACTCATTACGAAAGCTTGGGTCATCTTAAAGCCACCCCCCCCCCCTCCCCACCCCCACCGAATTGTCAATGATTATCCCTTGTATCTCATTTTGCCTCTACCCACATGCAGGGTCACTCTTGATTTGGCCATGAAATATCAATCCCCGCTATGAATAAATAACGGCGGGCTGAAGCGGTGGAAGGAGACGGAATGTGCGATATAGGCCCACAGACGCCGGTCTGCGGCAGTACGTACCTTTGCTGGTAACGCTCGACTAGCGGTTAAATGGGGCGGGCGTGGAGCATGAGACAAGCGGGCATTATCGCATTGTGGGCCCTTGGCTATTGACAAAGCCACGGTGAACTTAGTGTACAGCACAGACCAATTTCATAGAGCTGTTAAGCACAAAATGTTGCTGAGCAAAACAAAATTTCGCTTCAGAAATACTGGTTTCCAGCAAAAATTGCATTGAGATGTATACTACTCGTGACTGGTTCCCGCTGATCTTTGCTTAGCAGAAAAAAATGCTTAGCAGGTTTTGCGCTGGGCGGCGCCTAGTCTTGGTTCCAAGACGTCATTAGCGGTACGGTGCGATGCAGCGCGCACATGCTTATGAATGTACAGCGCCCTGGCCACATCGCTTAGGTGTCCGTGTGTAGAGAGCTCTGTACACCCATTAAACCTTGCGCGCTGCATCGCACCACGCGATAAGTACGTCTTGAAACCAAGACTAGGCGGCGCCATGATAGTTTGATGGTTTGTTTTGTTTGCTGGCGGGGGTCGATAGCTTGTTGGTGGGTATGCGTCGGCGCTGCTGGCATCAAGATTTGACAAAGATTACCGGTGAAATTCCCGGTGAAACAGACTGAGTGTAATATCTCGCCGTTTGCAAACTTGCAACGTATAGGCCTATACGCTTTACATATTTGATATCTTTCCCAAATCTTAAAAAGAACCAAGGGAAACTGACTAGGTAAATTTGAATACAGTTTCAAAGTGAACAAAAAGCTGAGCTCGAACAAATCCTTAATTAAAGGAAGCTAAACGGATCGGAAATGTATGGATGGAAATGGTTGGAAAATGGACGGATGGGAAATCGAATCGTGAGAAAGAGGTTGTGGCAACATCCTTCGGATTGCAATCCAGGAGCGGATCTGCGGTTTGGTTGGGGAGGAGACTTTCACCAAACTGTAAAAAAAAAGATGGCAGGGGACGGGATTAGTATGGTATATCCATGTTATCCACCAATCCCTGAATCATTTCTTAATCGCAAGATGGGGTTACTTTTCGGTGAGTCGTCATCTGGACGCGATAGATCACTTCTCGTTTACTATGCAGACGGATGTTTTACGTTGGTTGAGACTGAGTTGTATCAGATAAGTCTGCCTATAGGTCTTAGGTTATAAGTCCTAGCTATTTTGTAATACCACCTCTTAACCATTCGGCTTTACAATAAAACGTCGCAATGGAAAACGACAAGGTCATGTGGTTATCTAGACTTGTTTAATCAGCATAATGCTGCCTTACTTTTCAAAGACTTACTTATTTCTCACATTTTTCATTTGCTTAAGCAATTCGTTTAATATGCTCATCATCTTGTATTTATATAATGGGAGATCTTAATCTGAGTAAATTGTACATTAGTTTCATTTGGGAAACTGACGAACGAATACTATTCCAGAGACGCACTCCAGACGATATGCCGCGGTCTATCTAGACACTCTGATCCGAGTTTCCCGCCCTTCTCATTTTCCCCTGCGCAGCCGTACACTGGCAAAGTGCGCCAAATTTACTTGGCCGACTTGCCTAATCAACACCTCGGTCAATCATGACGACCCGTGGTTCAAATCTCACTCTCAAATCTCGCTCCCGGGTCACGTCTGCAGCCGCGTAATGACGTGACTCCATTTGCTCTCAGCTGTGGCAGTAGGAGCTGACGATCACACGGAATCAAACTGAAATGACGCAATTACGTTACAAGTGTCCTCCATTCGGTCAATGTAGTTGCACAAAATTGACGATGAAGTAAACAACGGCGTCGACTAAGTTAGTGCCACTTCACATTTGCTGAATGGTATAACATGCAAACATTGTAAAGCATTAATTCTATATGTCTTATTCACTCTGAGTGGGCTCCTGTAAATATCCACGCACGGAGTATTCGTGTGCTGGCCCATTTGTCATAACCGCCATTGATGCATCTGCGTAAAAACTTAGTTTACCAAGTGCAAACTGAGCACAGTTGTAAGATACCCATGCAATGTGATGTGTAGGCTATGGCATTAATACATTTTCAGGTCCTTCGCAGCAGCTCTGTAATATGATTGAAAAATGTTGGCTTTTATCTTGGGAACCAATGCATGTTGTCATCAAAGACACACCAGTGTTGTATCTAACCATAACCAACAATGAACCAACCGACAAATTGATTATATAAACATTAAATTAATGGACTAAGTGACAATGTGACAAATCAACCGACCAAATTGACCATGTGAACAACTAGCAGAGCAATACACAATATGACCAAGTAACCGACCAATTTGACAATAATATGACCAACAAACTACCGGTACCCGATCAATTGAATATGTGACCAGCATTTATTCCAACATTTGACTAAATAGTCACCAATTTTCAAAGTGACCAAAGAAAACTGGCCTGAGCGGGATTCGAACCTGCGACCTTTCGGAATACAATTTTTACCAATTGACTATAATTATGACCAATTAAACCGATTGACTGTGTGACAAACTACTGGTAACCGACAATTGACTATATGTGATCAGCTATTCCACCGAACTGAACAACGAGTTTAACAATTGACCAACTAGGTTACCAATACACAACGACATATGACTAACTAACAGATCAATTGAATATGTGATAAATTAACCGACCAATTAACTATGTGATAAACTAACAAACCCATTCACTGTGTGGTCAACTAACCAACCAATGGACTGTGACCAACTAGTCCACTGATTGACTATGTGACCATACTAACCGACAAACCAGTTGGCTGCATGGCTTTTACTATATAGAGTCAAACCCAAATATTTTGTGCACCAAATTTTTGGACAAACTTTCCAACCATCCAACCGATTGACGGGTTGATGGTGGCCCTGAAAGGACATGCATGGCCAGTCCAATGCAATGCCTAAACAGAAGGTGACCAACCAAGCGATAAATTAGTAGATGTGAGTGTACTCATGTTCACCGCGGCATAGTGGGTAATCCACGGTCCAGTGGACACCTGACTAACCCATCAACCATACGACCGATAAAATGACAGTCGTCTGAAGACGACTCAAGTCCACTAGTCGAAACGTCGAAAAGACCAATAAGCTCAAGTTGGAACTGCCACATGTCTGTAGATAATCTGACTTTTACTCAAGCAAAACCTCAAATCTATACGGATTTAACAATCGTTAAAGGAACCACGTAATTGCATTTTTACAGTATATGACTTGAATGCATATAAAACACCTTTCTCTTTTACACTGCCCCGACGTAATATATAAAGCACTGTATACTCAGTGCTTTCAGAGAGAGCCTGTATGAAACAAAATCATGGGGTTACTCGGCGGGATTCGAACCCTCGACTTTCTGCTTACTAGTGCAGACGTCCGACTTGACCACTGGCCGATTCGAATTCCATCTTCTGACTGATTACGCGGTACCCGCTGCTGCATTGGATTCAAGAGTTCACTGTGCAGCCGTTTGAGATCAGCGTAATCCCCTCTCTACATCACATGAAGCAATTTTACACCTGGATGGGAAAATACAATTTGTTGTAAAGTGTCCATGCCCAAGCACACGTGAGTGTGTGTATACCTTCGATCGGGGACCTCCTATTGTCAAAGACAAGAATGATTTCATTGTTGTTTCTTTACACTTGTGTCCTCAGTTGTAGTGCAATGTAAGCGTACACACATAGTGTGTAAACACCTTCAATCGGGGACCTCCTATTGTCCTCCAATTGTTCATACTGTAACTTTTTAGCAAGAACCGTCATTGGTTTTGTAACGGGGACCGTATTGTCTTCTATTGTTAAAGGTCCCCTATTCATTGCAAAAAAAAACAAGCACCCTGATTCTCCTGGGGTGGGGTTCGAACCCACATACCACCACATTGGACCACGGCGCTCTGGTACGTCCAGAGCAGTTAACTGTTTCCCAGCCTAATCATGATACTTATATTCTTACTGAAGGAGTAGGTCTGTCACGGTGGCAGATTTTCACGCTACACTGAGAGGCGTACCATCAGATGAGGCTCTTTTTGAGTATTCGTCCTCTTTTAAGCATCTCATTTTTTGTGGGTAAATCACAGGCTCTGTAAGAGTAGCGACAGTTCCTAAATCGGGTGATGTTTGCTTGCAAAGTAAGATTACTATTCTAACCCTTTGCGTGCGATACCCATAACTGAGAAATTAATGGCCTAACCTTCAAGTTCACCCGAAGGATGTGACACACGAAACTGCCTGTGGTTGCGACATACTATACGGAGCAAAGTTATATCATCCATCTACTTTATGCGCTCAACAACTTTCGATGTAATCCGCTTCCTATTTGGCCCCCGTGGGAAGGCGGAGAAAGTATGACCAGAAAGTAATGTCACGCCGAGGCCAAAACAATTACGCCCATGAGCACTTGGGCTGAATATTTAGGGGGCAAGAGCGGACGGCTGCGTGAATTATTGAGCCAACTGCGATCCACTCTCTGAAATGATTATGCCTGTGGATGGTTATGTAAGTCTCGCGACTTCACAGTCAGTTTTTTATCACCTTTGGAGGAATGGTCCTACTGGTCTAGCGACGGCATCTTTAGTCTAGCTTTACCATCGGAAGCTGATGCACAATTTTCATTTCTATTTCGGTCATCAACTTGCAATATTTAAAATCTAAATTATGTATATTTTCTCAACAAATCTCGTTAGATTGTGAGGTCAACTTGCACGCTCTGTATGAGGGTATACTGGCTATCGGTCTACTGGCTAGTTAAATAGACAGACAGACAGACAGACAAACTTCTGAAAACAGATAAACATCTAAAGGACAGTAGGAGGTGGCGACTGCAATGAAGACTGTCTTCAAATATTTGTGCGTATTATCATAAGAACCATAATGGTTATGTATGTACATGTATATGGGTTGAACACATTGATACTGAGGCACCTTGCACTTTTACACCGCTGGAATTGTAAGGGCTTGCCAAGTTTGACATACAAATAGACTGACTTTCACCACCGCACAAAGTTGCGAGTTCTAGAGACAGACAGACAAACTGCATATCTGAAAGACAGGAGGAGGCGCCGAACACCAACGAAGACTGTCTATAAGTGGTGCCCCCCTCCCCTTCCTGCCTGCCACTCCTGCGACGTGTCCACGCTGAATTATGGCCGAGAGGAGACCCTCACGGTGACAAAATGTCACATAAATTTTCGCCCTGGCACTGACCAAACAAGAGTGAGACACTGTGCTCGAGCTGGCGAGAGAAGATGCGAGATAAACCACTGGGTTCGATAACCAGTCGGTTACCGTAGACGAGAAAAACACCTGTTTTTTTTCCCGGGAAGAAAGAATTCGTCAAAAACCGTCACTGACTACGCAGCTTTCTTTCATTAATTCATTAATCTATAATGTCTGGAGTTCATATCACGAATCTCATTCATGAAATATGGCAGGGGTTATCTGTACCTGTCAAATGCGAATGGATGACGCAACTAAAGAGTACAGATGGCATTCGGAATCATGTTGAAGATGCATGTCCTCGAAATGCATAGTAGGCAATGCTGGTACAGTACAACGCCACCCAACCGACAGACCGACCGACCGACAGACCGACCGACAAATTGTCTTTGCCCAAAAATCTAAGAAAGTAGCGAAAGGTTCTCTAATGTTCATTTAAATCATGCAGAAATAGACAATTTAAAATCCTTCGTCTTCAGAACTATCATTGTTATTATGATACTCCTATAACTGGCCGACTTATGTCTCCCCGTAAAACTCAATGTTGAAGGAAAACTTCTAAATCAATTGTACATGGAACTTAATTTGGTTATTTGGCTATAGCCAAAAGCATTCCCCAAAGTCTACTAGGTTTATTTTAAAGGAATTTCATGAAGAAAAACAGGACGCATGAAAAGAAAGGACAGGGAACATTGATGTCTATCAAGAAGCAAGTTTGTTCCCTCCTTTACAACATGTTTGTTTTCTTCAAGAAATCCCCGGATTGATTTGTTATTTGGGGATCATACCTGGAACAAGGGTTTAAATTTATCTAAGATGCTTTGAATATATTAAACTGATTTTAAGTTAAGAAGATTCCATCTGCGTCAGCCGAAATGTCCACTGTCCCTTTACTTGTAGATTCTTCCAGCGCGTCCCAGTGCGTCATTCCCCAGCTATGAGGCATAGAAAAGAAGAAAAAGCTGCATGATTTATATACTGTTTTGCAACCATTAATCTTTCAGCAAAATACGTGCTTTGGTTGAGAATGGGGCACTGCCACCTTGCGAAAGGCCAACGTACCTTCTCCCGTGGGTTAATGGCCGACAAATTCTGACTATTATAATTGGGCTGACCTGAGCGCCTGGAAAATGTTGCCCACGAAAATGCAATGTTCGGTGCTTGAGCACTATCATTTTGATTCAGTCACACCTCAGGACAGTTTTTAATTAGTATTTTTATTATAAATGACGAAAGCTCATTTTAATTGAAACCTGTGAACAGCACCAATGTATCGTGTAATATTGAATGGAGAATGGTCTTCGCCGAGCAATTTCTATCACATTAGATTCTCTCCCATAATTTGACGGTGACAACAAAGCCATACATTATTTATTACTAATCCCCTTTCTATTGGAACATAATTTCATAGTAAATATTGACAGTGACGCTGGTTCGGTGTCGATTCGTGGGGTTAAAAATGACACGCACAATAGGTTTATGTACATTCAACGGTTATGACAAACAGTTTGCCACTTTATTAATGGTAGTATAGTGTGGCATGCCCTGAGGCCTACTGTTTGTAAAATCATTTGGACGTAAGAAAACAATGTAATTTAATGACATGTTTAAGGCACCGGGCAATAAATAGCAAGTCTAACTTGTTATCACACACACAGACATGTCTTACAACAGTACGAGGATGATATAAATGCTTGTTTTCAATTGAATTGAAACAGAGGTGGTAGTTTTCAATAGACCAACGACGAAATGACGTCATACTGTGTTTACCACGTTTGTTAAAAGAGGGGCATGTGGAAATATCACCACGTCGTATAGTACACGGTTTCTCCCACGAAAATGTACTTTGTACGTTATATTTCGAGGTTTCTTTTAATTCTTATAGACACACGTCGCCGTAGCAACAACAACCGGCCGCCATATTGTGGGACAGGCATATGCTAATATCGGCACGTGTTTTTATAGACGTGTGTCCCACAACATTTGATACGGTCTATTAGAGACCTAAATTAATCCATTGATGTTTTCTCGTGAGTTTGAAACAAAATTGTAGTCTTGTATTAGTCGCAAAAACAGGCAAAATTGGACACGATCCCAACTTGCGTTCAACGGTGTAAATAAACATGGCCTGACGTCATTCCTTCGTAGGTTTATTCATTTAAAATCCTTTTGATTTAGTAATGCAAGAGTGCGCTATTTGGCTTAGTAATTGTTTAACTTCTCAAAAATAAACATCAACTCTATTTGTACAAAGATTGGTTAAAAATGTACTGTAAGCAGGCTGTTTAATACTGAAATCAATTAAAACGTGTAACGTTCCCCCAAACAAATGTTCTGCGTTTTATGACAATCATGCTTTGGCTCATCAATATGAAAAAAGTGTATTACACCAAGAAAACCACATTTTTTTATGGAAGATATAAATAACGTACAAAGTACCGGTACACTGATCCTACATGATGAAATCATAGCATCATATTGCATGGTCTAAAAGACATTTTCAAAGAGGCTTAACTAGTCGTATTGTGGACAACACCGTGCAACAAGGTCCGTTATGTCAACGGGCGAAAACCACAATCACGGAAAAGCATCTTCGGTTGTGATACAAATAGTACATTTTTGCTACTAAATGACGTCACAATGGAAACCATAATCTACGTCATGATTCAATAGAGAGAAGTAAATGTGGAATGTTGCTAAGATGATTTATGTTCTGGTAAAAGGCAATTATTGAGCATACTGGAAACAATACCGGGTACAGTATAGATGTCTCGCGACTTCGCTGTCACTTTTTACTTGAAAGTCTGTGTACCAAACACTGATTAGTCTAGCGACAAATTCTTGTCTTCCTTACCCAACAGCAATGTTGGTTATAGATAGATAGGACCTTGAGGTATATACATTTTCTCATTATTATATTTAACATCAATTTGCAATATTAAAAATAGAAATGTCAATTGAAACGCCTCATCTTCCTCCAAAATACCACATCATTGTAGTTCACCAGCATAGCTCAATCATAAAATGGGACACCGCACACATTGAAGCGCCTATACGGTGTGCCGGTGTCCTTATAAATTTCCGAATCCCATGGAAATCGGACTTTATTTCCCTATCAGGGGCGGATCCAGGATTTTCGGGGGGGGGGGGGGCGTGAAATCTACCGAAGGCGTGCCTGTCCGCCCTGCTAGAGGGGTCTGGGTGCATTTTCCTGCAATCTACAGCCTTTATGGCTGAGTTCGGGCGGTCTGTTCTTGACACGCGAAACACGACCGATATGGATAGGTACGACGGTGTGTGATCCTGTTTCGAGTGCAATGTTCTCGGGTCGCGTTCCCGCCGTTCGAGTGCGAGAACGAGTTTCGCGTGTCAAGAACATACCGCCCGAACCCAGCCTTTGTCTCGTCGCGCGCCCTCTGTGTCTCGTCGCAGTTCTTGGTCCCGTCGCTTTTTAATTTTAGTAAGAGTGATTGAACTGCCCTATTATATTTTCTCTCTCCCTCTTTTTTCTTATCTTTTTGAAACTCTCTCCCTCTCTATGTCTTGTTTTTTTTCTTGAAGGAAAAGGGGGGGGGGGGGGGGCGTGCGCTACCCACGCCCCTGGATCCGTCCCTGCCTATTATTGGTTAAACCATCTCACTTGACCGGCCACTCTCCCAATTATCGATATCATCGATCACTTAGGCATGTGCAATAGTACCGTATTCCATAGTCACTAAAATTCATGCTACACCGGAAGTATCTATTCTCGCCAAATCTTGTTTGATTTTAAGGTCGACTTGCAGGCTCTATGGCAGCCGGCGGAAGAGGGCGCCCTCGTGCCAAAACAGCTGGAAGGGCGACACAGGCATTGCGCCGTTATTAAACACACGGCAACGCTCCGGGAGAATTTATGAATGATGCATTTGATATACGACGATTGCGACTCAAATGAAGTTATCTCTGGCCAAAGCTGTTTATGATACTCAAAGATCAAAACTCTTGAGGGAGAAATGACAGATTTGTTTGCGATGTTGCAGTAGGACGCCATGGGGCTGGTGGGGGGAGCATCTCTCACCCCCTGTAATAGGGAAGACCACGGGGGTGAACACACGACGCATATAAATCAACCGGCAGTGGTGTATTTCATGTGTGGACCCTATTCAAATGTGAAGAAACAAAAACACAGGAGGGTGAACCACATGTCATTTCCAGTTTAGCATTTGAAGAGGTTAGATATGCTTAAAGGTACGATATAGCTTTGATAATAATAGTAATAATATAGGTTTCCCAGGCCAATTTCAACATGTTTTCGTTCACTTTCACGCCTTTCAATTTAAGATTGAAAGTGAATAATCGCGCAGATCGTCATTCGACAATCAAAAATAATCATTCAATTTCACTATCCGAGCATTCTATTGTCTTTTAGCTTCACTCTTCCATATAAAAGATGCATTCAGTATCGTATTGTTCATTCAATTCCGTCTCGACCAGCAGTGAGGGCTTGATCGGGCATTTGTTTTCATTAATAGTCAAACACATTTTACCTTTTTTAAGCATCTTTCCCTGCATGTCCACATTCCTACATGTCCGTATTCCTCTTAAATCCGCAAATGCACACCGTCAACTACGTTTTCAGACATATAAAATGGCGAACCTAGGGGGGAGGGGAAGGGGGGAGGGGGGGGGGGGGTGATCGTCTGATGGAATTGCCCCAAGAAAGCGTTGCACAAATTACCCAAAATAATGTTCCCGATGATACATCCATTGTCAAACATACATGTCCCGATGCCTTGCACGTCAAGAGATCGATGGGTATATCAGAACGAAAAGAACTGTAAACAAAGTTAAAAAGTTAAAATATTCATAAACATGACAACATACAAATTCAACTATATTTTTCAACGTTTAAACATGCAAACAGTGATAAAAGATAATTCCTTAACCTTTTTCATTTCATTAGTTCGTTACATCATCCACATCCCTTATCAGTTAAGATATTACATTAAAACACGTTTACATTTAACTGTCGTTTTTCATAAATACTTTTCTATTGTTAGGTTACTCGTGGTTTTGCATGCATGTCATATTTGTGGCCAAATTTGAGGCTACATTGCCTGATATCGATTTTTAGCCTAGACTTTTCATTTTTATGGAAAAGTAGCCACATTTTGATCTTATATCTTTAAAAAGGCAAAAATGAAAATCAACAGTTAAATATAAACGTGTTATTATACATTTTACAAATTTTACAATATATATTTTACAATAAATTGTAAAAAACCAACAACAAAAACACAGAAGACAATAAGAGAATATATAAATTGAAACATCTTAGTCATTTGAATGACCAAATGTTTCGATTGTCAATAAACGAATAAGAATAAATAAAGAAAAACACGGTCATACCGTACGTAATATGCACATTGACGTTCGCTAATTTGAATGCTTCAACCTTCAAAGGATGTCACAAAACGTAATGTAAGAATGCTATACAAATGAAGTCTTGAATGCACCAAAACAAAATAGAATACTCCTGAACGGAAACGAACATTAGGAACAAAATCTTGGGTGCTTAAAAATTGAAATTGAATGCAGTGAAAAAGAAATCATAATTTGATCAGATGTGTAAAAATCTCGCGAATTTGAATGAGCAATAAGTAACAAAATGATCAGAACAAAATTGTAAATTGGCAGAGAAAACCTACAATAAAAAATATGGGATTAATTTCTGTCTGAAAGCCTTTTGCTGTCATCTTCCAGAAGACTGTATTATGAAGACCTCCTATTAATACGCTGTGGCTTATTTCTATTTCGTCAATCGAAATTAGCATATATTGAACGTGCACTGTTAAAACAACGGTTCTTCGGTATTTTCTCGTGACTTGGATGACGAATTGAGCTCAATCTTTCACAGGTTTGTTATTTAATGTATATGCTGAATCCAACAATTTATGGACACTGCCTGCACATATTGTCAGCTCTACCAATGCTATATCATACAGTGGCGGATCTACGGGGGGGGGGGGGGGGGTTTGTGGGTTTAAACCCCCCCCCCCCCTTGGGCTGAGAAAAAATTTAAAAATAACCAGTGTCGGGTGTCGAAAAATCGGCACACTGGGGTGTGTAGGCCAATCACCTCAGGTAAACCCCCCCCCCCCCCCCCCCCTTGGGTAAAACCTAGATCCGCCCCTGTCATACATTTAACATTATACTGTTCTGATACAGCAGTGACGTGAATCCGTTTACAAAAATGTGGGGTTGAACAATCAAGATTTGTTTCCCCGGAAATCACGGTGACCCCCATTTTAAAAAGTGACCCCTAAGAAATTCTGCCTGAAAAATAATTATGGGGGGGGGGGGGGGGGGGGGGGGTTAGGATACGTGGGAACGTGGGAACGCAGGCATATACCATTTTGAGAATTATTTTCATGCAACTGTGAAAATATACCTACACATTATTGCATTTTCTTATTTATGCGTTGGCGTTTTCGTTTGGAAATATGCTTACAGTTTTTGTATGTGTTGTTTATGTGTGATGCTTTGACAAATGCCGCTGGTGTGTATCCTAGGGGAAGTGCGGAGATTCCTGTGTGTTAACCCTAACCCCCTAGACCCTTTTTGCTAGGAACCATCCTCAATCCTCCAAAATCCTCCGATTACCCTGCCCTAAAAAATGCATTCATCCTCAATCCTCCAAAATCCTCATGTGCTTTAAACACCGTTCATCCTCAATCCTCCAAAATCCTCTGCTTGAAACACCATTCATCCTCAATCCTCCAAAATCCTCTTTAAAAAGAAATACCATTCATCCTCAATCCTCCAAAATCCTCCTTGCTTGAAACACCATTCATCCTCAATCCTCCAAAATCCTCTTCTTTTTTTTAAATACCATTGATCCTCAATCCTCCAAAATCCTCATGTGCTTTAAACACCGTTCATCCTCAATCCTCCAAAATCCTCTGCTTGAAACACCATTCATCCTCAATCCTCCAAAATCCTCTTTAAAAAGAAATACCATTCATCCTCAATCCTCCAAAATCCTCCTTGCTTGAAACACCATTCATCCTCAATCCTCCAAAATCCTCTTCTTTTTTTTAAATACCATTGATCCTCAATCCTCCAAAATCCTCATGTGCTTTAAACACCGTTCATCCTCAATCCTCCAAAATCCTCTGCTTAAAAACACCATTCATCCTCAATCCTCCAAAATCCTCTTTAAAAAGAAATACCATTCATCCTCAATCCTCCAAAATCCTCCTTGCTTGAAACACCATTCATCCTCAATCCTCCAAAATCCTCTTCTTTTTTTAAAATACCATTGATCCTCAATCCTCCAAAATCCTCATGTGCTTTAAACACCGTTCATCCTCAATCCTCCAAAATCCTCTGCTTGAAACACCATTCATCCTCAATCCTCCAAAATCCTCTTTAAAAAGAAATACCATTCATCCTCAATCCTCCAAAATCCTCCTTGCTTGAAACACCATTCATCCTCAATCCTCCAAAATCCTCTTTTTTTTTTAAAATACCATTGATCCTCAATCCTCCAAAATCCTCCAAAACTGCAAGGAGGATTTTGGAGGATTGAGGTGGGTTAGGGTTCATATATTTTATGGGGGAGGTGAGTTGGTCTTACCCCGCCAGGGTCTATAGGTATGAAAATTGCCACAATTTCTGTGGCATCTGAAGATTTATCTTCTATTTAGATCTGGGCCCAGAAAAACCGTAAAGGTAATTGGCATCTCAAAATGTGGCCAGCGCTACCGCCTCGTTCGTAGCCCTTTACCAAGAGTGACTTTAGTCTTGTAGTGGGCGACTTCCTTAAATTTGTGGGAATTTGTATCAGAAAATAAAAATAAAAAAACCCTATTTTAGTTACAAAGAACACAATATTTTGTGTTCGTTTGTCAAGGTACTGATGCAGCCGTTTTCTGTGCTTTGAACCAGGTGTCCAAGCCGAGTCTCAGGGGGCTGATCGTTCCAAGGTCATAGTCAATGATGCTTGGAGAGAGCAAACTTTGGAAAAAAATCCATTTCTATTTGAACGTGTCCCCTGCCCTGGGCCTTATCTGTCTCGTGGCATCTAGCCACGCATCATTATCCGAGGGCATGACAGGTTGCTCGATACAGCTGGCCATGGTAGGATAAACGCACATCCAGAAATGCTCTAATTCTTCTGGCTTTGGCCTTGAAAACCCGAGATAGGCCTATGGCAATACAAACATTATTAGAGACGGTAAGAAACAAGTTTGGAAAGATAAATAATGACTTCAAAATCTCATCTTTATACATGAAAACACATAGGCCTATGCAGCATTTACAGTTTCAACTGCATGCTTGGAGCTCGATCATCAGGGACTTGCGTTTTACGGAGTCAGTTTAGAAAACTCGTCTAGCCGATCTGACTACAAAACTGTGAATATGGCATTCATCTGCTAGGCATATTTGAAGACAACATCAATACACCATAAACACAAGACTGTGGTGTTACAACGTTATGCGGTATCTATATTGAACGAATTATTCATAATAGATAGTAGATACGCATGTTGTTGCTTTAACACCACAGTATATTCTCTGTTTGAACTTTTCAAAATTGGCGGGGGCCTCACTTAAGACCTATTCAGCCCGAATGAAACAACTGAGAACCCCCTCCCAAAACCAGCCAGCAAATACACCGTAAGCAAATACAATGAAAACGAAACACCCACCTCCACTAAAATAACCGAAAAAGGGGAATTTCGGAATTTTGACGAGTTTTAAAATAAGCACTGCATGAGATTGCTGACAGAAAGCGAGAAGAAATTGTTCCACAGTGAATTGTCATTTCTATTTCATCAAAAGTATACGTGGACTACACAAAGTTAGAAGCGCGTAGGAGTACTTACAATACGTAATACTTGATGCATGCTGATGCGGTAAATATAAACTACTAATTTCTTTGTGACAATCGCGAAATGGTCGGTAAATCGATTTATATAAAATATGTATTTTTATGACAGCCATTAAGATAAAACACACAAATGAGGGCAATTAAAAAAGGAAAGGTTCCGCTTGTATTCACGTAGTTTAAAACAAAGCAATATGATATGCCTTAATGTATATTGTGTTAATGGTCTAGACCCACTCACTAATTCAACGTTTAATACAACGGTTGTCCACAAATGAACCTACACACGTTTTTAATCGAAAGCGTCTCTTTCTTTTCTGAATTGGGTGCAATAGTAATCTCGTTATTTTAAGGATGCCAGTTCCTAAAAAGAACAACAACGGTGGCTGGTGTGTCGCAATAACATCGAATCGCTGTTCCAACAAATCTTCCACCAATCCACTCACACATCTACGCACGCAACCAACCGACCGACCGAGCAAGCGAGCAAACGAGCAAGCTCGCAAGCACGCTTACAAGCAAGCAAGCAAATACCATCCATACCAAAAGTAACCATTACCTTACTTGGCGCGGATCCATTGGTGGTTTTTTTTTTGGGGGGGGGGGGGTTGAAACACCCCCCCCCCCCCTCCCCCCCCGCTCGTTGCCAATTGTATTTGTTTTGCTTGTATTGGGTCTACGCCTAAGATTGCAAACCAGAAAAAGCAGAAACCATACAGGTCTTATTTTGCATATTGGTAAGAACAAAACAAAGAAGTTAAATGGCGCCACCAACGATGAGAAAAAAAACAGAAAATTGCTCCAAATTCTATCACTTCCCCAAATGGAGAAAATATTGACGATCCCACTGACATTGCTGATACATTAAATGAACACTTTTCTACAATAGGAAAACGTACAGCTAGAAATTGCCCATCGGGCGAACTTGAAAACAATGATACCTACGCCTCTATCGTTGATTCTCTACATGAACTTGAAGAATGCACTGTACCTAATATTACAGAAGAGTTCGTTCAAAAGCAAATATCATCCATGTCGGTTGGGAAAGCAACAGGTCCGGATGGCATCAGTGTTAAAATGATTAAAATTGCTTCCCCTTATATTACTAAATCTTTAACTTATATTTTTAACCTCTCCATAACATGCGAGCAATACCCTAAGGATTGGAAACACGCCTTGGTAACACCAATTCACAAGGGAGGAGATAAATGTAGTACAGGTAATTATCGGCCTATTTCTATACTGCCAATTATCTCTAAGATTCTAGAAAGATGGGTGCACTCGGCAGTATATAGCTACCTCGATGATAACAATTTGATACCTAGTTGCCAATCGGGATTTAGACCCTTGCACTCAACTGAAAGCACTCTACACGATTTAACAAACAAGTGTTTTGAGGCTATGGAGCAAGGTGAAGTTACAGGTAGCGTGTTCATAGATCTTAGTAAAGCTTTTGATTGTGTGGATCATGTAATCCTACTAGGCAAATTGAAGAAGCTGAATTTGTCATCTTCTGGAATTAATTGGTTTAAGTCGTACCTGGGCGGTCGTAGTCAGTCTGTAAATATTAAGGGCACAATATCGAAGGTCTTGCCCATAGACATAGGCGTTCCACAAGGGTCGATCTTAGGGCCACTTTTATTCATTGTTTATAGTAGTGATTTTCCATCCTGTATACCCCAAAATTGCAACTTATTTATGTATGCAGATGACTCCACGTTAACTTGTAGCTCCTCTAGTATTAACGAAATAGAAAGGAACTTGAATGTAGCTCTTGCTAGTATTCACAACTGGTGCCAAAGAAACAAACTAGCATTAAATGCCAACAAAACCAAATGTATGCTTATTGGTTCAAGGCAGAAAATATCCAACGTCGACCTAAACGTGTGCATTGCTGATAAGGTTATCGAAAAAGTGAAATCTTGTAAATGCTTGGGTGTAGTTGTTGATGAAACATTAAGTTGGGGTACACATGTTGAATACGTAAGGAAGACTGTTTCGTCTAAATTGGGTGTGTTAAACAGAATTCGTGATTACGTTCCCCAAAGCAGCCTGCACACACTCTTTGTAAGTTTAGTTATGCCATCTTTAGAGTATTGCTGTACGGTGTGGGGAGGAAGGTACATATCTCACGACAATACCCTCAACAAATGTCTAAAAAGAGCAGCACGGATAATCCTTAAATGTACCTCCCTCACCCCCTCAGCTGATATGTTTGCCAGACTAAATTGGATTCCTTTTAAAGAAAGAGTTCAGTTCAAAAAGGCTATCTTTGTTTTCAAAAGCCTTAACAAAATGACTCCTTTGTACATGACAAATCTGTTTACACCACTTACAGTGATTCGTGAAACACGACAATCGACCCAAATGGCACTGAAAGTTCCTTTCGCCAAAAAGGAATGCTACGTGACAAGTTTCGCTGTGAGTGGTGCCAGTATATGGAATAATCTGCCTGAACAAATGAGAACCATAAACTCTTTAAGTACATTTAAATCGGAGCTACGTAAAGCCATCTATCAGTGATATTTCTGTATAATTTACGCTGAACTGCGGAGTTATAAACTTGGTTGCCAAAATACTTTGGAACCGGATGGGAATTTCCCCTTGTTTTTCACCCTAAAAGGGTTTTTTTTTTCGCGGGTTTTTCGCCCATCCCGTAAATCAGCAATAGGCGTCTACTGGAGAGTTGAAAAGTTAACCGAAGATATATTTATTTGTGTAAACATTATTGTATTTGTTTAAATACTTTGTATGAATGTGTAAATATTCAATTTTAACTAATAATATGCAGGGCCCCAATGGAAACCAGTTTTAAACTGTTTGGGCACACCCTGGGTAAAGAAATGTAATAAATAAATAAATGTCAGAACCCCCCCCCCCCCCCCCCCGTGAAAGTCGCACTTTGTTGAGTCATATTTGCCTTTGCGTATGACTGATTTGAAAAAAAAGTGTGTGTGGGTGGGCGTGTTGGGGGAAGCCTGTTTCCCTCCCTTCGTCCATCATCCACTGAATAAACAAAACAGGTAAAGGTAAACATATTAATAAAATTTGCCATTCATCTCTAATGCCTCTCCATCGTCCAAAGGAAATATTGACAAGAAACCGTCAGGGAAATTAGCAGGAAAAGGTCGGAGAAATGCAAACAGTACGGACAGGGGAAAGACCCTGGAATTGTCCCCAACCACCTGCTGACAACAAAGCCGGCTCCCTCATGCAGCGCTGCCGGCACATTGCCTCGGGCGCTATAAGTCCCGAATATACTAGTAATAGCTCGCACATTTTAATCCTAGCGGCACCTTGGAAATTCAAAGGGATCCATTTATTCCTGCTTATGTGTTGTTTTTTTCTCCAGAGCGCGCGTTCACTTTGAACAAAGCCTGCTGCCAAAACGGTGAAGCTGGGCGTGTGTGCTGATTCAGTGACGCGAACGCACACTAGAAGCGGCACCGGCATCCGAGGTTTGTGACACCTACATTTTTGGACATTTTGAGGTTGAAAAATGATGTCAATTCATCAGCAGGAACCATTCACTTGGAGATGAATTGTACGTTCTTTGTTACTGATCGCGGCACTGGCAATTGTGAGATGTGGGAGAGGATCCTTTGGAGTTACAGGCACCCAGTGTCCTGAAATCCCCACATCTAAAAAAACTACGGTTGTTACTTGTCTATTTTCATAGGTCAGGGTAAAAAGAAACATCTCTTAAAACCTTTTGCATACGGAAGACGTCCTTTGCCGCAAAAAAAGAAACAGTGCCACCAGGCCGGATGACGCAGGCGCGGATCCGGGGGGGAGGGGGGGTTGCTTGTAGGGGCCTACGCCTAAAGTTGCAAACCAAAAACTATGGAATTCCATATCTGCCATTTCAAACGTCGCCCGTCGCCCTCCAAAACGTCGCGCGTCGCCCTCCAAAACTTCGCGCGTCGCCCTCCAAAACGTCGCCCGTCGCCCTATAAAACGTCGCCCCGTCGCCCTATAAAACGTCGCCCATCGCCCTATAAAACGTCGCCCGTCGCCCTATAAAACGTCGCCCGTCGCCCTATAAAACGTCGCCCTTAAAAACGTCGCCCGTCGCCCTAAGACCCTGACCTTTGACCACTATTTTCTTCACTGTGTGCATGGGATTGGTGTGCATGATCGCTTATGGGAAAGGCCAATATTTGCTAAGTGTTTGCATATCACGCTCCCATTGGCTGAATTGCCATGAATGAACATATTATTGCACTATCAATTAGTATCTGGCCTTACTGAGCAACTGTGTCAATTAATACAAACTGATGTTCAAAGATGATACAAAATATGCAAGCTCAATGTTTTCCTATGTCTCCCTTCCAGCACCGAACAGAAAGTGACACTGATTTTGTTAATCTTTAAAAAAAATTTGACTTGCTTTTCTAGGGTCCGTTTTCTGCTTTAAATCTCACGTCGATTGTATTAAAGAAGATAAAACACAAACTAGCAATTAAATAGAATTTGTAATACTTTTTAAATATTCTGACAGAAAATGAGAAATTGGATTCAAAAGGGAGATCATAACCGAACATTATGTCATTAAATAAATTATAAGAGACATGAACGGGAAGCGAAAAGAACGGGGACTTAAATAGCAATGTAAATTTGTACATGAATAAAATAATAGACGTGACTTAAATGCATCTTAATTAATACGTTAAATTTAGCCCTTAAAGAATATAATCACAATATAAACAAAGAAGTGTGATTAAGCAAATTTTGTGCAGAACAGAGCGGTATAAAACTAGTCCAATTCCCTCTCTCATCAGGCTCTTGAATAACGTATAACCTAATTGGTATTGTGGCACTGTTCATGAGATGTGGGTGCATGAGTGGGACCAAACTTCCATACATCTTTTTATCTGTGTATGTCTTTATAGTTTTAACAATTTTATGCCGTTTAATGTATCTATTTCATCTTTTAATGTGTTATTTTTTGTAAAATTATGTGCAATTAATTCAGCCTTTCGGCTGCGATGATGATTTTAATAAAACACCATAATAATAAAGACAGTAACAATGAGTATGCTTATGTTAAAAATGAAATGGTAGGGCCTATTTGATTAAAACAATATAATTAGGTGCAACTTAAAAGGTTAACTTTGAGCACTGACATTAGCAGAAGCACTTAGGGCTGCAGATATGGTTGATGATGACAACAAAGCGAAGCCGTGTTCTTTTCGCAAGCCCCATTTTGGGATTACTGGTCAGTGCGACAAGGCATAATTTGTTATGTGATACATGACAAGTTCAAGTGAAAGCCGCAGTGGAAACGTATAGGGCTAGGGATTCCATAATTATCCCATAACATCCGCTCGCATGCGCATTGTCCCTATTAGTGCAAAGGTCAAACCACTGAAGGTCTGGGGCGACGGTCGACGCGCAACGGGCGACGTTTTGAAGGGCGACGCTCGACGTTATGAAGGGTGACGTTTTGAAGGGCGACGCGCGACGTTTTGAAGAGCGACGCGCGACGTTTTGAAGGGCGACGGGCGACGTTTGAAATGGCAGATATGGAATTCCATAGTGCAAGCTATAGTTCTCTACCCTCACTTTATACTCCTGGGTGGAGAGAAGCAATTGTAGTAAAGTGTCTTACCCAAGCACAAAATGCTCCACAATATTCAAACCGGTATAGTTCAACCTTGCCAACAAATGGGATCAGTTTCTCAGCAACTTGCCTAACGTTTCTCTTGTATAACTTCTAGCCAAGTCACGTGGAAGTTTCTGCGACGTCTTTATGCCTTTTTCCCACTGCGAGCTATTACTAGTGGCCCCGGGGCGACGCGGGGGTGAAGATAAGCCCCGATTCACACTTGAAATTTTCACCCCACCCCGCCAATCTCATAGTGAAATCCTGGATATTTTAACTGGAAGTAGACGACAGCTTTCCGCCTTCTGACTTTTTGGGCCACAATTTTCTTCCCAAAGGTTTATTCGTAAATGATTTTCAGATAAACGGCGCTTTTTTATGGATGGTTATCTATGCCTTCTTTGCACCTCATCTACGATTTAAGAAACTTCCCAACAAAACCAATAGGGCCTAGAGGACTAACGCTTTTGTAGCCAACTTGGGCACCTCCAAGGCACAGTATTGACGGATAGTGTTTAGCCATTGAACATTGATGTTTAGGAATTGGACACGGAATGTTTAGCTTCTAAACATGTTTACAAACTGATAGCAAGATTCTGTTTAATTGCTAAACACAGTTTTTAGAGTGTAGTGGCCTTCCTGTGAGGTATATGAATGGGCAGGAAAGGAGGTGTGGTTGACTGGTCACGCCGAACCTTTCAGATGCTCCGAGATTTGGGAAACCAGCAACGAAGAATGAAGAAAATTCATTACCCGTAAATCTGACAATTATTGTGAAAACATGGTCAGCATGACATAAGCGTTTTTTTTTAGAACAGACAGGCTTTACAAACGAAACACTTACAAAAATCGATTTTCTTTCGGATGCATCTGCAGTAGAAAAAAGATGCGGGGACTTAGGAGAGCTGGGACTTTTTCTCCGGGTAAGAAGGTGAACTTTTACTGTATTTAAATGGAATCGTATTGGGAAAGTTTCGTAGTTTTGTCCTGTAGTACCTTCTCCACCGGGAAATTCCCTGTTGGGCGCTCTTCCCTGTTTGTCATTCGGAACATAATATGTTACATGAAAATGATCTGAACTGATTATTATTGTCATCCAACGTTAAGATTCAATGAAGCTAGGGAGGACAGACCAAAAACAAATCCGTATGATACTTCATAACCGACGTTTGACCGTTCAAGTTATACCACGATGCTCAGGAATGTAAAGTTACGATTAGGCCTATGTGTCTTTTGCAGCCCTCATCTTGCACTGTTTATCCCACGAGCGCCATGAGCCATGAACATAATGAACATACAACTTTAATGCTACGTGACTGCGCGTAGGGGAAATAATGACAGACCCCTACTGGTTTCTTCCTGCAGCAGTGACATTCACATCTATTCCAAAACTCAACCGGTGTTTGTATGAGATTCGTTCACACGTCAGGATCCGGGAATCTCAATTGAGAATACTTAGCAAACAAAACAGGGGAAAAGCACAGAATGAAAATGCAGGTGCGGGTCAGACATGGCTGAAAACCCCCATCAACCATCTGCGTTTGGCAAAATAGACAGTGAGCCCCACAAGACACTCTCTGTTTTGTTTACGTCCCTATATGGTGTCCTTTTGTTGGACAATTTGAGGATAATGTATTATTTAAGTTGTTCATCTGCCTGATGGGAGCTTAATAGCCCAAGCAGCGGTTGATGAGGCAAATCCAAACAAATAAGAATTAATAAAATATAATACACATTTGTCTACGGAGCACTTTTGCTTTTAAGAGACAGGAGCAGTAGAAGGATAACAACATAGACTCTTCCATATATTATTCATGATGAGCACAAACTCAAAAGGCGCGCCTATTCTCTTTAGGCCTACGTCTTTATTTAAGAAAAGAAAACCACTAATTGACATTTGAGAAAAATGCTGTAATTTTTTGACTTCATTATGTATAAGAAGCTCAAACAAGGGAAAGGGAAACGACGAAACGACTGCACCAACACCCAACAGCAAACAAACAAACACATCAAAAAAGTTAAGCCTATTGTATTTTCTCTCCGATGGCATCTTAGTGTGGCGTATCCAACATGCCCGGGGGAGGGTGGGGGGGGGGGGGGGGGTTGGCCCCTCCCGAGGACAGTTTGAAACTACTTTACAATTAGGGCAGCATTGACCTCCCCTCCCGCTTTCCCGCTTTTCAGCGCGAAAAAATAACCGCCCAAACCCAAACCCGAACCCAAACGCCAACCCAAACCCAAAAGATCAAAGCTGCGATTGCAAACGGTAGAGGGCAGTATATAAAGACTCCATGTGTATTTTTTTCACATTCCAGGGCGCGAACATCTGATCTTTGAACAGGAATTTCGGAGTGAGGGCCCTGCAGTATTCTCAAGGAGTTTTGGGTGTTTGGGGTTTGTATTTGTTTCTATTTATGTAAAGACCAGATGACCAGATAACGTTAAATGTGAAAAATCGACATCCATATACAATTTGTTTTCTTTTATTTGCCTCTTTTTTTTCTCCAAAATCTCCTCTTTATGTCGTGATTGTAGTATTGGTCTAATAGAGTTGACACATTTGCAGGCCGTGTTCATACTTTGTGTGATTCAACATATACATGAAATAACAAACCTGTGAAAGTTTGATCTCAATCCGTCAGCCGAGTGTGCCATGAGAAATATTGAAATCCGCTCTGTTTTAGCGGTGATTTTGTATACGTTCATATGTGCTTATAGCGAGTGTAGAAACTGAAATAATTCAAAGCGTTTTGGGAGGTCTTCAGATACAGTTTTCTCGAAGATGACAGCATTTCATAAGGAAATATTCCTCAGGAGAAGTGGTACTGATGGTTGGTATTTGTAAAAACAGTCAGCTTTCAGATTGAAACTAATCAGACTTATTTGTTATCATTATATGGGAAAATTAGGGATGCCGGTGATTTTCTTTAAGTTGTCCAGCGTCTGAAGATAAAGCAAAGGAAGCCTTATTATACATATTCTGGCCTGAAATTAGCCTACCATTTTCATCCTATCGACATATACCTGGAAACCATTTCGCAGGTCGCAGGTTGTCTTGGTTCTTTTCATTTAGAGTGTATAGCCTTTTGTTGATTAATTTGTGTACGTCAACACAAATGTTTGTGTTAAATGCTAAAATATCATTTTTATCATTTCATGCCTGAGGACAACATCGATATTTTGTTTCTCTCGATTTGAACAAAATAATTTCCATCAGCATTGTTATGTGACCATTGCTCTGCCTAAAGCCGAAACGACGAATGTCTTAATGGCTTAGAGCATTCACAGGCCATCACATTCATAGCCCTCGAGCCATTTTTTGTTCAAGGAGTAAAATGTGATATGCGACATCACGCATGCACAAGGATTTAGAAAATGCCACTAACCAAGATTTTCACAGGAGGCCCTGGGTGCACCACACTAAATAGGCCAAAATGGCTGCGCCAAACTGATTAGGCCCCCTACTATCAATTGTAAACCCACGACTTTTTTTGAATAATACATTTCTGGGGGTCATGCAATTGATAGATTGTGTAATTATGACCAGCTATCGTAACCTGGGGGTTCTGTGCTTCAACTTTTGTGAAGACTTGATAAATCATGGCTTTAAAATTGGTCATATTTGGCTTGGAAAGTGGAGGGATGCTTTATGAAAAATGGCAGCTACTACGGTTTATTTAGTGTGGTGCACCCCCCCCCCCCCCCCACCCCCCCCCCCCCCCCCCCCCCCCCCGATGTGTGAATACCGCCCTCAATCGGTCCGACTGGAGGTGAGCAGGGATGGGTTGCCAGTCAGACTTAAGCGCTTCCATGGCCGGGGGCGGGGTGGGGTGGGTGGAAATATGCCCTCCTGTATTTGCTGTTATTGCTGTCCTTTTGTATTAACCCAATAATGGTGAGATTTGAAGGTTTGCATGGTGAAATGCAATAAGGTAACTGGTTTGCGGCAGCACCATGTATTAAATCTCTTTTGTGAGTTTGTGTGGTTCTGAAAAGAACCGGAGGGAACTCAACGTTTCGGACAGTATGCTTTGCCCGTCGTCAGGAGACTGTCTGACGACGGGCAGAGCATACTGTACGAAACGTTGAGTTCCCTCCGGTTCTTTTCAGAACCACACAAACTCACAAAAGAGATTGATACTGTGCTACCGCAAACCAGTTACATTATAACACAATAATGGTTCGGCTGATCCGTAACTTGAAATTTCCTAACATTTCTTAACATATATCAGGGGTCAGTTGGTAACAAAACCATTTTCTTTTCACAACTTCTTGCTTACGATGACAACCAATTTACATGGTAACCATGCATATTGACCAGGCTATGTATAAAGAAACGCAAGTAAAGGTTGATTATCGACGTCAAAAACATGGTCATGCTACCGAACCTTAAAAGTAGTGTACACGATTGGTAATCCTCCCATATTTTTTACTGAATTATTACGAAATACCTGACTAGACTGTTAGCTAATAGAGGTCTCAATCATCCTGTGAAATGATGGCACCTGGTGTGCTGTTGTTTTCAAGAAAAGTGAAAATGTATGTCGTTTTCAATAACTGTTCTCTTTTTATTACTGCCCTCTATTGACCGCCTTGTGTCTGAAATGGGTTAACAATCCGAAAACGGTCGCAAGGTTGCAATTACAGTACGTGTGTGTACATACATATGTCGTATGCACAGTGGACTGAAGCGACGGGTTGTAACCAGTCGGCTCTGCCTAGTTATGTGACCAATTGAAAACGATCTCTTTTACAAAAATTTGGCGTATTTCACAAGAGGGCGCTATAACAAATCCAGTTAACTGCCGCCCGACGGTTGAAAACAACCCAGATTTTCTCTCGTCTTTTTTCGCCATCCAAGAACGCAAAACTTTGAACAGGTCAGTGAAAGTTATTTCCTATAAAATACTGACCCCAAATCCGCCCATTTCTGAAAATTGCAACAATGACCAATCATGTACACTACATTTAATACATTTACTTTTGAAAATTAAGCACTGTCACCAGCGGTGGCGATTTCTCGTCAAGGTTGGGGGGTGGGACGGAGAAAAATGCGCAACAACTTCGACGCGCTAGTTGTGCAATGGCATCACCTTGATTGTATTTGTTAAATTTGTTTTATTGTTATCAACCACGTACGAAGTACTATGGGGATGCTAAAAATAGGTAAACTTTATACTTACCTCTTGGGTTTAGTTAAAACCTGCCGAATGCATGGTTTCCGTTCTGTCGACGAATTCCATAAAACGTTATAGTGTACATTATGCCCTGTTCCCAGGATAGCTTACCAGACCAGTCGTTCACCAATAAAGAAATACGAACAACAAATATTGGAGATTACATACCCATCCCTGACCAATACTTTTTCGGAAGAACGCACAATCAGTTCAAGTGTTATTAGAGAGATCATGTAATCGGACATTTTGTATTTGGTGTCTCTTGTGTCTCCTGGGAATTTTTTGAAAATGTGTGCTGATGTTTGTGTGTTTTGGTGCGTTGTGGTGCATGTAAAAGTCAATAACTCATTGCAGAATATGGGGGGGGGGACACTGACTTAGCCGTCCCCTCAACAAAAAATATTGGGGTCCCCCCCCCCCCCCGGATCGCCGCCAATGACTGTCACATAATTTATCGAAGTGCATTATGGGAATTCAATTTTTTTGTAGTTTGTGAACTATGAAACTATAATTTAAACGTCGATTACATTCCATGCGTAATCTGTAAAAAGTGTCATTTAGGGATCTATTCGCTATTTTCCCATGAAAAAAAGTAATAGCGCCACCAGCGGTGACCTTGAAGGCTGAAATACAGCAAGTTTTATAGAGGTGGATGGTGATGCAACGAATATATTACTACTAAATTTGAAAGCATTTAAATTCAAAATCAAAAAGTTTATTCGGCAGATAAAACTACGTAAAATGTATTTTCTTGGTTGAATTTTAATGACAGTGGCATTGCATCTGAGCCGAACATTCTGCTTTTAACTTAAAATATGCAACATAATTATTGCTCTCTCTCTCTCTCTCCCTCTATCCCGTTTTGCGTATAGGATCACTGAAACAAGGATGAACACATTTGATTCAAAGGTAGCCTGTCTTCAACACCCACCCCCCCCCCCCCCCCCCCGATAGTTTTACAGCAGTGATGTAGTCGAGACCATCACAGGACCCTGCAAGATCCTGCAAGACCAACACAAGACCATCACAAGACCTTCAGTCTTAATTCAAGTCTCAAACTATATTCAAATGAACTGTAATAAAAGCATTCCTTTGTCATGGTATATGCCTGTTACTTGTGCCTGCAACAAGCTGGTCTTGTGCCTGGTCTTGTGATGGTCTCGACTACATCACTGTTTTACAGGGCAGTCTTTATCTTCTTCAATCCACTTGCACGGTTACCAATAACTGATTTCAAGCCATTTTCCCCAAGGCGTAACCAAGCTAATCACACAGGGCAATAACATAATAACTATTTATATGATTACAAAGCGACACATGCGTCATAGACCCAGTTCCGACAACTGCTAAGAAAGCGCCACCACTTGTCCGTCTTACTTATGATT
Source organism: Hippasteria phrygiana (assembly GCA_037893225.1). Taxonomy (NCBI): domain Eukaryota; kingdom Metazoa; phylum Echinodermata; class Asteroidea; order Valvatida; family Goniasteridae; genus Hippasteria; species Hippasteria phrygiana. The sequence goes on along the minus strand of JAZGUH010000799.1, from coordinate 26,687 downwards.
ATTAAAATGGAAGAGTTTTGAGACGCTGGTGGCAGCAGACATAACGGTCATTTTTGCTAGTTCTGAGCATGCACATGTAGTTCTGAGCTTGAGCGCGTTCTGAGCATGCACCATTAATCTCCGAGTTTACAAATCTGGATAGATCATTGGTTGTTCAAGTTGACGACATCATCCGCCATCTTTCCACTCCACGTGATGCGCGAAAATAATACATAAAACTGGTACAAGCATGACGTAAGCAGGCGCCAGGCGAGGCAGCAATGATTTATATGGATGTCCCACGAGTGGTAATATGGCGTCTGCTGGCGACAGTTGTTGGTACAGCTCACAGCGGCAATGGGCTATCCAGATTTTATACATTGAGATCAGTGGTATCTGCACGACTGATGAGAATCAGGGTGCACCACACTAAATAGACTAAAATGGCTGCGCCAAACTGATGACCATAAATTGTAAACCCATTTTTTTGGAATAATGAATTGTTGGGGGTCATGCAATTGATAGATTGTGTAATTATGATCAGCTAGCATAACCCGGGAGTTCTGTGCTTCACCTTTTGTGAAGACTTGATAAATGTTGGCTTGAAAATTTGTCATATTTGGCTTGGCAAGTGGAGGGATGCTGTATAAAAAAGGGCAACTAGCCGGTTTGGGAAAAACCACTTTTTCGGGTGTGGTACTTTCTGAGGATAATTAGCAAACATTCTAAATGGCTAACTTGCTAAAAATTGAAACGAATTTGACAGATTAAGATTCAAAATATAATTTTCAGTAGTGCCACAAAAACTGAGAGACTCCTGGATAAGGATTTTTTCACTAAGGTCAATGGGAGTTTAATGGGAGTTTATTTAGTGTGGTGCACCCTATATATACACACAAAATGACGGCGCCCAGCAGCCATTTTGCTTAATGCCTGCTTTGTTTACAATTATCCGTAGGCTTGAAACGAGGACAAGAATAAGTTGTTGGAGACATTTTTCATCAGATAGTGCTGCTATTTTATTGAAAACATCATTCCAGAGGCTTCAAACATTAAGTATACATTTATATTGCTATTTATAAAAGTTGAAATACATGATTTATCAGATTAACTCAAAGTTTGAACAGTGGGTAGTTTGATTTGGGAAGCTCAGTTGGCATTTTGTTTTGTTTTTTAATATGCATTAGGCATGTGTTCATGTGTTAAACGAAAACCAAAACAGTTGATACAATAATAAAAGAAAGTGCAGGAAAAACCGTCTACATGATGCCCCATTTGGCAGGGCTATGTGAAGAGGAAGAGGGGGAGGGGTGGTGGTCAGGGGCGGCGGAACACGTTTGAAAGTGTGGGGGGGAGCAGCGCCGGTGCTGTTTTTCTTTATGCGGAGCTGCCAAAAGTGAAAGGGTGGGGCTAATGGCTCCCCCCCCCCCCTGTTCCGCCGCCAGTAGTGGTGGTTTATAGGGCATAATGAATGTCCAGTTTTCAGACAGCGATTCACGCACAATGATGCGTGGCGTGTGAATCGGTTGGCTTACAGTGTCTGGAATGCCCTTTGCAACAAGCCCCACCCACGCCCCGCCCACCCCCATCCCCTCCACCCCCCTTTCTAGAGGTGAAATGGTATTTGGAAACACAGTAAAAGGTAGTAAAATGCCTTTGTATTTACTCTCAATAAAGCAAAGCACAAAACTTAATATGAATGCATGGTTAGACATGTTGAGGGGAAAGCAACTCCCCCCCCCCATCCCCTTTCCCTTTTACAGCTTCCCCATACTAATTGTTCCCCTCTTGCTGTTAAATAAATGATTTGTAAAGCTGTGAGATTTCTTATCATCAAAAGTGATACATTAAAATAGCTTTTTAAGGGAGAAAAGCGCCTTTTGTCGTATTGAGGCCGGTTCATACTTTGTGACGAATTTATGATGTCAACGCCAGATAATCGCGCTGCGAATTCGTAAAAGTTGAACACATTTCAACTTGTGCGAATCTTCGCCGCAAATGTTTCTTGGCGTCAAATTCGTTTCGCGTTTGCATACGTTTGCATATGATTCCGCATGTACTTTTTCATCCATGCAATTCTTTAATGACATGAATACCGTAGAACATCGTTTTTCCATATTACAAATTTCAGACGAATTTGACGACGAAATGATGCGAAGTCGATTCATATCATTTCGTATAATGAATCGTAAACGTGTCGTAAGTACTTCGTAATTGAATTGGTTGAGTGTCGAAATTATTCGCAAGACTTCGTAAACACCTCGTATTGTCGCGTAAGTCGTGGTGCCAATTTTGAAATTTTCGAAGCTTTTACGAAGCGTTACGATTTTGGAAGCCTTCGCAATATGTCGCAACGGTGTCGTAACTTGTCGTAATTGCTTCGCGAATGCATCGTAATCTTTCGTAACCATATCGGGCTGGTTCGGCAATTTGTTTTCCCTCAATGAAGTGTCACGACAGTTCACGAAGTAGTTGCGAAGCAGTTACGACACGTTACGAAGTTTACGACATGGTAACGAAGTAATTACGATATGGTTACGAACCAAGCCGAAAAAGTAGCGTCAACACGAAACACCTGTGTTTTGTCGCGAACCGTTTACGAATTTGGTTACGAATTGATGAGAATGACGACGAATTCATTCACGAAACCATTAAGACATTGCGACTCAGTTATGAAGCGTTTGCGACTTTGACGAAGCACTTACGACGCGGTTACGAACTTGCCGACGTGGTAATTCCCTGACGTCTATAAATCGCTCCGTTTTGTCTGTATAGGGTCAGGGAAGCAGACTACAAGAACAACATTTTTTTTCTGTTTTCCCAGCATCTATGCACACAAAACTTTAAACAGATCACTATTACAACATTTGCTATAAAAAACTAACCCCCAAATCCATTCATTTCTGAAAATTACAGCAAAAGCAAATACCTTTAAATCTGCCACTGCAATCCCGCTACGCCACTGAAAATAAGAAGCGCGCAAATTCAAGTGAATGTGTCAATATTTCTCATTTAAAGTTCTTATGTAAACTACTTCCAGAAACTTTGTTTATGCAAGTTCGCCCCGAACAAGGCTAAAAGCGACTGAACGGAGAGGGAAAAAAAAATCAAAGATGCAAGAGGTAGGAATTATCCTCTCGAAGCAGGAAAGATCACAAAATGAAGGGAAACATGCATCAGGCATTGGATTCCATAGAGAACGAGGAGAAAAGCTCTTGGCATAGTTTTTTGTTCTACATCTTGGTACAACTGTAAGAAAGAAGAAAAAAGGAGAAAAAAGAGAGAAAAAGAAGAAATAAGAAAATAAAACAAAAAATAATAAAAAGTGTGTCTTCACAACTTGCTGTTTAGGCCGTGTAACATTTGCAGTGTTTTATCACGTGGCTTGACTTTCTGTTTTTGACACGCGATGTGCTGCAGCCAATAGTAACATGCGGATGACGTAAGGGAGCGACGGAACGCCCTCAGCGTTAGGGAGCTTACATTTCCTGAACTACGACTATATACTCCTAAAATAATCACACTAGTCATATTCTCAGCACATGGCAATTTCAAAGACCTTTGATCCAACAAACTAAGATAGTTTTTATCAAGATCAGTGTGGCAATCTTGTACAACATTTCCCATCTATTCATACAACAAATCGGGGAAAAGTGGGAGTATTTCCCCAGTGAGTTCTATTGTGACAAAGCAACTGACCTAGAATCAACTTGAAACCTTACACAACAGTAATAAGAAAAAGAAATACTATTGAAATATGTTCAATTAGTATTTATTTCCTTCTTTCTTTCTTTCAAATCTACAGATATTAAAGTTTTAAACTTGTCGAATGGTCCAGCCAGGACTAGCACAACAAAATGCATATTTTGTACTTCCATATCCACACCCAATGCTGATTACATCTTTAACATTATAGTATTGGCCATCCTATTTTGCTGATATTTCAGGTGATTCAAATGGATCCAGTTAGTAGTTTGCAGCAGATTAATTAATTTTCATAAAATTGGAGTGAAAGCACAGCATAACAACACCGAAGACAGAGAGTACAATGCATAATTAAATAAATAAATCGTCAAACAATCCACACGGGAAACTGACTAGGTAAATTTGAATACATTTTCAAAGTGAACAAAGAAACTGGCAGGAGCGGGATTCGAACATGCGACCTCCGGGTTACCGTACCGGCGCTCTACCAACTAAGCTATCTTGCCCTATGTTGGCGGTCTCCCAAATTGTCAGTATCTTTGTTCGGGTGGGCGCTAGTCAGTAGTCATAAACCCAGAATGCCGTATAGCCAGGGATCACACCCAATTTTACGATACAACCTGGGAAGCGACATTGTGGGGATCACTCAATGAGGATACGACTTCTTAACTTATAATTCGTCAAACAATCCATACGGGAAACTGACTAGGTAAATTCGAATACATACGACTTTTTAACTTAATAAATATATAAATAAATGCATCAATAAATAAAAAAATTATGCACCTAAAAAGTAATAGAATACAAGAACATTTAATCATATAATATATCATACCCTGAATAGAAAAAAAAAAAAAAAAGTAAACAGCCAACTGTCAAGGTATTTAACAAATCAAACAAGCCGACAAAGCCACACCAACAAGTATAGTCACAGGTCATTCAACGGGATGGGAGTGACAAATAAATAAACAAACAAACGAAATACACAAATAGCCTACATCATTAGGCTATACAACTCAAAATGATCTTTTTGTTTTCTAAATTCTTTTGAATTATTAATAAATGAAAGGTTTGAGGAAACACCATGTGGAAATATTTCTCAATTCAGAGAACGGTTCTGAAAAGAACCAGAGGTATAAACTCGACGTTCCGGTCAGTATGCTCGGACCATTGATCTCCAGACTGGATAGGACACCGCGTCACGTCGTGTGTGTGCACGAATGCGCGGCCGCGCAATGGCGGCGCAAGAGGGTAAACGCGCACTGTGTGTTTACTTTATGTACTCTGGAAAGGTGGATTTACCGAAGAAAGAAAAATGGCTATGGGGAGTTTAAGCGCTCCCCAAACAATTCATTAAAACAAATAAATTGCTGTTTCATTTTGATCACACCTGTAAGTCATTAGAGCAGTCGTATTATTTGTATTGAATGACAACATACACGAATTTAATAATCGTATTGAATATTATTCTGAAATGACATCGTATTTTTAATTCTGAACACCCATTGTTACATGTATTATTTTATACACTGAACACTCACAAAGAGAAAACGTATCGGGGTTCATTCAAATGTAACACAAATTTATGTTACAAAATGGAGCATCAAACTAAATCAATTAGAATCTAAAAGGTAAAGACAAAACTTGCTTGGAAATATGACAAACTAATGGATTTTTTGAGCTGATGTCTCACCCGGTCTCCATTGATTGCTTCTGTTAAAACATGAAGACATACCCCCCCCCCCCCCCCCCCCTCCACACACACACACACAAGTGTGTAAACACCGGCAATCGCGGACCTCCCATTGTCCCTCTTTTGTTTATACTCTAACTTTTTCGGAAGGCCTCCCATATGTTTTGTACACGATTTTCAATCGTGGACGTTCGGTCAAACGTGGACCGTTTGTCTACGCCCTAACCCTTTTGTCCTAGGTCCACGATTGTTGGTATATACATACTCAATGACACACAGTCGTACTTTCCTATACTCGTGAGGACAATGTTTTGTGTTTCCTATTCTTCCTTTAATACAACCCAACCCCATAGACTAAGCACGTATCTTTACGTTCGAGGACCGATTTTAACAAAAGACCTACTCTCGAGGAAAAGAAAGATTATTTTGTATTTTCTTTCTCCTCTTGTCCTCGAACGTAGTACACATACCGGCAATCGCGGACTCCCCATTGTCCCTCTTTTGTTTGTGCATTGTACTTTAACTTTTTCGGAAGGCCTCCCGGATGTTTTGTACACCAATTTTAATCGTGGACGTTCGGCCAATCGTAGACCCTTTGTCTATGCCCTAACTTGTTTGTCCCTAGTCCACGATTGCCGGTATTTACATACACTTTTTGGAAGGACCCTCATTGCTTTTGTACACGATTTTCAACCGTGGACCTTGACTCAACCTTGGACCCTATTGTCCCCTTTGTTAAAGGTCTACGGTTTGAATAGCTATAAAAAACTCTCACACACATCAAACCGCATAATATGCACAGCCACCATAGTTACCAGGCCTATCGTATTAAACATGCCTTTGTATTGTCTACTCTCAATAAAGCATAGCACAAAACGTAATATGAATGCATGGTTAGAAATGTTGAGGGAAAAGCAAAACCCGCCCCCCACGCCCCCACCCCCCCACCCCCCCCCCCCCCCCCCCCCCTCCCCCCTCCTTTTTCACAGCTTCCTCATACTAATGTTGCCCACCTCTTGTTGTTCAATATATGATTTTGTTTGTAAAGCTGTCTTTTAAAATGCGCACTCGAGACGGCGTTTAGACGCGGTGACCTAATCCAGTCTATATACTGGAGATCAATGGCTCTGACCGTCTTTAGGAGAATGCCTAAACTCTACGAAAGTTAAACTTAAGTAGCCTAAAGAGTGGCCCGATGGCGTGTGAATATGGGGAAGTTGCATCATGTGAGGATGCCGAGTTGCATCCTGTGAATCACTAGAATCCTAAAGCAAGCTGGGAATGTGGTGTGCCCACTGGGGTGGAAGAGTAGGGCAACAATCTAGAGGCCTTTTCCCACTAGTCAAAATTTCGGGGGTGGCCCCGGAGCGGCGCGGGGGTGAGAATCTGCGACGTTTCACACTAGCCATTTTCGCCCCGGGGCCACCTCCGAGATTGGTTTCGCCTTTAGGCGAACTCACCCCTGCTCTAGGCCTGGGGTGAGATTTTTCAACCCAGGGCGAGACCGATCTCGGGGGTGGCCCCGGGGCGAAAATGTCTAGTGTGAAACGTCGCACATTCTCACCCCTGCGTGCGGGTCTTCGTACAACCCGGGTAGAGAAACAGAGTTTAGTCCCGACGAATTTACATAAGAGGACCAAAGGTCATGTCAAAGCGCGCGCTATTGTTGTACAGCAGTTTTTGACAACGTGATCTTGACTCATTTCGCCGAGCTATTTGCCTTTGCAAAGTATACAAATATGGCAGCAAATGTATGCCATGTCAACAGACGTGAGAGGAGCCATTTTGTTGTTTTGTAAAATAGCATTATGGGATTGGTTTTTCGCTGCAGTTCGCGCGCTTGCAACTGAGATTTCTGGGTAAAGCATTTACGCATGCGCATCGCCCAGCATGAGCCGCGGCACGGCCCGACTGCACGTCAAGTCTGAAACGTGCATGACCAACCTCGGGGCAATGTCGCCCCAGGGTTGGCTGAGGTAGGTTTCCGCGAAACGTGTGAAACGACGCGGGTTGAACCACTGATCTCTATACACTGGATTGGCAGCGCAGCAGTGATTGCCTATGCGTGAATTGAAGCCACCGCACGGCCATCTTGCTATATTCAAAACAATGACCGCTTTTCCAGGTACGAATTCAACTCCGTCTCCAACTTCAGCCCATTCGCAAACTGCATGCATTAATGAAGTTTGGCAATTGTTTTGAATATAGCAAGATGGCCGCGCGGTGGCTTCAATCGCGGAGCTTCGCAGCCAATCCAGTGTATGGAGATCAGTGGGTTGAACTAGGGGGTGAAAACGCCGGGGCGGCCCCGGGGCCGCCCCGGCGTTTAGTTCGCCCCGTGGTTCGGCGCTCTAGTGTGAAAAGGCCCTTAGGTAGGACCTAGGATATTGAGGACCCATCAGTCTGATGTGTATGTGGTCATGTAGGAGTGGAAGCCATTGAGGTGAAACTTGGCATCCTCACAGGATGCGATCGCCCACTCATTAGGCTACTTGAAGGTTAACTTTCTTAGAGTTTAGGCATTCTCCCGAAGACGGTCTGGTTCTTTTCAGAACCATTCTCTGAATTGAGAAATATTTTCCCATGGTGTTTCCGCAAACCTCTCATTTATTAGTAACTCCGCCATGCAAAGCCTCAAATCTTACTTTAAATTACTTATGATATATATTTATGATATATATTTATTTCCATGCTTCACGGATACAATACATTCATTTATAGTAGGGCCTATATATGTATATTACAACAATTATATATATATACCTTCGTAGAATTAACAAGAACTTCCCCTTTATTTATGTGTTATAACCAAAAAGCATGGCAGGTCCTCGGTAGAAGCCAAAGGCTTGTGCGAGACCAAGGGCCTGTTCCACTTATAACAAATGACTAATTACATGATAGAAGATTAAATAAGAAAATATAGATATGAAAATGATAATAATACTGCAGATGTACTAATATAAATACGCTATAGTTGGTCCAGTAGATGTTGCTTTAGTAATTTTTTAAAGGTGAAATATGTTCCAGTGGTAAGAGTATGGGGTAAACTATTCCACAACAGGGGTGCTTGAAATTTAACAGATGACTTATATGTTGTGGTTCTAACAGAGCTAAGCCATAATTTGTTCGCATTTCTGGTTTTATAGCTGTGAACATCAGCACATTGTTTAAACAAATTAGATAAACTACTTGGGAGATTATTATGCACATATTTAAAGATAACTTCAGTTTCACTGAAGTCTTACCTATTTTTGCCGGTAAAACCATCACTGTTGCTGCTCTTGCGGCGAAGTAAAAACTGCAACGGTTCATGGGGGGGGGGGGGGGGGGGGGGGGTGTTGCCCAAGTTTGCTCTCTAAAACATTGTTCGCTTCCGAATTAACAACAGGGGCAGATCTGGGGGTGGGGCCGAAGTCAGGGCGTAGCCAGGTTTTGGTAAGGGGTGAAAGGGGGGGGGGGGTGGATAAACGGCCGTTTTCAAGGAGGGCAAGTAACCCCTAAATGCATATATTTCTGAAAATTGCAGTAAAAGCAAATATCGTATACTCCCTTTAAGGGTGACCTCTGAGAAGATCAGGCTACATTTGTCTATACTGCACAACTACAGTCAGAAGTTTGGTTGGGAGTGGGGCGAATAGGGGAGGGGTACATGCCCATGCCCCCAAGCTAACCCAGCGTTGGTGATGTCATTATAGTTCCTGTTGATGGTTCTTTGCCATCGGTGGTAATTTCAGTTGGTGATGTGGTAATATTTGGTATGAATGTTGTTGGTCATGACGTGACTTCTGTAGATTGTTGATTTTGTTTGTATACTGCCGTAGAAGTGGATATAATTTGTATTGTTAATGATGTGCTGTTAGTGGTGATTGTGTGCTTATTGCATGTTTTGTCCAAGCTCAATAATTGTATCTATAGTCAGGAAAGAGGAATAAATCTTACTTCAAAACGCATTCTCTGTTAAAGCATGGAGGAAGAAAAGTCAAATCAGGTTTTAATGTACAAATTGCGTGAACTGCAATTTAATGACCGCAATAAAAAAATAGCTTATCTATTTTTTTTTCCTGCTAAGGTCTCGATAAACAAGTGCACTGGTTCCATCACCGGACGAATTTCTGCAAAAAAACAGACTGTTATCGCCAAACCGAGTCTCGTGACGCGGTACCACCCCCTTCCATTCAATACTGAAGTATGGTCGAGAGGCCCATCGGCGAGGCGTATCAGGCCCGAAATATCTGCTGTGATTAGGCCTTGAATAGGCAGAATCACTCAGGAGGTTATAAATACGCTTATTTACGGTGGCTGTGTTGACTGTGCATGAATTGCGGGTCACGCAGACACCACCCCCTGTGATCGAGACTGAAAACGAATATAAAACCCTCTTATTGATGTCGCTGATGGCACACAAACAAAACGAACTTGTTTCCTGGTCGCAAATCCTCTTCCGAATAAGTACAGGAAACATGATGTGAAAAAAATACAGTCGAAGAACATTAGGCTTTATTATAGCGTGCAAGTCGATTTCAAAATCCACTGGTACCGGTAATGTAGGGGGAGGTGAGCTGGTTACACCGACGGTGGAAGTAACCCCGCCTGGGTCTGTATGTCTGAAAATTGGGATAACTTGTTTGATTCTGTTTATAGAATTTTCCTCTAATTAACAACTGTACTTCCATGCGCAGCGTCCCATTTTATGAACCATTCTGTTTTCTGCTGGTGTGAGCTGAGAAAGCTAAAATAATGTGGTCTTGTAAAGACAAAAACGAGGTTTTTCGATTTACATGTATCGCAAATTGATGACAAATATAATATAGGTTTTCCCGGCCAATTTCATCACAAATTAATTCAATTTCATTAACACGCATTCAAATTCACGCATTTCCTCCTAATTCAATCAAACCAGGGTTTCTTTTTAGCTACTATTGCATTCAATTTCGTGTTTGTGCACACATGATTTCGTTCTTTTCATTCAGGTTCGTTTTAGTCATTCTATTTTGATTTATAGGCATTCAAGACTACATTTTTACCAATCTTCAGTTGAATTTCTACTACCTATCTACAATTGATGAAATCAAATTGAGACTCATCGAAGCGCACATGAATTTGTTGCTAGTTTTTGTTTTCTTTTTCGTTTATGGGCAATGAATTTCAAATTGAACATGAGTTAGGCCATTGTACATGAGTTAGGCCCTATGGCTTAGGCCCTACGGCTTGTTTATTCGAGGAAGCTGGCAATAGCTCTTTTACTGGCACTTGAGTTTTTCTTTGTTAGATGCGTTTCGGTGTTGTTTGCATTTAATGTGTTAGTGTCTTAATTGCAATAATTGTTCCTTTTGCTTTGTTACCCCATGATTAAAGTTAAAGCCTGTACCCTATATATCTAGAAGACTGTTAAGTAAAGTTTAAAAAGTTGTGGTGATAAGTTTGAAATGAAAACAAAGTCTGAGTTTTCACGGGTCTTTATGTTTTCTTCTTTATTTCTGCTAATGTTCGGACCACGTCAAATTAAAATACGAATCAGAAAGCACATATCTATACCATAGAAACTAATTTGAATGTAAACATTTGGAAAAATGTTTGCCAATTGATGAAATTGAATGGTTGACCAGCCTCTTGCTGCTGGCTTTTACAAAATTTAATGATCTTTGCGACCTCATGAATTTGAATGATCTTATTTGGCCAGTGAATGCTGACTGCTGAAATAGAATAACTCCTTTTGACTGTTGAATGCTGATGCAACGGAGCATTCATTTTCAAACGAAATTGAATGAGCCGGGTATTATATTGAATGAATTTTTGTTTAAATTGGCCGGGAAAACCTATAATAATAAAAAAAAATACCTAAATCTTTGACCAGTCTGTTATGTGGTAAAAACAGACTAAAGAGTCCGTGGCTAGACTGGTCAGTGTGTAGTTCCATGACCGAAGTCATAAAAAGTGAATTCGCGAGACTCACACGCTCCATTGGCAAAAGCTGTCTACACTCTTCATCATTAGGCCGCTTGTACTTTGTTTAACGTCTTTGACCAATGAGAAAGCCTAGTCTACCTTAAAGTTAGCTAATTGTGACCGACAAGACCAAAATGATCACGTATATCTATATGCGTTAAAGTTATTCAAAATACAGCTGAATTTGTCCTGGGTTAAGGAAATATTTGCTGCAGGCAAGTGAACTTGCAATTGGACAAATTACAAAAAAAAAACTTGAAAAAATAACGATAAGCATCGGGATCACAAACTATTTTATTTTTCTCGAGGTGCATAAAAGTTGACCAACTTTGTTAAAGCCCCGGGTATGCAGTTTCAAAGTCCAGAGAGCTTAATGGGTTGATTGCAAGCCACACCAGCACGATTTTGCAAACGTGAAACACTATACGGAATGCTACGAGGGCGTATGTATTTGAACTATCATGACAAGTTTATAGACCTTGTGCATATTCGGTGCGAACCTGAGGGACGAGTTTGAACGCCCTTAAGTCTACGTAGTTTACGTACATTGTGTATATTTTTCTTACGTCAGTACAAATACAGTTAGTGGAAAATAATTAAAATACAATTGCCGATTGTGCAAAAAAACAATGGGGGGTTTAGAGTGTGAAAAAACATCTAGAAATATATCTCTGGCGAAAGTTGTGATCCCACATTTCTCAGTTGCGATCTTCTTTTGAGAATCATGCAAACCCTTTCAATTTCGTTGGCTGATTCTTTTTGAAATAGTCGTTGTGGAACTGAAATGCCAAAATTCATTGTCAAATTGTTACCTCTCAAAGTTTGAATTTTGTGAACTCTGTCATGATTTAGGCGTGGGTCCTTGTGCCCCGGCCCTTTACCACCGTCCCCGTATCCTCCACTTTCTTTCTTTCGTATGATCCCTAATGGATCTGGTTGCTGAGATTGGCCGACCTAAGTCGTTGCCCTGTAGCCACCCGGGAGGTTCTTCAGCAAGGCCACGAAGTGCGAGAGGAAAGGAAGAAATGCTCAGTTTTAGAGGTTGGAGGAAAACCCTAACGTATATAGGGAAAACCCACGGAGTTAAGCAGGGACTGAGAACCCAATCCACATACTGACCCGGACAGGATTCGAACCTGGGCCACAGAGGTGTAAGGCGAGGAAAGAACCACTACGCCAACCTGACTCCCCATCCTCCACTGGGGAGTGCAGATAAATGCATGTTGTAATACCTGCAGTTCTTCCTATAGCAAAACTAATAGGGCAACTTTGGTGTCATGTTGTTACACCGCTGTTTATCTCGCCCAACTGCGAATATCCTAAATTACTGTAGAGTAGGCCTAGTTCATTATAGTCTGTGAAGAAAGTATTCTTAATAGGGGAAGATGCAAGTAAGGACAAGTTTTCAACTAAATCTAATGCAAGTGTCAAATTGTGATACATTTTTTCTGAAAGAAAATGACAATTCCTGTGTTTTGAATTTGACCTTGTTCGCTGATTAGTTTTTTGCATACAAGGCATTAGGCCTACATCGTCCCCCATCGCGACTATCTTTGCTGTAGCGCAAAGCTACCACAAAAATATACAAAAACGAAAATTATACAAAGCTTTACACTATTAATAAAGCTATTTCATTGAAAAATATACTCGAACTCATATTATATCCAGAATATTGTTGGAAACTGCTTTAAGTCATACCAGAAGATTTACAAAACTTCTTGTGACTTTAGTTTAGTCCACCTCCTCATATGGTAGTGGTTAATTTTCAGGGTTTAATTGAGGGTTAAAGGATAAATGTATTGAATATCCAGCTCAACTTGTTTTCACATGTTACAACGATACGAGCATGATCTTTTCATTTAAAGTAAAACAAATGGCGGTGAGAGAGCATCTTTGTTTGTAGCAGAGGAACCCCTTTTATATGAAAATAATAACAATACACAAATTATTCCTCACAACTAACCCGTCATCAATGTAGTGAAGCAGTATTGGTTGGAAATGTTTTCCATATACAAGCTATTTAATATGGAAATGAACTAAAACATTAAACCTTCTGCAAGGAAATGTAAAAAAAAGGTGCGGTACCGGTAGTTTTTATTTCACAATGCTTCGGAGACCTCTGATGACATCATAATTGGCTCATAAATATGAAAATTTGCAGTAACATAAAACTATAATATTTGACAATATTACTCTCTCATATTGCTACGAATGACTTTGAAATATATACTAATAGTGCCTACATCAATTCTCTACGCAGGTCTTTATATTTCTCGACATTTTCAACTGGTATTATAGGCAAATTTCACATTGACGAAAATAGCACCGATCTGCGCACATCCGGATTTGAAAGCGAGGCTCAGTGCTAAGTAAATAGCATACGTCACGTTCATTCGTGTGGAATTTATGCAAGGTAAACTCTTGAATTTTATCATGTCGCTGATCAAGTCGTCCAAAACAATCTAACCCAGGTAAGTGTATTTGAGAATCATTGTTCTGTCGATTAAGAATGAATTTTTGACGATTTGTGTACTGAACCGGTACCGCTTGACCATGCTGACGGTGCGCTATGCTGTCATTTGCCGTGGTTTATGCATGTGTGAATAGATTTGTTAAATAGCACTTTGTTTGTTTAGCACTGACAGCCTCGCTTTCAACCCGAAATTGCGCAAACAGGGCTTATGTAAAATTAGATGTAGGCCCTACGTGTGTAAAGGTAGACAATGATTTACCGACATTTGCAAATGGTGACAATCTTAGCCACTAAGTGTATCTTTACTGCCAGGTTTGTCCTGCACTTGATCTGAAGTGGCTATTCGACGTCATTATAACATATGTTTGATACAGTGCATGTTCACGCTCACAATGGAATTACTGGAGCAGATATTCTCAACAATCGAAATGTCACGAATTGTTTCCTATGATGTATGTCTCCGTGTAGATGTTCGTGTATACTGTTGCACATTGCACGCTATATATATAACGTGCAACAGCAGGAAATCCTGCTTTAGAACGTACAAAACATGGTTTCAAGTTTTGTACGGTAACGGTTTTTCGTGTCACCATGGAGGAAGAAATTCTTCCTCCATGGTGTCACCAACCATCGCGTTTAGTTCACTGCGGCTTAGAGGACCGTTCAACCGATCATACTAAATACAGATGCACACGGAGCATATCTGTACATGTTTTTCTAAAGGAATGTTCATGGTTGTGAATACAATATTGAACGAATTGATTGTTCGTGCATATTCATGAAGAATAATTCTGTTGAGGAATACGACCTTGCGCTCTCCGTGGTCGGGCACCTTTAATAAGCATTTTATGTTGGGGAGTTTATTTGGAATTCAAACATTAAAATTTAGCTTGGGGCCGAAAACAGTGACAGAGCAGATCTTTCAGTATAATTGAAAACGCCAGGATTTTTTTTCGAAGAGGCAAACAACGCCCCGCTTATGTCAACGCAGAAATGATAAAGGTCAGTTTACATGTGTTGTGCCTACCTCGCCAGCTAGGTCAGGACACCGCCATCTTTGGTCGGCGCCAAACCGCAGCGTTGCACCCACTGGAACAGGGGGACTATCAGCTTCGTTACACCCAATGAGGTGCTGGGGGTGTGCCGGTAGCCCACGGCACCCATATGCGGTGGTACCTAGTTGGAGCAACACCTCAGAAAGCCTTGATCGAGGTGCCTTCTGGATCACCCCCCGCTTAAACTTCACCTTGGTGGGTTCGGCCCTCCGGTTTAATGTTTAACCCGCTCGGTCCAATGTTTTCTTGGATCTCGGCCGGCTGATTTGTGTAGATAAGCGGTAGTATCGCCGGGGTTTGCTCAGTCCTGGCCGCGTCATCGTCGCTTTATGCTTTAAGGTCAAGATCAGTCGACTGGCGGAGCAGGGCAGGTGAGGACACGGGGTCTGTGGCGGCTCCCCTTCAGCGGCAACTCCCACCAGGCTAGGTGACTCCTCGTAGCTGTGTTGGGCACGCCACGCCATGATGAGCAAGCGACTGTGGTAATGGCGCGAACCCGGGTGAGTGTATTCCACTACTGTGAGTAATCTGCATATGGCATGGCCGTACATGTAGGTGAATACAGCCTTGACATGTGAATACGCATTATTACCCACATTTGGGAATGAAAATCCTTCACTTTATATATTTCAAACTGGCTTATAGCCGTTCCTTCCAGAAATGAAGATTAACCGAACGATTTATATTACATCATAATGCTTGTAGGCATATAAGGTATGTGAGTACGGTACAACACACGTTGATATTTTGTTCCGCACAAATCTTCCCTTAACACTTATATCTCCGGAAACATACCATAGAAATGGATCATTCACCACAGTTCATTTGTTAATGTACATTCAAAACTATACGCGGAATTACCCTGCAAGTTGAATTCCAGACATATTACATTTTACAATAATGTATGAATCACGATCATTACGGTACTAACCTATGCTATGACTAATTCGATAGCGTAATGTCTACGCTGGTTGATTTATCATCATTATAGATACAGCCTTGTTAATGAGGAATTACATCTGATATAATTACAAAGCTAAAACCCTATCATCATTTTATCATTTAGAAGAGGTGTTTTTGTTTCCTTTTTAACCTTATCAAATAATTACACAGGGATATACCCCCTCAATGTGGCCAATCAGAACTGGGTACCGCCCCCTAATTAAAGGTATAATATATGATTGGAAGAGCTGACAACACATTTGTAAACAGTGTCTGTACTCTGTGTGATTTAACATAATACATGAACTTACACACTTGTGAAAGTCGGCTCAATCCGCCATCCGAGTCATGAGAAAATTGTGAAAATTGTTCTGTTTTAACAATGATTTTGTACACGTTCACATGGGCTTATTTTGATTGTTGAAAACTAAATAACCCATCGCGTTTTTGGAGGTCTCCAGGTACAATTTTCTGTGTCAAAGATGACAGCATTTCAGATGGAAATATTTCTCAGGAGGACTGGTACTGGTATCTTTATATTATCGTTCAGATCGAAACTACTAAATTGTGTTTTTGATCATTACCAACTTGATATATGATACCTTTAAGCATGGGTGTTTTTGTTAACCACTTACTTTTGTGGCCCAATGTGTATTCTCGTTTGTCGTTTTACAAAATTATTTGGCTAAATTATTTCCATGGGCCGATTTCCACTGAGTAAATGAACGCGGGCAAGACTGAACCGAATCCGGCGTGTTTACACAATTTCAATATCTACGTGAGCTGTGGTAGATGGAACAGTTTGCAGAGAGAAATTCCCCCCTTTTTACGGGGTGCGCGCTTTGTCCTCACAACTGGCATGATTCAACCCTGCCCTTTGTCAAATTGAGGGGGAGAATCACTGTTCCATATCACGTAGTAAAGTCTGGGATAAATAGGGTTGCTTCCCGTAGTACGGACAACAAAATCATCACCCGCGCACGCCGTTTACAGTATACCAATCGTAGGCTGCGTGACCTAACCGAGAATATATATCAGCCAGGTCTTGGATTAGTTTTGTATACTTAAAAAAGATGTGAATTTTGGAGTTATAACTGGGCCCCTGTAGAGTTGCGCCTTACGCGCCTGGGTTCAGTCGCGACATGGGTGACTGATCTCCCGAGCCATAAATTACAGACTTGGCCCATTATTGCAAATCCCTCGGTCTAGCCCCAGCTGGTAATTTATTTACACTGTGTATAGCCACACTCCCTACGATATCACAGGTCTCGCTCCCATCGTGGTGAGAGCAAATTGTGACAGATTTTTTTCTTTTTCGGCGTGCACCCCTACCCTTGTCGCAAACCGTACCCACGCACCACACGACCTCATAAACATACCGGTGTCGCTCGCCAACCCCGCCGTTGGGTCCCGCTGAAACCACTTTACAGCTCCCGGTCCACGCATCGATCCACGGAGAACTTTCGATGATATCTTTGGTTTTATTATCTGCTCTGCATTAACCCTGTAGATCCGAATTTGTGTAAGTTGTAAATCCTGTCACAAGTTTTGATCTCGCGGTACCTGCAGAGCAGAACTATGCATCTGTGATTTACTACCAGCTCTGATAGCGCTAGTGACACCATCACTATAAAGAGCGAAAGGGCTACGAACAGCACTGGCACCGGAGCTTTCATCTGATGAGCTCATTAAAGGTGACGAGTTACCAAAGAAAGCACCGATAGTTCGTTTGACCCTGGATGGAGTTCCTCTAAAAGTTCAATCGTCAGGCTAGCCTGCAGTTTCTATTCCTGTATAGTCCTACACATCTATTTTTGTGGATGAGCAGATCGCTAACATGTAGCTGAATCAGCCATGCATGTCTGTTGTGGTACTTCCCCTATTCCAACAAGTTTTAATTCACTGAATTTCATCTATCCTTTACTCAAAAACAGTTTAGCATGAGGGTCCCAAGCTATGGAATTCCTTAGATGTTATTTTAAAAATATATGACATCTTCCATCACTTAAATGCAGACATGGCCAAACTTAGGTATTAAATAACTATGTAAACGTATCGTGAGGTTGCAAGTACACTTTGATTTCTGTTAAGATGTTGTCTTGTTGTTATGGGTGCTTGTTTGTGAGTTTAGTTTAATTTAATATATTTTAGTTTTTGCTAAGGGTGGGGGGGGGGGGGCCTTACTTGATAAGCTTCTGCCTTTAAGGGGCCCAACCCACACGTTTTTTTTTATTGATTTATATTAATTCTTTCTGGTAATGATTCCTCAAAAACTCATATCGCACTGTAATTTGAAAGCCTGAAGAAACCTGTATACGACGAAATGAGGCGGGAAACCCACGGAGTCAGGCAGGAATTGAAAACCCAATCCACATGTCGGATCTGGTGGGATTCGAACCCGAAGGCGAGTAAAGTACCACTTAGCCAACCTGACTCCCCAAATTAATTTATTCTGCGAATTTATCTGTAGTTGGGTGTCGTACTGAAGTACGTTTTCCTCTAATGTGTAAAAAGAATCATCTTTACGTAAAAACGGAAATTGTAGAATCTAAAATGCGAACTACTACGGTATACTTCGTATTTGTTTTCCTGCGAAATGTCACCTGATTTGCTGGATTTTCACGTCTGTGGTTCTTGTCAACTTGGGTGAAACCAAGAGAGGAGTTTTCTATGAATCTTCCTTTTTAATCAAATACTGTGGAACTGTAGAATTTGTAGAATGATTATTGATTGAAATCGTTAGAAAATGTAAGGAAAAGCCTAGAAAATAATTGGTTAATTGTTTATTCGTGAGCAAAAACGCTTAAGTTATCTTATATTTGCTATCATTATGATACTAACTTTTCACCTTCATTTGTTACTGTTGTTGTCAATTAGTCGCTCTCTATCAGAGAGTTTTTACTCTTGGTTTTGCAAGCATGTCCTATTTTGGGGATTATTTATCAAGTCATCGATTTTCAGCCAACATGAAAATTGACATTTAAAAATGAATGACTTGAAAAAAAAAATGAATTATTGTTTCGTTAAGTTTACATTAGCCAAAGCAAAATAAATATCAATACTAATATTGAATGAAATATTGAATGAAATTACTCACCGGTACTTTGTATATCATATTTAAGGTGTTTTGTTTTCTTCAGCCGGCGAAAGTAGGCCTAACAATCAAATCAGCCAGATGGTGTTGCATAGAACATTAAAACATTAAAGGAGCGTCCAACATTTTGATATACTAGAACTAGGTGCAAATTGCTCTGTATATTAAGTGTGTGGATCAGTTTTAAGCGTAAACAAGTGCGGATGGAATCTGCGCTGGCGCAGTAGCATTTACACCGAACCTTTGAATTGGCTTTACGATGAGCGTAGATGACATTAAAAATCACATGCTAGTTGCATTGGGCGATGTGCTTAATGAGAACATCGAATATATAGCCGTTGTCGTTTTGTGGCAAAAGGTAGATTACCGTCCGTGTGTTATAAATTAATATTTTGTTACTTGGTGTCACATTATTTAAACTCTTAAATTAATAAAATTGTGCGTTTCTGATGTTATGAATATGAATTTGTCTTTACTTTTGTGTTTACCGTGTATATATGTTTCCCTCCATCTAGGCCTATGCTATAATCGGTGCTTGAAAATGCGGCCCGCCCCCTCACAGTAGACTATGTCTAAAAATGTCTGTTTTTCTTATCTTTCTTTTTGTCCATATATCCATTTCGCTCCATATCGTTCCTAGAGTCTCGTTTTTTTTCCTGTGTAATGTTGTATCATATATTTGTGTAGTATTTTCTCTGTTCTTAATTGTTTTTTGTTTTTTTACTATACATTGTTTCTCTAGGCTTGTCTCTTTTTGTTGGTAATGTACTTCCTCCCACCTCTAAAACTATAACTTCTTCTCATTGTCTTCTCTCTACAGGTTTCTCCAGGCTTTCGAACTTCAGTGCCTTGGGCACTTTTGAGGAATCCTTGGTTTCATTACCAGCAAAATAAAAAAAAATAATGCTTTTGTCACAGTTCGCTTGAATAGCTTGTGCCTTGGCTTCAGACCAGACATGCGATATGACTTGTGATTAACTTGTAACTGACTTGACATCACATGTAATCACAAGTCAATTACAAGTCACTTCGCAAGTCTAGTCTCAAGCCAAGTCACAAGCTTTTCAAAAGCCTTTCGTTGTCGTCGTTTGCAAACTGACTTCTGATTTGAACTGGCAATGACTTGTGATTGGCTTGATTACAACTCCGTAC
Source organism: Hippasteria phrygiana (assembly GCA_037893225.1). Classification (NCBI taxonomy): domain Eukaryota; kingdom Metazoa; phylum Echinodermata; class Asteroidea; order Valvatida; family Goniasteridae; genus Hippasteria; species Hippasteria phrygiana. The sequence goes on along the minus strand of JAZGUH010000799.1, from coordinate 6,648 downwards.
GGAAGGGACTTACAATCCATAAAAAATGTCCGGTTTCAAAATTTGGTGTTTGTGGCACTTTGGATAATAAAAATGAGAACATTTCTTCATTTGTATCATCTGATGTGGCCCAAGTACTGAATTTAATACCCTCTTACGCATGAAATGGAACACATATTTTTAGAATGTATAATTTATCTGAAATGTTGAGACGCAAGTCGATGTTTGTCTCCTTTTTTTATTTAGAAGGATCGTGTTTGTAAGTATGCGATATTAATCATTCGTTCAGCTATGCCCATGCATTATTTGCAATAAATACATTACAGGTTTTCTACCGTGTCCTTGTATTCTTCCTAGCGTCATCCAATGTATCCGTCAATCGTGTATTGCTATTAGAAAAAACGGTTCTCTGGCATAATTTTTGCCTTAAAAGCAGCTTTATGATCGGCCATACATGGCACATAAACATGGAGTTTATCTCTGGCAACACCAACGTGTGCCGCGGTGTCGTTAAATATTACAACTGTGTACCATGCCGCTGGTTAACGGTTAACATTGGCCAGAGATATAAATTATTATTCTTGGATCACCTTGTCACGGCTCAGACTGTTTATCAAGACTGCCTGTCAGGAGGTGAATAACTAAATATGTGAACCAAAGAATCATGTACAAATTTACTGAGTGTGAATCATGTGAATTGTTTACCGTAGATTGCATGCGCTATATTATCAAGAATTACTTATGCAGTTTTAGATTTACACCATGGTTAATTACATTTCCTAAACACTGGATGGGAATTCTCTATTTTGTGTTGAAGTTTCTGAACTGAAAGATGCAATTTTCTGCTTTATCGAAGCTATGATATTATGTCTTATTGAAGATAAGCTATTCTGTACATTTTACTTACTGTTGCTTTTAAACCATGTTTTACACTTCAAAAGCTGCCCGATTCAATGCGCGTATAGCGGCAGCTAGAAATTAGGTATTTTGGGCACTTGAAAAATTACGAATGGAGAGATTTGTTGACCTGATTGATTGATTGATTTCCATCCACCACAACATATGCAAACAAAAATAATGTTAAAATACACGGTGTGATGCAGAATACGTGGCAGAAACGAGATAAGAGGCCAGGTTCCTTTGCAGATTACTGACAGATAGTTTATTAATTTTAAGAAAAAGAGTTGGAGAGAAAAAAGTTGCTGTCTTGCAGAGTACATAAAAATAACTACATGATTAAATACCTGTAAGTTTAACTTTATACAATGCCTCAAGTATTTTAGTTGCCTTTCGTACATGGAACCGGACAATTTTTACATAGTATTTTCAGGCAAAACAAATCAAAGCAAAGAAGCCAATACACAACAAGAGAGTAATGAAAGAAAAACAAGAGAAAGAATATGGCACAATTTGGGAAAGAACACAACAAAAATCAACAACAAAACTGGCATCATTAAACGGATAATAATAAACGACATTGTCTTTCAAATGACATTAACTATTCCTTTTGAGCTTTACAAATTCAATCTGTCCAGTTTTGAAATTGTTGAGTTGATATTTGGAAAATTAATGATACACAAATTGCAAGGTTTTCTAAATTTATCCCAACGGGATTCGTTTACAAGGGGAGATGTTCAAAATGCACATTATTTCGTTTATTCTTTTTCAGAAATGATTTCGAAATGGTTTTGACGACATGGAATACGCCCCCTTATTAGTATTCAGTCACAGCGAGTCAATTTGTTTGTTATCTTAAACTGAGGCCATGTATTTCAATCGTATCAGGGAGGGGAAAAAGGAGAACTGTTTACCGTGTCGCGCTGTACTCTGGCCCTGAGTCGGTAAGGCATTGGTACCCGGGCAATTTGGCCAACTTACCGTGGGAAAAGGAAGCCGCGCGCGGAACAGACACGTTTTCTATTTGCTCAAACCCGTGCCGTCATCAAACAACATTATTTCTCTGGCATCATTACAGACACGATAGGGCATGGATTCTTCTTTTTGCGACATAAATTTTAATAATTTGGTGGTATTTTTGATAAATTTCGTTGCCACAAAATCGGGCAATGCCGCACTTTTAACGACCCGTAACATTGGCCATTAAAAATGCAAACACCTTCACCATTATTAAAAACTTATGTATAGTAAGACGGATTTCCTCCCTTGGGAAAATGGTTAAACACGTATCCAGAACCTACAAAATGAGCTAAAGAATATATTGCCATTCCCCCCCCCCCCCCCTCTTAGATTAATTATCATAACGACAAGATCTACGGTACCGTACCTTTCCTTAGAAATTCATATATAGCTTCTACATGTTTACTTCTACTTCTACTACATTCTACTTCCACTGTTTATTCTACATGTTTTAGTGATCGCACGGCCATACAATTCTCGGATCCCCAAATTGCTTTATGATGACTTCGACTTAATCTGTAAAATGCGAGAATTTCCCACGCTAACATTTTGGGTCATCGGGGTGAGATCAATTACATCGTTAAGGTACTGTTCTGGTCGAAAGTTTACATACACTGCAAATCTCCAGAGAAACCCCCACATTTATACCAAATGAACCAAATTAAAATAATTATATGCATGCACGAGGAAGGACTTTGGAAACATAATATTATTGATATACTCTGAATTTACAATTCAAAAATTGCAAGAAACAGAACAGCTTTCTAGAAACAATATAAGCAACCGTTTCCAAGTGTATGTATAGTTTCGATCGCAACTGTATCCTGCAGACTGCGATTATACGTGGTATTTTCTGACGGAACATTTCCTCTATCGAACCTAGCAAAAACCACATAATCAGCAGATATGATGTCAAGTAGCACGCTGGAAGGAACGGAGGTTGCACGGCATGCTGATCTGCTGATTACTGATTAAACAGCCCGTGTACGTTGCATCACATGACAGCGCGGCTTACGACACACACCGTGTCCCCATGATAAGGTCAACCGAAGGTTATCCTCACTCACAACACACGATTATAGCGCATTCGCACCCTGCACAATTACAACGGCACAGGTTTTAAAGCGCGGGCGATACTGGACGACATTAGCATGGTGGCGTGTTTATGAGCCTCAAGATTGTGTAAACAAAGAGGGCCCGGCGGCTAACGATGTAACTGAATGGGGATGACCCGACGAGGTCACGGGATGGTGCTCGCGTTGTCTAGATATCAGATGCCAAACTCTGCCGGTTACCAGCTAATCTGGGCTGGTTCGTGTGATGACGAGCAGTTGTCAGTTCCGTTCACTGTCACACGTATATGGATGTAATGAAGAAAGTGAAATGGAGACTGTAAGGTGGGTTACAATAAGGATCTCAAGTTAGATAATTTAGTTGGTTTCTTTTACAGATCGTTTTTAGTTTTACAAAGGCTATTAGCTCATCTGCCTAATTGTCATATTCCTGTTTATGATTTAACAGCTTTATCTTAGCACAAATTTAATAATAATACTAATTTGAATTATTAGAACAACGCTTTCCATGTCACAATGACATCTCAAAGCGCTGTACAATTAATAGAAATATATATATATAAACACTACAAAAAAACTACATGTAATTAAAAACCAAATAAAGTTAAGTACTGTTTAAACAGATAAGTTTTTTAAGAGGTTTTAAGAATATCAACACTATCAGCAGAACGTAATGCTACTGGTAGCCTATTCCACCGCGATCACCATAATAACAGGTTTTGCTAAGTGGCTGAGACGATAATTACGCAGAATCTCATCGAGCTAAAACATATTCAAATTTCTTTTTTATTATTTGATTATCATAAAAAGCGAAATAAGAGTTCGAATGAATAGTATCGTTCAAATCCGTCAAGATATTACGTGATTTGTAGAAGGTGGGGTGGGAGGGGCTCAATCAAAGGGGAGCCTCCAGATAACAAATGGGAATTCATGACAACACTTGCATGAAGAACACATATTTTATTACTTCTGGCTGCACATCAGTTGTTTTGGGGGAGGGGGGGGGGGGGGGGGGGGGGTCGCCTCACTTGAAGTATAATCCGAAAACCATATCTGATTGAACAGAGGCACTTGATACTATGAACCGCCATATGATCAATTAGTTTAGAGACTCGTTGTAGCATGTTGCGTTGCAACAAAATACATGTATGATATTAATGAAATTGAGGCCATTCTGGGCACAACAAACTTTGAATATAAATTAAAGAATACCATAAAAAGCATGCAAACCAAAAGCAAAACCTACAGCTTAAACAAAGCTCTTTAAACGAGGAAGTGTAATGAAATAGACGAGGGAAATTCGCGAGATTTTCCCCGCTGATAATGGTGCTTCACTTCACCTGTTTAGAATGAAGGCACCGAGTTTTTAAAAAATAGTTTTCTTCCGGAATTTTGAAACTAAGTCTGTGTAGTGACGACCAGATATCAAGCTAAGTATTTTGGGAATGCAAACAAAATAATAATATAATAAGAACAACCGAGAATGCTACATTGGGATACAATCGCCATAGGAATGGGCACAAGAACTTCAGAGGAAAGCGTACAAACTTTTATACACACCCATTCTGTTTTAACCTTTTCACGAATAAACTTGAAAGTAACGGAATCTTAACTTAGGACCATTTTCAGAAATAAAAAAACTATACATTTAAACGTAGTGTACAACGACTTGGGTAATCCTCCATATTTGTTTACTGATTATTACGAATACCTTACTATAGACGTGTAAGTTAATAGCAATCTCAATCATCCTGTGAAATGAGTGGCACCTGGTGGCTGTCCTTTTCAAGAAAAAGTTGTTAATTTATATCGTTTTCCAACGATTGTTCGGCCGAACAATCGTTTGGGATTTTCTTAATACTGCCCTCTATTGACCGAATGTAGTCAAGTCGGCGTTGTGTCTAAAATGGGCTAACAATCCGAAAACGGGCCAAAGGTTGCAATTATCGTACGTATGTGTGTACGTGTCGTACGCGTAGTGTACCGAAGCAACGCGTTGTAACCAGTCGGCTCTGCCAAGTTATCATGGTGACCCATTGAAAACAATCCCGTTTACAAAAATTGGGGCTTATTTTAGAAGAGGGCGCTATAACAAATCCAGTTAACTGCACGCCCGACGGTTGAAAACGAACGCCGTTTTTCTCTCGTTCTTTTTCGCCAAACCAAAGAAAGCAAAACTTTGACAGATCTGTGAAACAATAGTTCCTACAAAAAACTAACCCTCAAATCCGCCCATTTCTGAAAATTGCCAACAATGACTAATCATTGTAGCCTACACTATCTTTAAACCCAAAGCATTCCTTCTACAAAAAGGGACCTTGGATCTCAGGGAGACACGAAAATGTCTCCCTAATGTCCTCTTCCCATTTGTACCTTCTTATTTCAGTCTAGTATGTCAACGGCAGCGACCCATCTGCTGTAGTAAAGAAAATAATCTAGGCCTAATGGAAGAGGGGTGTTGGTAGTGGTAGGCCCTACATCAGTAAAGGGGACTGAAATTAATTAATTAGCCATAATTAAGTACAGTGCAAGTGTTGAGTTTACCACCTGTCATCTTGGATCTTCAACTACATGTCAGGGGCCCGTAAGCTGGGGGCGGACCCCCCCCCCCCCCCCCCCCGCTCGGTAAGGAGTTGCGCTCACAAATTATTTGTTTTTACTCAAGCTACAATCTTGGACAAAACTCTTGGGACACCTTAACAGTAGACCAACCACCCTCTTCCCCCGGTCAGTGTTGATGTCCGTTGTTAGGGAATTTGGCGCCAGTAACAATTTTTTCTGCGCACGAGTTTCCTCAATCGTCGACTTTTAACCACACCGAACCAACAATGATTGGGGTGGGGGTGTCCACAACGAGTTTTGTTCAGGATTGTAGCTTACTACAAGATTTTGCCTTAAATGTATACGTATCACTGAATGTTCCCTTTAATACAGTAAATGGAACTTGTACGACGCTTCAGCACTTTGCCGTACGGATATATGCATGTGTTCCACTTTAGGGTTTGACGACCCCCCCCCGCCCCCATCCCTCCCCCCCCCCCCCCCCCACCCCCCCCCCCCGTCTCGGGGCAGGCAACGGGCCCTAGATGTCGGGTCAGAGGGAGATTTTAGCAAAAGCTATATTATTTGCTTGCAGACTTACAAAGAGATGACATTGTGGAATGCAACAGTGAACATAGAAGAAATATTGAGTGTAGTCGTTATATATTTGGACATCCGATTCCATATCAGATCACATAATATGTTTAGCTCAACTGCTTCAAGGTCCAGAACTCTAATCTCCACAGAATGCCGAACTAACTTCTCCAAGATTATGCCACAACTTTGATAAGAGAACAGCATCAATGTCTAGATCCTTATTTGGACATGACTAAAACAATTATAATAATTAATTAAAGTCATCTCCGATGAGAACCACATGAGCGGTTGCGGGGAAAGGAGCAGAGTTTTGGCCGTAAAGTTATCTCTCCCGCCGGTCCATGCAGATTTTCACTGTCTAGAAAAATCTCTTTTTTATTATTTTGGAACCCCGAGTCACTCCCTAACAACACCGTTTTTTGACGTTGGTGGCGTGCATTTCATTGGGCCATACATCCGGAAACGTGCTACATTTAGGGGCTGCTGTTAAACAACCTCGGACTGGCGGCAACCGACTGAGCGGCAACCATAAAGATACGTG